>JAWKAU010000039.1:0-600000 GCA_033398695.1 Orobanche coerulescens | reverse complement strand
TTACAACATACCAGGACAATACCGAATACTAGTGTATTTTATATGAAGATAAAATACACAACACTGAATGAAACGGAGTATCCAAATGAAAATCTGCAGCGGAAAATAAAGGACAATAATATGAATAACTGAAAGATCGGGGCCCCCTACTAGTATCACTAGGACTCCTCGACATCAACATGCTATTCCCGTGCGTTTGCCTTGCCATGACCTGAAAAACAAAATCCCCAAACGGGTCGATTACAAAGAACAACAATCCTCAAGGGTTGAAAAATACACAATCATGATTTAACTGAAGTTAAGAAATATTCTTAGTTATGAATTACGCTGAAGAGGAGTATCATAGTACGCCCGTAATGTTCTGTGCAAGTGTACAACACCCGTCAGTGTACCTAATTAGTCTCACTAGACAATATGACCCGTGTGCGGTCTAATGTATAGGTGAACCCAATGATAACCATCGTGTGCCCGACTAAAAATTCCACACGCACACACCCGGCCACGCAATATGAACCCGAAGGTCACATGAACGAGAATGACCATAATGAATATCAATGAATAATAAATAGACAAGGCCAATAATGACTCACCGAGAATTGAGTAATAATTAAATGAATGATAGCTCAACGAAAAGATTGGAACCGCTGTTCCTTATGATCAAGTGATTAATTGACAATAACAAGTTTTAATATGATTAATACAATGATGAATGAGTTATGATTATGAATGATCAACAACAAAAGGTATGAATATCCTTTTAACCGAGTAAGAATTAACTTACTCAACACCGATGAAGAATGTCCGTCCACGAACAACGCCCTAAATGAAGTGTCGGTCGCACGAACAACCTTAATTCAATACAATTACCGACAATCCGATCAATATACGAATTAAACACGAATATAACGAACTTAAAAGCGTCGATACGATAAAACTAAGTCCATTGAGGTATTGAAACAAACACGTTGCGTCAAACTCCGATTGTTTACAATCAAACCTCGATATCCCAATATCAAAATCCCCAAGAAGTGTTTCAAACCAACAAAACATCTCCAATACGATCAATAATCCGTTATGAATATCCAAAATGTGATTATAACAACAATTAGTCGAAAATCCCCAATTCCAACTCGATATTCAAAGTGTTCTTGAATAAACCCTCAATAATCCAATGAATCCTTATACAAACTCATAATCATATACATATCCCTTCATATATCATGATTATAACGTCAAAACATCCTATTTCAACACAAAATCGAAGTCCAAAGTGTTGAAGGAGTTACCTCTTGATGATCCAAGTGCTTTAATCCGAAGAAATACGCGTTAGATTGATTATCCGGGCTTCACGATCGAAAGGAGATGAAGAAAATCAAACACCCAAATGATTTGTGAAGGAAAAACCTTCCCTCAAGCTTCCTCTCTCGGTTGCAAGTGAAAAAATGGGAAAGGAATGGAAGAAATCTTTGAAAAAAGCGAATTTAAGGAGTTGATGCTGCCGGACACGGCCGTGCCGATCGGCGCGGTCGTGTCGCATACCGGCCGATTGGCGGCGATGACTCGGCCGTGTCACGCTTGACACGGTCGCGGCGCGAAGGGCCTCCGGCGATGACCCGTCCGGCGACTCGGCATGACTCGGCCGTGCCGAGCGACACGGTCGGGCGTCTTTGGCGATCGGTTACGCTTATCCGGAAGGGTTCGACTGGCCGTGCCAGGCGACACGGTCGGGTCTGAGGCGAACACTTCGGCACTTTCCGGACGAGTACGGCACGGGCCGTGTCGGACGACACGGCCGAGTTCGTTCGGCAGTGATCGGCCAATGAGCGGTTGAGCTAAAATGACCATAACTCTCTCGTCCGGACTACGATTGACTCACCGTTTGAACCATTGGAAAGCTAATTCGATGCTCTATAATATTGCAAAGATTTAGAATTTTTGGAGTTACCAAAAATTAATGGTGATCTAACAAAGTCGAACTCAAATGAGGAAAGTTGAAACAATGAACAATAACGATACACAACTCGAAGTTTTTCCGAACGGTGAACACGGTGAATGAACATGATTGATGAATGATTATAATTGAGTGAAAATCCACTGAGTGACAATCACCGAATGAAATTACTGAATGATAATGACTGAATTACAACCGGGTATTACATACTCCCCCCCTTAAAAAGAGTTTCGTCCCCGAAACAAAGGGTCAAACAACTCGGGATAACTCTCCCGCAAATACTCCACCGTTTCACCAGTGGCCTCTACGACTCCGCGTCTAGAGCACTGTTTCTTGACTACTGTGATTGTCTTTTTCCTCAAATTGTTTGATTCGCCGCTATATAACTAGTATAGGAAGCTCCTCGTACTATTGATCATCCGCGATCTCGATTTCGTCGAATTGAAGTATGTGACTCGGGTCGGCAACATACTTCCGCAATCGAGAGACGAAACACATTACGAATTCGGCTCAACGCCGAGGTAACGCCAATCGATAAGCTAACTCGCCTACTCGATCCAAAATTTCAAACGGTCAATGAATCTTGGGCTCAACTTCCCCCGTTTTCCGAAACGGAAAAATACCTCGACTCGGGGATATCTTGACCAAAACATGGTCACCCGTCTCGAACTCTAGTGGTCGACGACGATTATCCGCATACGATTTCTGTCGACTCTGAGCTGTCAACATACGACTCTTGATCAAAGCTACCTTCTCCCGGACGGCTATAAGCATATCGGGCTCGGTGCCGATTGATTCTAACAAGTCATCCTAACACAAAGGAGATCGACAAAGACGACCGCACAAGGCCTCGTAAGGTGCCATCTTAATGGAGGCATGCCAACTATACTGTACGTGGACTTAAACAACAGTAATTGGGCTTTCCCATCGTCTACTAATCGAGGACGCATGCCCTCAACATGTCCTCTAATGTGTGAATAGTTCTCTCTGATTGTCCGTCGGACTGAGGATGAAAGGCAGTACTGAGATTAAGCTGAGTTCCCATAGCACGATGAACTGATTTCCAAAAATGTGACACAACCCGTCCGTCACGATCGGAAACAATACTTTTAGGAGTGCGGTCTCACTATCTCCTTGATGAACAAGCTGGGCGATCTCTTGGGACTCCACAAATCCTTGATCTCAAGGAAATGAGTTGATTTAGTTAAGCGGTCGCGATCACTCGAATCGTATTTATGCCACGATGACTCGTCGGCAATTCGTGATGAATTCCATAGAAATGTCTTCCCACTTCCATTACGGAATAGGAGCGGTATCGGCATACTCGCCGGCCGAGGTTCCATCTTGACTTGTTGTGAGTTAAGCATCTCGAAACAAATTCTGCGACTTCTCGCTTCATATTACTCCACCGGTAATTTTGTTTCAAGTCCTTGTACATCTTCTTGGACCCGGATGAACAGAATAAGGGGTAGCATGAGCTCCTCTCAAAATAGAGTTTTTCAACTCGACAATCGCCGGTACGCACAACCGGTTCTTAAACCTCAAAAGTCCATCCTCGTGGACCACGAATCCAGGGGCTTTCCCCTGAGCCACATCTTCACGAATGCGCAACAATGCTGGGTCTGAACCCTGATTCTCCCTGATTGCATCCTCAGAGATGATGAAATCTCTAACATACAAAGCTGTCCCTGAACTCGCTGAAGCCAGACCTCGATCTCGGGTCTAAGGAATTCCTATTGAAGCTCCTTCTGAACTGTTAAACGAGCATGCATCTGCTCCTGAACGGACTTACGACTCAAGGCGTCGGCGACAACGTTCGCCTTGCCCGAGTGGTAAAGGATCTCGATATCAAAATCTTTGATTAGTTCCAACCACCGTCCCTGTCGCATATTTAACTCCTTGTGAGTAAATATATAGTTCAACTCTTGTGATTGGTGAAGATCTGACAAGTGATTCCATAAAGGTAACGACGCCAAAATTCCAACGCGAAAACCACGGTTACTAGCTCCGGCCGTGGGTTGGATAATTAACCAGCTAATCGGAGGAAACATCGGATTTACTTAATATCTTTCGGAGGTTGCCAATCTCGGATAGTCTCCGACTTCTGAGGGTCGACACGAACTCTGTCAGACGAAATTACATGCCCGAGAAAGTCACTTCGGACCTCCAGAACTCACATTTGGAAAACTTTCCATAAAGTTGCTCTCGTCTCAACACGTCGAGAACATGAAGAATATGAACCTCGTGTTCCTCTCGGCTAAGAGAATAAATCAAAATGTCGCCGATGAAGACAACAACAACCGATCTAAAAGTCGATGAAAACCCGATTCATTAACTCCATGAATACCACAGGTGCAATAGTTAGCCCGAACGGCATAACTACGAGCTCATAATGACCATAGCGTGTATGAAACGCTGTCCTCGTGATATCCGACTCTCGAATCCGCAACTGGTGATATCCAGATCTTAAGTCGATCTTGGAAAATACTGAAACTCCCTGAAGTTGATCTAAAAGATCATCAATACGAAGTAAAGGATACTACTCTTGATCATCGCCCTGTTCAACTCTTGGTAATTAATACACACACGAGACGAGCCATCCTTCTCCTTGACAGATCACACTGGTGCTCCTCACGGGGACGCAATCGGTCGGAGATGACCTTTCTCGAAGTACTCCTCAAGTTGAATCTTCAACTCATGCATTCTAGTCGGGGCCGTCCGATACGGTGCCTTCGATAAAGGGGACGTACCGGCTCCAACTCACTCCTGAATTCCCTTACTCTATGTGAAGGCAACCAGATAACTCGTCTGGAAATACATCGTCAATCGATGACAATGATACTACGAATGATTGAACATTTCGATTGCCCTAGAATGGTCAATCGATAAAAAGAGATACCAATAATGATTGAACAACTCGATTGCCTTAGAAAGGTCAATCGATGAAGATGATATAATGAATGTTTGAATAACTCGATTGCCTTTGAAAGGCCAATCGATAAAAATAATACAATGAATGATTGAATAACTCGATTGCCTTAGAAAGGCCAATCGATGAAAATGATACAATGAATGATTGAATGACTCGATTGTCTTAGAAAAGCCAATCGATGGAAATGATACAAGGAATGATTGAATAACTCGATTGCCTTAGAAAGGCCAATCGATGAAAATGATGCAATGAATGATTGAATAACTCGATTGCCTAGAAAGGCCAATCGATGAAAATGATACAAAGAATGATTGAATAGTTCGATTGTGGAATTTCTTCGCTTCGCCATAATAGAAATTCTCTTTGGAACAACGGGATTACTTCCCTGAAGCACACATTCGACAACCAACGACGGAAAGATAGCGACCAAACGCTAACAAACACTGAGGATAGTATCAAGACGGTTAGACCAACTAATACCGAAATTACATCGTCCTCAGATAAGTTCACCACGATTAGATCCATCAACCAATCGCGGTCATTAAGCTAATTCGGTATGATTCCGAAAATTCTTCCATCGTCAGGTAGACCGATGGTATGATGTCTACAAGCAATAGGACTATCCCGAAATAAGTCTATTCAAGCATGATTCGAAAATGAATGAATGCGGTGTACCAGCATCAAAAGGTACACACAAGTTGAAATAAAATTACGAGTATACCTAAAATCGTTCGGACCACCGGATCGTCGATCCTCCTCATCATATGAATCTGGGACTTGCTGGTCCCCGAACAGACGCTCCGTCGATAAATACGAGCTCCAACTCTATTTGCTTCCATTGTCTTAAGCAGCGATGACAAAGCGATCGATTACGGCTTGGTTGCTTGGGCTGAGATGCCGCGGAGCCGACTTGGAGTCCTTTCGGCAAAAGCGGGCCTTATGCCCAAAATTCCCACAATTATAGCACGTGATAGACGGTTTGAGACACTCGGTCTGAAATGACCCGGCGTTCCACAATTGAAACAGTGATGACCAATCGCCGCTCGGGAATGAGATCCACGATTATGCGCCGTAGAAGGTCGCTCGAAGCGATAGGGCTCACACGAGGCTTCTTGAAGGTTGGTGACCGCCTTTGGGTTGATTACGCTTCGTTGATTTCCTGTTGACATATGCGAGTTCTTTGCCGGCAATTTCCTTAGCGGTGGCTCGTGCGGAGAGTTCTCTCGATTAATCCGGTCAGTGGCGCAATGATGATTGAGCAATCGCACATGGGTCATCATGGCTGCATAAAAGTGAGTGGATCAACCCGAACATCTTCTCGATCGAGCCGAGTCACAGGCACGATTTCGGCGTGAAGTGATTATTTCTCGGATTTCGGTCCGCACCGCGCCTCTCCCCGTGCATCCTGACGACTCTCTCCATCTTGAAGTAGGAAGGTCGCATAATGATTATATTTCCGCATGATTAGAACGTTATGATTATGTCATGAGATGATGAAAATGAGTATACATGCTCTAACTTAGTGATTATATGAATGATTTCTGAAGTTACATGATTATCGATGAAATTCTTGAAATGATTATCTTGAATAACTTAACAAGATTGATAATATGATCATCCAGTTGACAATTGGATAATGAAATGAATTGAGTAATTAATGAGTTAACATGATCGTCGATTATTAAGCGAGTAATGAAATGAATTAAGTGATTAATGAGTTAACATGATTGTCCTAATCACAATGAATGATGATGTTTGAGGATTGTTAATTGATGAATGATGAATGAATGACTATTGCGAAATTATACCATGGCGTTAGAAATCTTACGCTTCTTAGATTCGATTGGCTCGGCATTTGCACAGTCACACGTGGCGAAAGTCCAATGATACTAGTCGATGACGATGATTTCAAATAAGACATGACTCGGAAGGTAGTATTCAAAACCACTCTCGATACCAACTCTGTAACACCCCAAACTAGGCGGATATTACGGTGTCGTAGATCCCCAACCAGGACCCACCAGCAAATGAAAATGAATGAATTACACAAGATAAATGTAGTACCGAACTACATTACAACAATAATTACTCGATGAGGAGTTTAGTTACAACATACCAGACAATACCGAATACTAGTGTATTTTATATGAAGATAAAATACACAACACCGAATGAAACGGAGTATCGAATGAAAATCTGCGGCGGAAAATAAAGGACAATAATATGAATAAGCGAAAGATCGGGGCCCCTACTAGTATCACTAGGACTCCTCGACATCAACATGCTATTCCCGTGCGTTTGCCTTGCCATGACACGAAAAACAAAATCCCCAAACGGGGTCGATTACAAAGAACAACAATCCTCAAGGGTTGAAAAATACACAATCATGATTTAAGCGAAGTTAAGAAATATTCTTAGTTATGAATTACGCTGAAGAGGAGTATCATAGTACGCCCGTAATGTTACGTGCAAGTGTACAACACCCGTCAGTGTACCTAATTAGTCTCACGAGACAATATGACCCGTGTGCACGGTCTAATGTATAGGTGAACCCAATACTGATAACCATCGTGTGCCCGACTAAAAATTCCACACGGACACACCCGACCACGCAATATGAACCCGAGAAGGTCACATGAACGAGAATGACCATAATGAATATCAATGAATAATAATTAGACAAGGCAAGAATGACTCACCGAGATGAGAGTAATAATGAAATGAATGATAGCTCAACGAAAAGATTGGAACCGCTGCTCCTTATGATCAAGTGATTAATTGACAATAACAAGTTTTAATATGATTAATACAATGATGAATGAGTTATGATTATGAATGATCAACAACAAAAGGTATGAATATCCTTTTAACCGAGTAAGAATTAACTTACTCAACACCGATGAAGAATGTCCGTCCACGAACAACGTCCTAAATGAAGTGTCGGTCGCACGAACAACCTTAATTCAATACAATTACCGACAATCCGATCAATATACGAATTAAACACGAATATAACGAACTTAAAACGTCGATACGATAAAACTAAGTCCATTGAGGTATTGAAACAAACACGTTGCGTCCAAACTCCGATTGTTTACAATCAAACCTCGATATCCCAATATCAAAATCCCCAAGAAGTGTTTCAAACCAACAAAACATCTCCAATACGATCAATAATCCGTTATGAATATCCAAAAATGTGATTATAACAACAATTAGTCGAAAATCCCCAATTCCAACTCGATATTCAAAGTGTTCTTGAATAAACCCTCAATAATCCAATGAATCCTTATACAAACTCATAATCATATACATATCCCTTCATATATCATGATTATAACGTCCAAAACATCCTATTTCAACACAAAATCGAAGTCCAAAGTGTTGAAGGAATTACCTCTTGATGATCCAAGTGCTTTAATCCGAAGAAATACGCGTTAGATTGATTATCCGGGCTTCACGATCGAAAGGAGATGAAGAAAATCAAACACCCAAATGATTTGTGAAGGAAAAACCTTCCCTCAAGCTTCCTCTCTCGGTTGCAAGTGAAAAAATGGGAAAGGAATGGAAGAAATGCTGAAAAAACGAATTTAAGGGAGTTGGTGCTGCCGGACACGGCCGTGCGATCGGCACGGTCGTGTCACCGGTGGCCGACAGTTGGCAGCAGTGACTCGGCCGTGTCACCTTGACACGGTCGCGGCGCGAGGGCCTCCCGGCGATGACCCGTCCGGCGACTTCGGCATGACTCGGCCGTGCGGCGACACGGTCGGGCGTCTTTGGCGATCGGTTACAGCTTATCCGGAAGGGTTCGACTCGGCCGTGCCAGACGACACGGTCGGGTCCTGAGGCAGACACTTCGGCACTTTCCGGACGAGTACGGCACGGGCCGTGTCGGACGACACGGCCGAGTTCGTTCGGCAGTGATCGGCCAATGAGCGGTTGAGCTAAAACGACCATAACTCTCTCGTCCGGACTCCGATTGACTCACCGTTTGAACCATTGGAAAGCTAATTCGATGCTCTATAATATTGCAAAGATTTAGAATTTTTGGAGTTACCAAAAATTAATGGTGATCTAACAAAGTCGAACTCAAATGAGGAAAGTTGAAACAATGAACAATAACGATACACAACTCGAAGTTTTTCCGAACGGTGAACACGGTGAATGAACATGATTGATGAATGATTATAATTGAGTGAAAATCCACTGAGTGACAATCACCGAATGAAATTACTGAATGATAATGACTGAATTACAACCGGGTATTACATGCGTCGTGTCAGGCAAATTTGTTGAATATATGGAGGACATTCCCGAAGGTTCTGGTCAGGCTTGAGCAGTGTTGGGAAGAAGCCCTGTTATTTTCTTAAATTGAATTTTAGAAACATTCCACGTTATGTAATAACCGTATGTACGGACATTATTTTTCTTTTGTATTTCAATTCGTACGAATGCTATCATGAGAATACTTCCGCAAACCACTTGTTAAATAAATTGTTTTAAAAACTTGCCTTGTGGGTCCCACACGGGATTCACGGCACTGTGGCGTCCCGATTAATTTTGGGGGCGTTACACTTGCTCAGCCTATTGATGACATAGTGTGGTGCATTTTCTGGTAAACTCGGATCGTCCCACCAATCTTTGCGTGCCAGAAGACGCGAGTAAAATGTAGTAGGAACCCTCTTACGTGGCGTCATCCTAGGTTTGGCCATTCTAGCAATTCGTACATACATATACAATCATGTAAATAAAATAGAATGATATATGCATGAATAATGACTAAAATTTGGAACCTTGGACGGAGTGACGAAGTGGCGAAGCTGAGAGCATATGATACTTTTATATTTTAGTGAGTCTACAAAACGTAAAAGCCGCTCCGATACCACTATGTAACGCCCCGACTTTCTAGGGGTAATTATAGGAGAAAATAAATAAAAAGTAAATTTTGACAAAAATAATTTCTTTTGAGAATATTAAAATCCTTGCCTACAAAGTCGAGTCGCTACACTGACTAAAAATAAATACCTTTAATTAAGGCAACAATACGACATAGATACGAGATAATAATTGCGGTGGAAGAATAAACTATAAATTGTTAATTTCTAACAAAAGTTTCCCCAAAAGAATTTCGAAACATTAGACATAATGAAAAACATCATTTAACAAATTTCATTCATATGCCCTCTCGGCTCGCTCCTTCGTCCATCCGGCTTGGTTTCACCTGCTGGATCAATAAAGGTGGGGGTGAGCTTCTTTGAGCTCGTGGAAATCACACTTATCACAGTAATATACAATCTCATGGAAAGTATTTAAATGATTATTCTACAAATAACATTTTCCTCAACATGAATACATACACACAATACCATATATAACATGAATCGAGCACACATGTGAATATTGAGGTTGTGCAGGTGTCCCCACACAACATATATTTTAAGATAGCCTCTTACACGTATACAGGTGAGCCTGATTTACAACGTATATCATAAATTTCAAACATGAATAGAATATCACATATACAATCTAATTAAAGCAATTAAAGTAAAAGATGCTGCTTGACTTGAATATGAAGACGCTCGACTCACAGTCCTAAGCCCGTAAATCCTCGGTAAAGTCTATATATAATATTAATTTAATCATTATAAAATATTATGATATAATGACTGAAAGTAAAAATATATGCATAAAAATCAGACTAATTATTAATATTATTTGAAAAGTCAACATTTTAATGTCTTGGTCAAAATAGAACTGAATTGAAGGCTTTAAAATTGACTGGAGTTAAAATTAAAGTAACTAAAACTATCTGGGGTTAAAGTTGCCGGAAAATGTGAGGACTAAATTGAAAAACCCTAAATTATCGCGGGTATAAATACCCTTAACCCTAACCTTCAGCCGACCACAACCCATTTCTTCCCCCGTCCCTCACTCTCTCCCTCCTCTACTCTCTCTCTCTCTAACATCCTCCTCGGCCTCTCTCTCTTTCAATGTTTCTTCTCAAATCGCACAAAATACACACCGAAATACCACACTCATGCGGAAACGATTCTGCACATACACATGAAGGAGCTCCGCACGAATTGGAAAGAGGAAGCGACCGGAGAAGTGGTCGCGGTGCGGTGGCAAGGTGGCTTCCGATTCAAAAATTCCCTCAGCTGTAAATACAGAAACACACACACACACACATCGACCCTCTCAATTTTGGAGACTTGCCGCATCGAGCCTGGAGGAGGCAGTCGGAGGTTCTAAAGGAGGCGCTCGGCTGAAACTTTGGCTGCTTATCACACCTCCGGCCACACAGCCCTGGAATTCGACGGCGGCGGTGCAGAAGGTGTCTGGCGGTCACAAACTCCGGTAAGAGTTTTGAATTGAAAGCCTGGATTCGGTTCTTTTGGTTTAAATGGCTTGAAAGTTTGATTGTGGGTTTGAAGTCGGGCGAATGTAATCAGGCTTCTGGTTCCTGAAATTTATTTCAGGTTTTCTAGTTTCTGTTGGTTTGGATTGAATGGGCTAAAGAACTGGGTTGAGAGGTTTGAAGGTCGGAAATTTATGGATTCAGGCTCGGCCCAGATTTGGGATTCTGAGTCCAGTCGAACTCCGATGAAAAGGTATGTCGGGTCTGAGTTCGATTTGATTTGGTTGTAGTTGGTTTTCGGGCTTGGCTCGATCTAGAATTGAAATTTTCAAAGATGTGGTTTATGGCTCGACGAAATAGCAAATTCTGGGTCATCGAATTTGAAACTCGATTGATGATTTTATGATATTTGAAGGGGGTTCGTTCATGTTATTTGAAGTTTCGTGTTTGAGTTTTGTTTTCTGTTTCGGCATATCAGAACTGGTTTGATTTTTATTTTTTATTATTTTTTTGGTGATTATTGTTGGTTTAATTTCTGGGTTTTGAAACGTATGGTTGAATACAGCAGAATTCAATATGAATCTGAAACTAAAATTAAAGAACTTGAGGGTTGAATTTTACCTCTGATGGGGAGGAACCGAGAAGGCAAGATTACGGATGTAATTCGAAAAGATGCTCAAATGCTGCGAAGTTGAAGGCCGAAAACTGGACTGGAATACCTTCACTGCGATGATAATTTGCAGAAGATGAAATTCTGGTGGCTGGGAAAATCAACTGGGAAATTGGGCGAGAACTTGGTGTATTTTTTTTTTTTTTTTTTTTCTGTTTTGGTAAAGTGAAAGAACTGTAAGGGGATCGATCGGAAGAGGAGTTCTTAACTATGATTAGTTTAGTTTAATCATATTTGATTAAATTATAACTCATAATTAAATATAAATGATATAATAATAATAATGGTAATGTAAAAATAATAGTTTGGTAATATTGATAATAATCTGAAAAATGATATGATAATAATAATAATATTAGTACTAATAAAATAATATTATTAATAATAATAATGATAATATTAATAATAGTAGTGTTAGTATTATACTTGAATAATTAATAACACTATTATAAAAATAAATAATGACTACTTGAATATATCTGACAAAATGTCTCGGGCTAGGACTTGTGATACGTCGAAATAATATTCATGATCCTTTAAATGAAATTAAATGAAATGAAATACATTATAATATTATTATAAATAATAATATTACATTATGAAAAAATGGCGGGTATTACAAAAGCATTCCACTCCTTATTGGATAAGGGGATCGACACTGGAAAGGCTTATAGCTCATATACTTAATCGTTCGCAAGTCGGTGAAACTAAACTGGGCGTTAAGTTTATGTGAAGACTTGTATAACGTGATCTTTGACTTGTAGAGTTCTTGTCATCACTAATGGTTAGTTGGAGCACACGTTATAGGTATGCTAATGAGATTAATATACTCGAAATGACTCACCCTCGATTCGTCACACGGACTTCACTCTGGGATAGTCAATGACGGAATCGAAAGGTTGTGATATATATTCGTGAACCTTTGACTTGAGGATTTAGTAGGGATGTGCTTGTGATGTTAAGATTTTCACTAGAGTAGTTCGACCCAAAAAACTAGAAGGTGGGGGTCAACCTCAACGTGCATCTTGACGAGGTAGCAGGTTCTACTAAATACTAATATAGGATTCTTTCTCTTGTAAGTGAACAAGTATACGTCCTATGCAGTTATTGGGAGATGAAATCGTAAGTCTTTGGCCAAAGCATTGGAGCTAGTTGTATTAGATAGATAAGAGCTCAGTGATCTCGATTTGCATTAACTCATGCATAGTGTCAAGTACAAATAGGGTTTGACTGACCGTGACCCTAAAACTTGATGGACCTACCGAGTCGCGCAATAGAATTTGATGATGGAATGAATTGAGCTTATTCTCTCTTAATGAATATTAGATATTGGCTATCTAATTTATTGGACATTGGATGTCTAATTAATTTTGGGACATTGGATATCTAAATTAATTTATTAGATGAATTTATTTACGGCCTAATGAGTTAAATAAAATTACTGGGTTATTTTTTGATTGACATATATAATTATTTCTTGGAGAAATTAATTATATTATTTTGTATTTGTTATAATTAATTAATTGGATTAATTGATTGATATAAATACATCGAGTCGGAATGGAGTTTATCGGATTGGACTCGCGGGAGTCCGAAAACGAACCGAACTCCATAAACTCTTCAACATGGCCGCCCAACCCCATCATGATACTTGTCTTGATTCTTTTCTTTTGTTTAAGTTAAAGAATCAAGCCTTGTGATCAATAATGAATTTAATAACATGAGATGTTTATTCATAGGGGACATGGAATCATGTGAGGTGATTTGTGATGAATGATTGAGGACTTGATAAAAGGTCTTCTCCACATTCTCTCAAACATGATACGGTTCACACACCAAAAGGGAGAAAAATAGACTTTATTTATGTTGTCTTCTTCATTCTTCAATCACCATTATCATCTTCTTCATTTTTCTTAGAGAAAAATTGAGAGAAAAATAGAGACAAATATATCTATACACTTAAGAGCGTTATAGATAATATTAGCAAGCTCCAATAACCTTGTTCTAGCCGTATCCATGAAGGATAACAAGGTGAAGTCATTCTGATCGTTTCTCTAGCGCCTGGCAAGTAGAGACGCGGTGCTTTCGGCATTGGATCATCCAAGAGCTTGTTGCATATTGGATATCATATCTTCCTCTTTGTTCGTTTTATATTCATATGTACGTAGCTTGAATCGATCCTCTTGAGGGATTCATATTGCACTTCGTGATTTTCGCTTCCGCTGCGCCCTTCGTTTTTGTATGCGAATCCCAATAGTGGTATCGGAGACAGGTCTTGAGATCATATATACGATATTAGCATTTGGAATGCTTGGTTGAATGATTTATGATTTGGAATCATAAATGTTTAATTGTTGTGTTTGTTTTTTTGTACATTGTAGTTGTGTTTTTTGTAAATTCATATCAAAATATGAATCTTGTATTTCTTGGAAATATGATTCATATTGAAGATATGTAAGTTAAAAAACATTGATATTGGATATCAAGTCACATATCAAGCCCCATATTGTCGTTGGACGGAACCAAGAACAATGTTGAAATTGGCTAGGGCAAAACATGTTTTGCCATGTGGTCTGCCCTATTGGGACCGCGGTCTGGGCTTTGGATTGCGGTCCAGTATGCTCGGAACGCGGTCCGAGCACTATTCCAGCACTGCCCGGGCTCGTTTCTCTGTCCGCTTCAGAAAAATTAATCTCCCGCATCTTAAATTAGATTTAATTTGATTAAAATGGAATATGGTATTTCATTTTAAAGTGGGAAACTTGATTTGTTGGAATGGTTTTGATTGGCCTAATTACGATTGAACGTTTTTCCATTTATTAGTGTTTATTGGATGAATGCTTGTGAATGGTGATGTAGTTCATGGACCTAGTTTTGAATCGTTTGTTTTCGATTGGGTTGTAAAGGTCTTTTTGAGCCTATTTATTTTACTAGAGAAAGGTGTATTTAAAATGCAATTTCAATGTAAACTTTATATGTAATGACGAAGACCAGAGGAAGACCCATTCGATAAGATGAAGGTTCAAGACCGAAGATGTCACACCCCATAGATTTGACTATCAGATACAGGATATTAAAAATATCCTTATTATATATTACAGCACAACGGAAAACTTAAAACCTTTAAGAGGAAACTCCTTTTACACACCAAAAGTTACTTTTACACATCAGCCGACTATTATATTACAACCAAAAGAAAACATCGTCTGTATAGGTTTATAAGCAAACTTAGACTTAACACACCCACAGAACACTCCACAGGTCTGATGTTCATATACAACGGCTCGTTGGTGTAGAGAAGCGTCCCGGACATCAACCTATGCCTGATACCCCGAATTATTACCTGTATCACAAGAATTCAACTAAATGAGCGAAAGCTCAGTAAGTAGTGACACACAATGCATGAATGCATTTATGAATGAGTTTGTGAAATGCAGTTTCATTTTCCTTTAACTTTCGAAAACTCTTTTATAGCGCGCTGCTATGAACACCTCGAGTTCCTGGCCTGGGCCAAAAGTGTGCATGTCCAACCATAGCTAGAACAAATTACTCAATCATAACACATGGGTCAGCCTGGCGTGTCCCAGACTCCACCAGGATCATGGCTATAAAGGTGCCCAATCATACACATGAGTCACCACGGTGTGTCCCAGACTCCACCACAAAACATCACATAAGTGTCCAATCATAACACATGGATCACTACGACGTGTCATAGACTCCGTCACAAAACATCCCCTTACCAGTATCCCGCGATTCACATAACCAAAACAGTTTGTTCTGATCACCTTTAGAATGCCTGTACTATGATCAATGCATGCGACAACAACCTCTAATGCTATGCTATGATCATATGCACTATGATAATACCACATGTATAAATGCTCTATGGGACATGTCACCCAATAAGAATAGAGCAACATGTTATCCACATATACACAAGGTATGAGCAATATCCAAATCAACAATCATTAACACATATTTCAGACAAATGCTCTTGTGATACAGTTTTGCAATCAGTTACTACTTACCTTGTTCAGGTGATACCTTTGCTTTTATACCAATAATAGATGGTTGTGATGATATGTCTTCAGAGCCTGTTTCAAGGAGTGCCCTTAAAGAATCTATATGGTATACACGAAGTTTAACTCACTGCATATCCGAAGGATTTTACCGATTTCACATAATTGGTATTCTACAAATTTTATGTGCGCATTTCGTTATATACGAGCATAATACTCAATCATTTTTACACTCCTAATTTATTATGAAGCCTATTATTTTCTGTTCATAGTGTTAGATCAACTCTTATAGGCAACAACTCTAGGATTCTATAACAATACAATGGTTTGGGGGAAACTATCAAGATCTTGAAATAACTAAATTTGTCCGGCGTATATCCGCTTGATTATATGTCGAATTTGCATAAATTTTTGATATAGCATACCTAATATACTTAAGAACATGTATAAAACAACCTATGCCCCTGAATCACACGAATTAAATACTATCCACACATATTTTCAAAAGGTGGCACAATTGATTTTTTTGTTGTCTTAGTGAGTTTTAAACCCTATAAATCCACCTTAAACACAAGTTTAGGCCATGTATGAGTTCTTAACATCATTAGAACGTATATAAGCACCTAAAACATCTCTCACAACTTCATATCATACAAGAACCATAGCAAGAACAAGAGTAAAACAAAGATAACTCACCTTGATTGTCAACTGACTTGAGGTGTTGATGTTTTTATGATTTCTCCTCAATTATTTGATGAATTTTCGAAGTGTGGGGCTTATGGATCGAGTTCAGAGTGTCTAGAAGAGTTTAGAGTCTGTTTCCTCCCTTATCTAAGTGGAAGAGTCGGTTTATAAGGGTGAAAGTACTAAAATACCCCTCAATAGCCTCCAGAAGTCAGGTTTAGAAGAATGGACCGGTTGAAGTTGTTATAATCCGGTTCTTGGATGTTTTAAATCGGTTCTTAGTAGGGATTGATCATGTTTAGGGTATGGATGTATGGTCCAAGGTTTTTGATAAAGTTTAGTATGTATTTTTATTGTTTAAACTCAGCTACTTTTGCGAATACCTTCGAAAGTGGTAGAAAATGAGTTTGTTGTTATCTTTATGAAATTTTATATAATTGACCCTAGAAATAAGAGTCCAAGTACTCACTTAGAAATATGAAATTATTGGACAATGAACTAAAGGACAAATTCCATTCTACCCGACCACATTTGGGACGAATAAGATACTTACAAATCGAATGACTTAACAAATGTTATCACTGAGACCTTGAATTTCATCATTGATGGTATTCACAAGTATCAAGATGCTTGACACGTGTTATCGGAACAATAAAGGGTTATTTACTTGAATCATCAATCCAAATTGACTCAGCATACCCGCCGACTAAAACCCCAAGACCAACCGATAGACACATCAATGATATTATTTACTGCTTATAGGCTTACCACTTGTACTTGGGGTTATGTTCAAATGCTTATCCACTTAAATACCATTAAATTAACTATAAAATAATGTGAATCATGAAATGTCAGAATAATACTTGATAACAAGTAATGCATGAATCATATTATTCAAATAATATCAATTTCATGTCACACTGTCACATTTTTATACGATTAAGCATGAAGTCTTGCATGATTTAAGATTAATATGCTATTATTGACTAGACCTTGTGTGTGAGTCTTTGGGCATCACAATCTTCCCTCCTTATAGAAATTTCGTCTTCGAAATTTACTTACCAAATAGAGCCGGATATTTATGCCTCATTTCATCTTCCTTTTCCCACGTGGCTTCTTCAATTGAGTGATTCTTCCACAACACCTTAACAAATGACATCTTTTTGTTCCTCAATTCTGTTTGCTTACTATCCAAGATCTTGATCGGTGTCTCTTCATAATTCAAGTCCTCACTTAACGGCAATTGCTCATAGCTCAATATGTGTGATGGATCCGAGACATACCTCTTCAACATTGAAACGTGAAAGATGTCGTGAACATCTGTTAGTGATGGCGGAAGTGCTAACCTGTATGCCACTTCTCCAATTCTTTCCAGTACCTCAAATGGGCCTATGTATCCTGGATTTAATTTCCCTTTCTTTCTGAATCTCATGACGTCCTTCATTAGTGCCACCTTGAGAAATACTTTGTCTCCGACATCAAACTCAAGCATTCGTCGTCGGTTGTCCGCGTAGCTCTTCTGCCGACTCTGAGCTGTAAGCATTCTTTTTCTAATTTTCTCAATGGATTCTTTGGTTTTCTGAACCAATTCTGGTCCAAGAAACTTCCTCTCACCCAGCTCATCCCAATGAATCGGTGATCTGCACTTTCTGCCATAAAGAGCTTCGTAAGGCGCCATGCCAATAGTAGAGTGGAAGCTAATGTTATACGCAAACTCTATCAAAGGTAGGTAGGTATTCCACGACCCTTGGAAATCCAGCACGCACGCTCTTAACATGTCCTCCAGAGTCTGGATAGTTCTCTCCGACTGACCATCAGTTTGTGGGTGAAATGCTGTACTGAACGCCAACTTTGTTCCCAGAGCTTTGTGTAAGATCTTCCAGAATGATGAAGTAAAACGGGGATCTATGTGAGATGCAATTGATAAAGGTACGCCATGCAATCTTACAATTTCTCTAATGTATAAATCCGCCAACTTATCCATGGAATACGTTGTACCGGAAGAAAGTGAGATGATTTTGTTAGGCGATCAACTATAACCCATATGGCATCGTGGCCTTCTCTGGTTCTTGGAAGTCCAACTACAAAGTCCATAGTAATGTCTTCCCATTTCCATTTAGGAACATCCAGTGATTGTAATGTCCCTGCGGGTCTTTGATGTTCTGCCTTTACTTGTTGACAAGTTAGGCACTGAGCCACAAATTTAACCACATCGTTCTTCATCCCAGGCCACCAATAGTACATCTTTAGGTCCTTGTACATCTTGGTGGTTCCAGGATATACTGTATATGGAGCGTTGTGAGCTTCTGAGAGTATCTCCTTCTTCAGACTACTATTATCCGGTACACATAGCCGCCCCTTGAAGTTGATAACTCCATCTGGTGTAATTCCGAAATCCTTGGATTTGCCTGTCTCAACTTCTTCCTTCAAATGAGACATAAAGGGATCCGTAAGTTGATCTTGTTTAATGGTCTCAAGTATGGTAGGTTGCAGCGTCATTGAAAACAGTTTTCTGACATGCCCTTCTTGCACAATCTGCAATCCCCACTTCTCCAACTCTTGTAATAATGGTTTCTGGGTCACTATTATTGCCGATACGCTAGCATTAGACCTTCTACTTAAAGCATCTGCAACAACATTTGCCTTACCTGGATGATAATTTATTGTGCCATCATAATCCTTAACCAATTCCAGCCATCGCCTTTGCCGCATATTAAGTTCCTTCTGGGTGAAATAATACTTTAAGCTCTTATGATCCGTGTAGATTTCACATCTTTATCCATAAAGGTAATGTCGCCACATTTTCAAGGCAAATACTACGGCTGCCAATTCAAGATCATGAGTTGGATAGTTTTTCTCGTAATCCTTCAATTGTCGTGAAGCATAAGCAATTACTCTTCCATCTTGTATAAGCACAGCTCCCAATCCTGACCTTGACGCATCACTATAAATAACAAATCTTCCCGCAGTTGTTGGAATCGAAAGGATCGGTGCAGATGTTAACCTCTGTTTTAGTTCTTCAAAGCTCTTTTCACATGCGTCAGACCACTGAAACTTAACATTCTTTCTCGTCAATTGAGTAAGCGGTGAGGCTATCTTGGAGAATCCTTCAACGAATCGTCTATAATAACCTGCTAACCCCAAGAAACTGCATACCTCATGAACATTCTTCGGTCTGGGCCACTTACTCACGGCCTCCACTTTCCCTGGGTCAACTGAAATTCCTTCCTTCGACACTACATGCCCAAGGAATGCCACTTGTTCCCTCCAGAAGTCGCATTTCTTAAACTTAACATATAGCCATTTATCCTTTAGGATACCCAACACTATTCTTAAATGTTCCTTGTGCTGATCCAATGATCGAGAGTAGATAAGGATGTCATCAATAAAGACAATGACAAACTTATCCAAGTACTCTCTAAAGACTCGATTCATTAAATCCATGAAAGCAGCAGGGGCATTGGTTAAACCAAAAGGCATCACCAGAAATTCATAGTGTCCATACCTAGTTCGAAATGCCGTCTTTGGTATGTCATCTTCTTTGATCTTTAATTGATGGTAACCCGACCTTAAATCGATCTTTGAAAACATTGCAGCTCCCTGAAGCTGGTCGAATAAATCGTCAATCCTTGGTAAAGGATATTTATTCTTGATGGTCACCCTATTCAATTCTCTATAATCGATACAGAGTCTCATGGTACCATCCTTCTTCTTGCGAAGAGTACTGGGGCTCCCCATGGTGAAAAACTGGGTCGTATGATTCATTTATCAAGCAGTTCCTGCAACTGAATTTTTAATTCTTTCAATTCTGTAGGAGCCATTCTGTATGGTATTTTCGATATTGGGGCCACTCCTGGAATCAGCTCAATGTTGAATTCAATTTCTCTGTCTGGAGGTAGCCCTGGTAAATCCTCTGTGAATACTTCTAGAAATTCCTGTACCACAGGTACATCTTCGGGTTTATGGCTCTGCTCCTTCTGTGTATCCACCACACTGGCTAAATAACCGATACATCCACTTCTAAGTAATTTTTGTGCCATCATTACTGAAATTATTCTCATTCTCAATTTGCCGCTACTCCCAACAAACACAAACTCCTCTTCATTTGGTGGTTGGAATGTAACAATCTTCCTTTTACAATCCATGGTAGCATGATGCTTGGATAACCAATCCACCCCTAGGATTACTTCATAATCTGACATGTTGAGCACAATGAGATCAGCATCGATTCCCGATTATTGATTACTACACTACAGATCGGAGAACTTTGTCCGAGGTCAAGAGTTCTCCTGAAGGGGTAGACACATTAAACTGCCCACCAAACTCTTCCAGTGGTTTGCCCAACCTTCTCACATACTTGCTAGATGCAAATGAATGTGTTGCTCCTGGATCTAACAATGCATATGCATGAATACCACAAATTAGTATGTTACCCGAGATGACTGCAGGTTGGCATCGGCCTGCACTGCGTGATTGCAAATACTCTTCCTTGTACTTTCTTTTGCTCGGAGTCATTAGAGGTACACTCCTTCAAAAAATGACCCATCTTTCCACATTTGTAGCAGGCTCTGGGTCCTTCCATGCAGACGCCAAAGTGATATCTTCCACATTTTGCACATTTTGGCTTTTGTTTACCTCCAGTGGATGGCTGTCCTCCGTTGTTGTCCTTAAACCGTTTCTGGCCATTACCTTTGTAGAACTGGCCTTGCCTCTTGTTACCCTTGTTTGAGTGCTGCCACTTGCCTTGGCCTGCCGATAATTGGTGGTTACCTTTTCTTTAGCCTCTTTCTCCTTTCGTTCCTCCATGATTTTCCTTTGAGCCATTTCTGCATTCAGAGCTCGCTGAACCACTGCCACATATTTTGAGCCTCCAGTTTCCTCGACTTGCACATCTCTATATATCTCTGGTTTCAAACCCTCGATGAATTGCTCAACCTTTAGCTCATCTGTGCTTACCATGTGTGGCGCATACCTTGAAAGCTCCTCAAATTTTCTGACATATTCATCAACTGACATGTCACCTTGCTTCAAGTTTGAAAATTCCTTCCGTTTTGCAGCTCGTGCAACTTTCGTAAGGTACTTCACCTCGAAAACCTCTTTAAATTCCTCCCATGTCAGTCTAGGAACATCATATATACCCATCATGGTGTCCCACCAGTAACTAGAATCATTACGGAGGTAAAACACCGCACATGAAACCTTGGCCTAATCAGGGATTCTGCCGTAGCTGAACATCCTTTCCATAGTTCGGAGCCAATTCTCAGAGACTCTCGTATCGGGCCCACCTTCAAATGTGGGAGGTTTTAGTTTCTGGAACCTCTCACTAACCAGATCAATGGCATCACTTCTAGGAGGTGGAGAACGACGAGCCTCGGCTTCACGTCTAACATCCCGTTCTATAAGCCTTTCCACAAGATCCGTCAGTCGGTCGATACGGTTATCCCTCGCTCCTTCAGCACTACCTTGCGTTATATTCTCTTCCATGATCTCTTAATAGCCTTCACTTCTCACAAAAGGATCTTTTATTAGCCAATATTAACATAAACACGCAAATAGCAAGTAAAAAAAATAAATAAATAAAACCATTGACTGATGGGTTGCTCCTCTCCGCCAAGCGATTGTTGTATATGAACGGTCTTCAGAAACGCCTTAAACCTTTGCTCCGATACCAAATCTATGACACCCCCTAGATTTGACTATCAGATACCGGATATTAAAAATATCCTAATTATATATTACAGCACAGCGGAAAACTTAAAACCTTTAAGAGGAAACTCCTTTTACACACCAAAAGTTACTTTTACACATCAGCCGACTATTATATTACAACCAAAAGAAAACATCGGCTGTATAGGTTTATAAGCAAACTTAGACTTAACACACCCACAGAACACTCAACATGTCTGATGTTCATATATAACGGCTCGTTGGCGTAGAGAAGCGTCCCGGACATCAACCTATGCCTGATACCCCAAATTATTACCTGTATCACAAGAATTCAACTAAATGAGCGAAAGCTCAGTAAGTAGTGACACACAATGCATGAATGCATTTATGAATGAGTTTGTGAAATGCAGTTTCATTTTCCTTTAACTTTCAAAAACTCTTTTATAGCGCGTTGCTATGTACACCTCGAGTTCCTGGCCCGGGCTAAAAGTGTGCATGTCCAACCATAGCCATAACAAACTGCCCAATCATAACACATGGGTCAGCCTGGCGTGTCCCAGACTCCACCAGGATCATGGCTATAAAGGTGCCCAATCATACACATGAGTCACCACGGTGTGTCCCAGACTCCACCGCAAAACATCACACAAGTGTCCAATCATAACACATGGATCACTACGACGTGTCATAGACTCCGCCACAAAACATCCCCTTACCAGTATCCCGCGATGCACATAACCAAAACAGTTTGTTCTGATCACCTTTAGAACGCCTGTACTATGATCAATGCATGCGACAATAACCTCCAATGTTATGCTATGATCATATGCATTGTGATAATACCACGTGTATAAATGCTCTATGGGAAATGTCACATAATAAGAATAGAGCAACATGTTATCTACATATACACAAGGTATGAGCAATATCCAAATCAACAATCATTAACACATATTTCAGACAAATGCTCTTGTGATACAATTTTGCAATCAGTTACTACTTACCTTGTTCAGGTGATACCTTTACTTTTATACCAATAATAGGTGGTTGTGATGATATGTCTTCAGAGCCTGCTTCAAGGAGTGCTTTTAAAGAATCTATATGGTACACACGAAGTTTAGCTCAATGCATATCCGAAGGATGTTACCGATTTCACATAATTGGTATTCTACAAATTTTATGTGCGCATTTCGTTATATATGAGCATAATACTCAATCATTTTTACACTCCTAATTCATTATGAAGCCTATTATTTTCTGTTCATAGTGTTAGATCAACTCTTATAGGAAACAACTCTAGGATTCTATAACAATACAATGGTTTAGGGGAAACTATCAAGATCTTGAAATAACTAAATTTGTCCGGCGTATATCCGCTTGATTATATGTCGGATTTGCATAAATTTTTGATATAGCATACCTAATATACTTAAGAACATGTATATAACAACCTATGCCCCTTAATCACACGAATTCAATACTATCCACACATATTTTCAAAAGGTGGCAGAATTGATTCTTTTGTTGTCTTAGTGAGTTTTAAGCCCTATAAATCCACCTTAAACAAAGTTTAGGCCATGTATGAGTTCTTAACATCATTAGAACGTATATAAGCACCTAAACCATCTTTCACAACTTCATATCATACAAGAACCATAGCAAGAACAAGAGTAAAACAAAGATAACTCACCTTGATTGTCAACTGACTTGAGGTGTTGATGTTTTTATGATTTCTCCTCAATTATTTGATGAATTTTCGAAGTGTGGGGCTTATGGATCGAGTTCAGAGTGTCTAGAAGAGTTTAGAGTCTGTTTCCTCCCTTATCTAAGTGGAAGAGTCGGTTTATAAGGGTGAAAGTACTAAAATACCCCTCAATAGCCTCCAGAAGTCAGGTTTAGAAGAATGGACCGGTTGAAGTTGTTATAATCCGGTTCTTGGATGTTTTAAATCGGTTCTTAGTAGGGATTGATCATGTTTAGGGTATAGATGTATGGTCCAAGGTTTTTGATAAAGTTTAATATGTATTTTTATTGTTTAAACTCAGCTACTTTTGCGAATACCTTCGAAAGTGGTAGAAAATGAGTTTGTTGTTATCTTTATGAAATTTTATATAATTAACCCTAGAAATAAGAGTCCGAGTACTCACTTAGAAATATGAAATTATTGGACAATGAACTAAAGGACAAATTCCATTCTACCCGACCGCATTTGGGACGAATAAGATACTTACAAATCGAATGACTTAACAAATGTTATCACTGAGACCTTGAATTTCATCATTGATGGTATTCACAAGTATCAAGATTCTTGACACGTGTTATCGGAATAAGAAAGGGTTATTTACTTGAATCGTCAATCCAAATTGACTCAGCATACCCGCCGACTAAAACCCTGAGACCAATTGATAGACACATCACTGATATTATTTACTGCTTATAGGCTTACCACTTGTACTTGAGGTTATGTTCAAATGCTTAGCCACTTCCATGTCGTTAAATTAAGTATCAAATAATGTGAATCATGAAATGTCAGAATAATACTTGATAACAAGTAATGCATGAATCATATTATTCAAATAATAGCAGTTTCATGTCACACTGTCATATTTTTATACGATTAAGCATGAAGTCTTGCATGTTTTAAGATTAATATGCTATTATTGACTAGACCTTGTGTGTGAGAGTCTTTGGGCATCACAGAAGACATATAATTAGATTACGATGTTGTTTGTTCTAGGAACGGTCCATGAACTACATGTTGATAGCAACTAGGTTGTGTATGATTTATTCATATGGTATGTATGCTACAAACGAGCTTAAATGAATTAATGTGCAAAGTGTAACATAAAATCGCGAAAATTCTCCCACGTAAAAATATTAAGTTTAAAAGGTTTCAAGATTTTCCTTCCCTCCATCGAGCTCTTGGAAAATTGAAAACCCAATCGGATGTGCTATGCTTCCGAGTTATCAGGGTAGTCGTTCGGGGAGGATCGATAAATTTCGAGAGTGCATTGGATGCCTTCGATTGGAGCAAATTTTATCCCTAGAAACCTGTTAGGTTTCCGGATAAGATTCAATTGTGAAACTGATAAGGGTCGATAGTGTAAACTTAACTTGTTCACGAACTATAGAAACCGTATAGGTTGAGGGGAGTGAACAAAGGGGAAAAGAAGATCTAATCATCCATTAGATGAGTTGGTCTTGGAAACCACTTTATGAAAATTAATAGACCAGAGACCTACTCGGTTGTCCTCTATTAAAAATTTATAAAGAACTCGATCACCACTATGAAGTAATGCGAACAAATACTTCCGGATTTCACAGGGGAGTGTGTCATTCCGATAAAAGAAGTGGAAGCTGGGTTAAAAAAATAGAAAAGACCTTAATTATAAACTCATATCATAATTGAACGAGTCACTAATCAAATCTGTCGTACTTAATGCAGACAAACAAAATACCAACTCTCAAAATGACAATGAACCCATTTTCAATTCTACTCGAAAAGAACACCTTAAATGGGCCTAAGTTTGATTGGCTCCACAACCTGATGATAGTCCTCAGTATGGAGGCACTGGGATACGTCTTGGAGGCGGACATTCCGGTGGCTCCGGTGCGGACCAAAGCCAGTCAAGAAGATGTTGTAAACCACGAAAAGTGGGTTAAGGATGACATTAGAGTCCGTGGCTATATGATGGAGTCTATGGCTAATGAGTTTCAGAGAGCTCATGATAAAATGACTTCTGTTAGGCAGATCTTATCTCACTTAACTGAGCTTTATGGTGAGCACAATCGAACTGCTAGATATGAGATATCCAAGCAACTGTTCGGTGCCAGGATGAAGGAAGGTGAGAAAGTTGGGGACCACATCCTCAAAATGATCTCTATGATCGAGAGATTGAAGGCTCTTTATTTTAGGATGCATGCTTCTCTCCAGACCGACCTTATCCTGCAGTCTCTTCCTGATTCCTTGTCACAGTTTGTTATGAACTTCAACTGCAATAAGATTGCTTGCAATTTAGCAAGGTTGATGAACAAACTTGTAACCGCTCAGTCTCAGATGAAGACTCCGCGGATGAAGGAGTCTTCCCTTGTGATTTATTCTGGATCTCGGAGGTCCAAGAATAAGAAGAAAAGGACCAAGAAGCAGATGGGACCATGAAGCAAGGACTTTGAGGGTAAGGGCAAGGCCCCGATGGTTCCTAATAGCAAGAAGGTGAAGTCAGATGAATATCTCAAATGCGGTGAGCTGGGTCACTGGGCAAGAGACTGTCCGATCCTTCATGGCGCTTCAGGTACAGAACTTTTAGTTTTGGAAACGAATTGTTCTGCTACTGTATTTTCTACTTCTTGGATACTGGATTCAGGTGCTAGTTCTCACATTTTTACCATGAACAAGGATCTGGAACAAAGTAGGAAACTTGGATATAGGGAAGTGATGATTATTGTCGGAAGCAGACATAGTGTCGAAGCAACTGATAGAGGATCACTTCTTTTGGGTTTAGAATCTGGTTTTGTTTTAACATTAGATGATGTACTTGTATTGCCCAAGGGGCATAAGAACATTGTATCCATTCCGGTCTTGGATCGGAAAGGCTTTTCATTTTTCATTCGTGATGGTTCTTGCAAAATTTATTTTTGTAATAAATTAGTAGGCACTGCCACATTGTTAAATGTACTGTATCATCTAAACATAAGTAAAAAGCCGTTGTGAACACTATGACTAGGAAGCGTGGTAGGGATGAAACTAATCAAGTTTTGAAATGGCATCTTAGACTTGGTCTTGTTGGTCAGACCAAGGTTTACAAAATAGAAAAGGATGGACTTATGGGTCTATTGGGATCGGATCCTTTTCCAACTTGTGAATCTTGTCTTAAAGGCAAAATGACTAAGTCCCCCATCACAGGGACTTTTGAAACAGCCGCTAATAAACTTGGATTAGTCCATACCGACATATGTGGTGCTTTGGAAGTAGCACGTGATGGATATCAGTATTTCATTACATTTACGGATGACCATACTAGGTATGGTTATGTATACTTAATGAAAAACAAATATGAGGCCTTTGATAAATTCCAGGAATTTAAGGCCCTAGTCGAAAAACAAACAGGTAATCATATCAAATCACTTCGGTCGGATCAAGGTGGCGAGTATATGAGTTCAGAGTTTGACGAGTTCCTAAAGGACCATGGAATAGTGTCACAACTTACACCTCCAGGAACCCCTCAGTTAAATGGTGTGTCGGAAAGAAGGAACCGAATCCTTTTAGACATGGTTCGTTCCATGCTTAGCTACACCGACTTACCGATTTACCTGTGGGGTTATGCGCTCTTTACTGCTGCTTATATATTGAATAGATGTCCTTCCAAGTCCATTCCTAAGACTCCATATGAGATGTGGGGAGGGTAGGAAACCAAGTCTTAATTATATTAGCATTTAGGGATGTCCTGCCTATGTCAACAAGACTAAGGTGGAGAAAATGGAAGCTAGGTCCGTGAAAGGACGTTTCATTGGATTCCCATCTGGGACGATGGGTTATCTATTCTACATGCCCGAAGATCGAAAGATCATTGTTGCTTTGCAAGCACACTTTATAGAAGATGAGTTCATTCAGGAAGGTGGAGCAGGTAGAAGTATTTCTTTGGAAGAATACAATGAAACTCCTCAGGAGACACCTGTGCAAGAAATTGGAACCAAACCTTCTGAAACACAAGTACAACCACATCGTAGGTCTAGTAGGGTGTCTCATTTACCTGAGATGTATGGCTTTATGCATTTGGGGGAACTGGGTCTCCATGAGGTTCCAGGTGATAGCCAATAGACCGACCCAACGACCTGTAACCAAGCGATAGTGGATGTAGACTCCGCGATATAGCGGGAAGCTATGGAAGTTGAGATAGACTCAATGCATATCAATCAGGTGTGGACTCTAGTAGACCGCCCCAAGGGCATAGTGCCTATTGGGAACAAGTGGATCTACAAGAGAAATACTGGTGGGGATGGCAAGGTTGACACCTATAAGGCCAGGCTTGTGGCAAAGGGTTATACCCAGAAAGAAGGGATCAATTACCACGATAGCTTCTCGCCTGTAGCTATGATCAAGTCTATTCGCATGATGCTTGCTATAGATGCCTACCATGATTATGAGATATGGCAGATGGACATAAAGACGGCTTTCCTTAATGGATTCCTCGAGGAGGAAATCTATATGGAGCAGCCTAAAGGTTTTGTGTCCGACGTCGATATTCATAAGGTGTGCAAGCTTCAGCGTTCCATTTATGAACTGAAGCAAGCTTTGCATAATTGGAACCTTCGTTTTGACAAGACAGTCAAAAAGTTTGACTTCGTGCAGAATGAAGAGGAACCTTGTGTATACAAGAGGGTTAGTGGGAGCAAGATCGCATTCTTAGTACTATATGTAGATAACATTCTACTAATAGGAAATGATATGGGAATGCTCAGTTCTGTAAAGCTTGGCTTTCGAGTAGGTTCTCTATGAAAGACTTGGGGAAAGCCACCTATATTCTTGGGATTTGGCTCTTCCGGGATAGAGAGAAGAGAATCATAGGTCTTTCCCAAACCCTCTATATAGATAAGATCTTAAAGTGATTTAAGATGGATGATTCTAAAATAGGGTTCCTATCGATGTGACATGGAATAAAACTCTCCTCGAAGATGTGTCCTCAGAGTAAGGAACAACGAAAGGAAATGAGTAATATACCATATGCTTAGGCCGCGGGTAGCCTTTTGTATGCTATGTTGTGTACAATACCTGACATTGCGCACGCTGTGAGCGTGGTAAGTAGGTTTCAGGCAAACCTAGGTAGGGAACATTGGACTGCCGTAAAGAACATTCTCAAGTACTTGAGAAGGACTAGAGATCTGGTTCTTATGTATGGTGGTGGAGAACTGAATGTGATGGACTTCACTGATTCAGACTTCCAAGGACATAAAGACGATGCGATGTCTGCTTCTGGATACATATTTACTCTTAATAGAGGATGTTGGGATAACAAATCCCTGTATCGATGCTGCCCTGTATCGATCATATTGTCAGAATGTTTTGACAATATGCCAAATCCTGAATACCGCCTCTAGCTGTATCGAATAACTAATCAAGTATCAAGCCATGTATCGAAGACCTCTCACAGTCTCATCCATACAGTATATTGATCATACAACAAAGAGTCCAGCAAAGCCAAAGTATGGAAGCTGTCTCGAATATCAATACAGTGATTCTTCCATACAGCTCTCAACAGGACAAAGAAGGAATCTTCAGTATTCGCTAGAAGTCAAGTCTCGTTGATAAACAAGTATTTAAATACTAAAGGATAAAGTATTTAAATACTGTAAGTCAAAAGATCTTCAAAATCCTGCAAAATACGGATCTTGGTCAAATATCTGTTGTCACAGAATCTTGCCCAACGGATAGATTTCAAACGGATATATTTCAGAAAGGCTATATATATCTCCATAGTTTAAAGATCATCAACTACTGACTGAAATACTGAACAAACTGAAAGACTGATCTACTGAACGACTTACAATCAATCAAGCTTATAAAGAAATATTCAAAGCAAAACATATCTCCCCAAGCTTTCTACTATTCAGATATAAAGAGATATACAGTGCTCAAATCTTGAACAACACATCATCAGCTTATAGCCCAGAAAGTCATAGCTGTTGTTCAACCATGTTCTATCTTTGAACAAACTCATATCAGTCCTGTGTGGACTGAGGAATCTTTGCTTCTCCTGACTGTGTGTGAAGGACTTGCATCGAAGAAGACGAAGCTTCAGAATTGTGTGTGAAGAAGCCAGTTAAAGTGTTAGCTCAAACCAATCTGTGTGAACGGTTGAAAGCTAAGATCTTTATATCAATCTGTGTGAACGATATATTGATTAAGTGTTGTTATAATTACATAGTTGTGTACGCAGTAATTATAAAAAAAACGTTTTACTCCTGTGTGGAGGACCAGTGGACGTAGAGGGGTTTACCTCGAACCACTTAAATACTGTGTTATTTACCTTCTGCTTTTATTGTTTTATTTAACTGTGATTATTTAAGTATACACTGCATATCGAGTTGCTGTATCCGCAGCAACTTACTGTATTTAAGAATTTCGCTACGCACTCAGATTTAAAACAGTACAGTTTGTTGTTTAAAACTCTCTCCAAGCTGTATCCAGTATACTTAGTGGCCAACAAGTGGTATCAGAGCAGTTGATTCTAAAAAGAATCAGTCGTATTTTTAACCGAATCAGATCCAGTATTCACTTATTTTATAAAACAGTCTTTTTCATTCCTACATTCTCATATGGATACATCAATGATCAACAAAGTTCCTATGTTCTCTATTAATGAATTTGATGATTGGAGAATCAGGATGGAGTCTCATCTTGCAGCAATGCACGAAGAAATGATTTTTGTTATACAGGATGGCCCCATTAAGATCATGAAGGTAAACACGGCCGCGAGGATTGAAGGCCAAGCCCATGATGAGATGCTCAAGAAGGAGCGCGAACAATGGACCACGGATGAAAGAAAGCGCGCCAACCTCGACAATGTTGCGAAAAATGCGTTGTTTGTCACCCTTGACAAAGGCACATTCTCGAAGGTAAAGCGCTGTAAAAAAGCCAAGGAAATCTAGGATAAAGTCAAGTTGATTTGTGAGGGAACTGAGCTCTCCAAAAAAAAAAAATTTCAAAACTTACTCAGCAATTTGAATCTTTTGAAATGAAACCAACTGAAACATTTGAGGAACTTGACCTCAGATTCACTGGAATTGTTGGTGAACTTGAAGCTTTGGGCAAAATTTATACTCAAACGGAGAAAAACTTAAAGATTTTCAGATCTCTCCCTGCCCGATGGGACATTAAGACGACGACTATTCGTGTGTCTTGTAACCTTAGTGAAATATCTACCTTTGATCTCTTTTCTGACCTCAAAGCTTTCGAGTATGATATAAAGAGGAGAGATAAATCTGAAGAATCTCCAGCTAGGACTACAGCCTTAGCCGCTGTATCTAACTGTCGACACAGCATGCCCAGCCCATTAAAGCCAAATTACAAAAATGCAGACAACGACGACGATATCCTGTCACAAGATGAAATGGCACTCCTAATACACAAATTCAAAAAGTTCATCAAACAGTCTGGAAAGACTCCCTACAGGCCCAAGCCTGTTCACAAGGTAAGTACTGAAACTTCCTCTGGTGACGCTAACCTATGCTATAATTGCAAGAAACCAGGACATTATGCAAACAAATGTCCTCATCCCAAAGTTCAAAGGTTGCTAAAAGCCGAGCAACAAGAGAGGGATGAACGAAGACGTGCTTGGAAAAACAAGCTCAAAGCACTGATAGGAGAATCAGAAGCCTCCCCCACACCATCCAAATCCGAAGAATGTCTTCAGGTGGTCACTGAAAGTGACTCATCTGACGATGAATTTGAAGATAAGGCATATATGTGCTTTATGGCAAAGGACATTCCGGAAGAAGAAGACATCGATGATGAGGTAAGCTCAACCTCAGCTATTCCAGTAAATACATCGCATACTTTCGAAAACATAATGAATGAATTTAAAAATATTCAAAAAGCCCACGAGACTTTGAAAAATGAAAACATTCAGCTTGAACTTTCCAACATAGAGCTGAAAGAAGAAAATGACTTGCTAAAATAAATTATGAAAATATGTCTATTGATTGTGAAAACAGCAAGGTCGAGCATGAAAAACTCGTGGAGAGCAATCATCAACTTGATCATGAATTAAGTGAGATTAAGTCTCAAAATGGAAGCAAGACAAATGATTTTGTTCTACTTCAAGCTAAATTTAATACTCTCGAGAAACGAGAAAGCGAACTTGAGACCATTGTGAAATCTTTCGAGAAATCATCTAAAAGAAAGGAAGAAATTCTAAGAACTGGGCAACATGCTCACGATAAAAGTGGCTTAGGATACAGCTCATTTTCCAACAAAGGGAAAACTAGTACTGTGTTCGCCAAGAGTGTGGAACACATTCCTGTATCGGAAGATACCCCTAGTCCTGTGAAGGAACCTGCTGCACCGCGGAAAGCAAAGGCTGCCATTCCGCCCCCGCAATCCTATTCCAGACAGCGGAATCATAAGTCGTTCCAACCTGTAAAGCGCACTCAACAGCATTCTCCCTGAGCATATCAACAGCGCCAACAGCTGTTCAGAAAGAAGGTTGTATCCAAATACCAAAGGCCCGCACGGCAAGATTTCAAGATAAAGACGCCTAGGTACTAGATACAGGAGCCGCATTATCCATCGAGACAGCAAGTGTCCACACAGTATCAACAACAGCTCTGGGAATCCAACTCGAGACCCAGAAGGCAAGCTGTAAGGCCAAAGAAAATGGCTCCACCTCCAAGACGGCATACGTACTGGATTAATAATAATAATCCTGATTTTTACATGCATAATGATTATCATGGATACAGTAACTAAGTACATGCCCCACGTAGATATCACAAGTCTGTACCAAATGTTACCTACAGTAAACCAATTGCTGTCAGGAAAGTTTGGGTACCTAAAGGCACTAACACTCACGGACCCAACAATCAAAGGGGACCTAAATCTACATAATTTTTGTGCTACAGGACATTTTGGAGAAGGATATATGGTACTTCAATAACGGATGCTCCCGGCACATGACAGGAGATAGAAGCAAGCTTTCAGATTTCGTAGAAGGTCGCGGTCCAAAAGTGCGCTTCGGTGATAAATCTAAAGGAAGAACAAGAGGAAAAGGAAACCTTCTTGTCGGAAAATTCAAAGTCACTGATGTAGCTCATGTTGAAGGCTTACAGTACAATCTACTTAGTATTAGCCAGTTCTGTGACAAACAGTTCTCGGTGAAATTCTATATAGATCAGGTAACATGTATATTGCTGATTGGATGCCTACAAGCTTCACAATTCCTTGTTTCGTTGCCAAAGGCACTGTAGATCTAAGCTGGCTATGGCACAATAGAATGTCACACGTCAACTTCAAGACGATCAACAAGCTCCCAAGATAGGGACTGGTCAGAGGATTGCCGAATGTCTCATTCCAAAAAGACAATGTCTGTGGACCATGTCAAAAAGGCAAGCAAATCAAGTCCACCCTGAAGAGCAAATCCTACCTTTAAACCCACAGAGTGTTGGAGATGCTAGACATGGATCTCTACGGTCCTGTAGACCCGGTAAGTTTGGGAGGTAAGAAATACTGCCTTGTTGTTGTTGATGATTACTCCAGGTATGCTTGGACAATTTTCCTAAGCAAGAAGAAGGAAACAACATCAAAGCTGCCCGAGATCCCGAGGAAGCTTCAAAATGAAAAGGGATCGAGTATCGTGTCCATTCATTCCGACAGAGGTACAGAATTTACTACCACTTTATAGAGCAGTACTGTTCGGAGAATGGGATACAGCACGAATACTCAGCTGCCCGTACACCTCAACAAAATGGTGTTGCCGAGTGAAAGAATAGGACGCTTAAATAAGCAACAAGGACAATGATTGTCGCAAGCAAGTTGCCACAACGTTTCTGGGGTGAAGCAACCAATACAGCATGCTACACTCAAAACCGTTGTATCGTCAACAAACACCACAACAAAACAGCGTATGAGGTATGGAACAACAAAACTCCGTTAGTTTCGTATTTTCACATTTTTGGATGCAGGTGCTATGTGTTGAATAATGGGAAGGATCAACTTAGAACCTTCGATGAGAAGTCGGATGAAGGAATATTTGTAGGATACTCCTCCCTCAGCAAAGCTTACAGGATCTTTAATAAAAGAAAGCTGACGATCGAGGAATCAGTTCATGTAGTGTTCGACGAACCTCATCATGACCCTACAGGAGTAGAAGCTGTTACTCAGAACATCCAACAACTCTCCATCTTAGATCCTCCAACTCCCATAGAACCTGTTGTTGACCTAGAAATCAACCCCACAGTTATAAGAATCGACATAGATGAAGCCGATGTTGTACAAGCTGAAGCTGAAACTACAGCAACTCTCGATACAGTACGGGACCCTGAATTAGAACCCGACCAAAGATTGTTGAGAGATCGCCCGCAAGAGCTGATCATTGGAAACATTAATGCTGGTGTTTCTACCCGAAGGAGTATACAGAGTACACAAGGAAATGTACTGTGTGCACAAGAAGAACTAGATACTGAGAAATCACCATTCCCTGAATGGAAATCTCAATCCGAGCTTAGAAGACTCAATATGTGCACTATTGTTGTATTCTTAGCCCAGTCCGAACCTGTTTCTACCATAGAAGCTCTTAATAATTCTCATTGGATAACATCTATGGAAGAAGAGCTTAACGGTTTCGAAAGAAACAATGTATGGTATCTTATACCCAGACTTACGCATGAATCGGTTATAGAAACCAAATGGGTATTTAGAAACAAGAAGGATCGAAATGGACTAATTATAAGGAATAAATCAAGGCTAGTCGCACAAGGTTATAGACAAGAAGAAGGCATAGACTATGATGAAACGTTTGCCCCTGTAGCCAGACTAGAAGCCATTAGGATATTCTTAGCATTTGCCGCCCATAAGAGCTTCATTGTATACTAAATGGATGTCAAAAGTGCATTCCTAAATGGAGACCTTGCCGAAGAAGTTTATGTTGAACAACCACCAGCGTTTGCCAACACAGACAACATCGATCTAGTATACAGGATGAGGAAAGCACTGTATGGACTTAAGCAAGCCCCTAGAGCATGGTATGAGACCCTGTCCCAGTATCTAACCGATAATGGATTTGAGAAAGGTGCTGTGGACAAAACCTTGTTCAAAATACAGGAAGGTGATGACCTTCTAATGGTTCAAATCTATGTAGATAACATTATATTTGGTTCAACTAACCTTGCTTTATGTCAGAGGTTCGCTCATCTCATGCAAAGTAAATTTCAAATGAGTATGATGGGAGAACTTAGTTATTTCCTAGGTTTGCAGGTAAAGCAGTTGCCTACAGGGATCTTCATCAACCAGGAAAAATACAGCAAGGAGCTTCTCAACAAATTTGGAATGAACACTTCCAAATCATCATCAACCCCCATGAATACTTCCGTGCAAATTAGTGCTGATGAAGCCGGAAAGACGGTTGACCAATCACTCTACATGAAACTTATTGGCTCTCCCCTATACCTAACGGCTAGCACGCCCGATATCCAGTTTGCTATAGGAGTGTGTGCGAGATATCAAGTAGCACCCAAAGAATCACACTTCAATACAGCTAAACGAATCCTGAAGTATATTAAAGGAACAGTCGATGTAGGACTGTGGTATCCTAAAGAAGACGGATTCGATTTAGTTGGATACAGCGACTCAGATCTGGGAGGCTGCAAGCTAGATAGGAAGAGTACAAGTGGAACTTGTCACTTTCTTGGACCTAGACTTGTCTCTTGGTTCAGTAAGAAGCAATTGGTAAACTCACTTTCCACTACCAATCGTAATACTATCTTCTTTGGTAGTTCTTTGTATGCAGATCCTTTGGATGCAGCAACAGTTGTCAGATTATGGGATTGAAGCCAAGGAAACGCCAATCATGTGTGATAGCACGAGTGCAATTGCTATAACGCACAACCCTGTACTGCACTCGCGCACTAAGCACATCAACATGATGCATCATTTCATAAGGAATCATGTCGAGAACAAGGATGTTCGGCTAGAAAAAGTTCATACAGATATTCAGTTGGCCGACATCTTCACCAAACCTCTCGATACAGCAAGATTCAACATGCTTCGACAAGAATTGGGATTGCTACAGCCTGACTCCCTGTAAGTATTTACTGTTTTTACTCAACAATTGAGGGGAATGCTGTAAGACCCAAGAATACAGTATCCACCATTAATTATATGTACACTCAGAGCCTTCAATACAGCACTGTAGGGAACAAAGCAATATGAATCATCCTACAGCTGACGTGTGTAATAATTAAGGGGGAATACAGTATGACCCATGAATACAACATTAATCCAAAAGTTGCTGTATGGAATTGAAACATATATGTACCTTTTAAGGGAACGCATTTGTATAAATCAGAATCAAAGACATACTATGGAATTTCGATTCATTGTATATATTATAATATTTCATTTTAAAAATAATTTTTGTCCACGTGCCCCATTTTCATGTAAAACGTCGTTTACGTTAAATGCCTTACACGACATCTGGACAATCAAATCTCAAAACCACAATGTTTTCAAATTGTTTAATATTTAAAACCGTCGTTTCAGCATTAAGGGTAACAACAAATGTCAGAAGTGGGACCCGCTCCTATTTTAATATTCCATGGATAAGTGTACCGGTTACACTCAGTCCATCGTGACCGTTCATTTCAAACGCCGGTTCCCATCCCTTAAATCTGACCATTCGTTCTCTGAAAACCCTTCTTCGCCGCCTACTATAAAAGGACTGCAAATGCCATTTGAGACTCTTTACGCCTTCTGCATATTTTAAGAGCACTAAAGCAATTCAGCCTACAAGTTTTTTTGTGTTTACTGCATATCTCTCTTAAATCTTTTTCATCTTTTCTTGAGAATCATCAATGGCGTCTGCTCAGACATCTTCCTCCGCTCTCAAGAAGTCTCTGAACTTCATCGATGGACGGATCTTCTCCAGATCTGTAGTGATAGAACGCATTCATGCTGAAACTGATGACGTCGATATGATGTAGGTTGTCATCACTAGAATCCGTCAACAAGGCCTCTAACGCCTTGGGAGCCACACCGCAGAGAAATATGACGTTCATCTTGTTGAGGAGTTCTACCTCAACGCCGTGGTTCGTTTTCTGCCTCTGGCTCTAGGAGGACATGTTGCTGATATCACAGCAGTCATTCACGGAGTGGAGATCCGCGTCGATCAAGAGCTTCTCAAAAACATTTTCAGGCTACCCTCTGAAGGCCTGACCATGGAAGAACTTGAGACATTTGGGTCTCAAGAGTTGCTGAGTCAATATTATGGCTTGTTCACTGGTTTGGCAACGGTTGAAGTGGTTCACACCACATGCCATGAGAAAAATTTTTGCTTACCATTTGTTTATTTGCATGATTTTTGTTGTCACATCATTGAGAATCGTACAGGTGCATTTAAGATGACAAATCTTAGGTTTAGGATGATGGTAGCTATTATGACCTGTGAAAAGGTCAATTGGTGTCAGATTATTCTGAAACGCTTGCAGGAAGAAGTGTCCAAACCTGCTACTTAGAAGAAATCGTTTGATTTATTCTTAAACCACATTTTGATGAAGTGCGGACTTCCACAATCCGCAGATGCAAAGAAGATTAAGTTCGCGGATATTCTTGGGAGGAGTCAAGCCCACTGCCTTCAATCAAAGCATTCTAATCGCAGACAGGCCTTTTATCCAGAACTTGCCGCTATCTGAAGATCCAAGGGATGTTTCTTCGAAATCCCAGAATGTTGAATCTTCAAAGAAACGAAAGAGATCTCTCTGCAAGACACCTGTTGCTGCTGAGAAGCTAAAAAGGAAGCTAAGGAGGCTCACAAAAGCTAAATCCACAGAACCCTCCGAGGATGCTCCTACCGTGGCGCAACCCACTGATGAACTACCCCAGGGCCCAACCCCTGTGGAAGAGATGCCCGATACTGTATTGACAGTAAATCCCGAGCCTTTGGCGGCAATGATGGATACGAGGACATCTGCCAACTCAAAATACTCTGGCGAGTTGGCTGCCTGTTTGGAGCCAACAGCTACCTTTCCTATACGGGATTCCACACCCGTTCAGGATCCACCTTCCTTTGGGGCACCATCCCCTGTAAGGAATCCCTCTCCAATACAGGATCCCACACCTGTAGAGGAACCCCTTCCTACAGCAAACCCAGACGCTGTAAGGAGTCCCTCCCCTGAAACAATAATTTCCAAGACTCTGCTTTCCGTGCAGATTGAGCAGCCATTCGAGCGATTTCTCTAATGGAAGAATTTTAGACTTGCTCCGTACGAAATATTGTACAACTGGAGTGAATGGAGTGACGAAGAGAAGTTCGTTTTGGAAGTGACGGACACCCAAGAAATTGCTGTCCTGATCCAATAGGACAACTTATTCGTCAAGGAGTTCATTGAGAGTAATCTGCTTGATCAAGATGAGGCCAACAGGAAAGGAAAAGCTTTGTCAGTGAAAGCTCCCGACAGTCCAAAATCTGATCCTGATTCCGAAGACGATGACGACGCACTCCAAGCTGGTTTGCAGATGAGTCGAGAGGAAGCTCAAGCCAAGAAATATGAAGGGACATCTACTCATCAATCGTCCCCTTCGCCACATCAATAAAATGTTCCTGATAATGAGGATTCAGTCCCTCATGTCGAGGAAGAAGAAAATGTTTCGCAACAGGCACCCAAGCCTGCTGTCGCCGCCGAAGAAGAAGAATCACGCACCTTCCAGCAAGAGGAATTAGTCCCTCTGCCGGAACAGGCGGACGCTGAGAGACACCAGGAGGATTTGGTCCCTCATGTATCCATGTCTTCAGAAACCTCTTCGAAACAAGAGGATGTCACACCTCCTGCCGCTGAAATCGAAACAGCTATTGCCGCCCCACCAACCATCTTGGAATCCGACGACGGTACTGTACCTGAGGATATCCAACTCAATTCACGCCCTAACGTGAACTTGATAAGGTTTAATGGAGTAGAAGACTTTGCCCATCCAGATTCTCCCCGCACTGAAACTAGGAAAGAGGGACTACGTGCTCTTGGCCTCCAAACTGTATTCATTCAGGACGTAGTGAATGCTCTACACTCAGTTGAAAAAGCTCTGGATTGGCTTCACACATCTGCAGTTGAAGAAATGACTGGATTAAAGCATGAAGTCTCTCGAGTAGTCGAAGCCTTCACTGTCTTACCAGAAGTTTTCAAGCAAGCCCTGAAGAATCTGCAAGAGAAGCAAGAATCGATCCTGAGAGAAGAGCAATCGAAACTACGTGTATCTGAGGCCAAGAACGCATCTGCTCTAATCGAAACCGGTTCCCAACTGCGAGCTCATGACAAGAACATTAAGGATATGTCACAGGTGCTCTCCTCCCATGTTGAGAGAATTTCAAATATAAAGACAAAACAGGATACCGCTCTGGAAATCCTAGAATGTCTTGATGAAAAGGTATCATACCTTGATGATGCCAAAAGGGGGAAGAAGCACACGAAGCCGCCAGGAGAACACGGTTGGAGCAAGAAAAAGATTACTTAGCTCCATTTGAAGACTCAATCACTGCTGATATAGCCCGTATATCAACACCAAATGTGAGGATACAGGGAGATAGACCAGAATTCTAGGATCCTAAGTATCCTTGGAAAAGCTTTGTTTAAAAGCCTCATTCTATGAACCTCTCGACTGACCGACAGCTGACTGCTACAGAGATCGAAAATTGGAGGAGAAATGAACTGCTAAGATACTTCGTTGTACTTATCAGGGATTCCACCTTATTCAATAGATGCAGAACGGTACAGGAAGCCGCCGAGGAATTCAAGAAGAAGCTAGAAGAAGAAACTCTCCTGCTACAGCAGCAGATGAAGTCAAAGCATCGAAATGGTGACTTGGTGACCCATCCAGAGGACTGGATCCTAGTCTTTGATAAATCTTATGAAGGACGTGCAATTTATCAGAATCGAGATAAGGACGCTCATCAGAACTGGTGGCGAAACACCAAGAATGATCCAAAGAGACCATGGAGGCACAATGACTTTAGGAGCTGAATACCTTAGTCTATTATTCGATTGTAATTTTACTTTTAAAACAACAATCTTTGTACTCTATTTCAGTATCAATAAAAATGTTTGCCTATCTTGAAAGATTACAACTCGTAATCTACTGTGTTCATTTTTGTTTACAGTCGCTTTATTTATTCATACTGTATTCAAAATTATGAAATCTATCTCATACACAAGCTGTAAGAACTTGTCTACGAACAGTTCATAGTTTAAGTTGTATGCATCTATAAAACAATGTAAGATTGTGCCTGCGCGACAATCATAAGTTTTCAATGTAACTTTCTTTTGATAAAAGATGAACTTGCCTGCGAGTAGTTCTTAGTGTTAAAGTCAGATACCTAAAGCCAGAATATTCGAAAGAAGACCAAGAAGTCTGCCCTACTTCAAAACCGCTAAGTGTCAGAGTTTTGGCATCATCAAAGATGTTTGGATAACAACATAAGGTTTTAAAAGGAAGACTTGGAAGGACTTGGTAAATTATCAAAAAGGGGGAAATTGTTGGGATAACAAATCCCTGTATCGATGCTGCCCTGTATCGATCGTATGTTTTGACAATATGCCAAATCCTGAATACCGCCTCTAGCTGTATCGAATAACTGATCAAGTATCAAGCCATGTATCGAAGACCTCTCACAGTCTCATCCATACAGTATATTGATCATACAACAAAGAGTCCAGCAAAGCCAAAGTATGGAAGCTGTCTCGAATATCAATACAATGATTCTTCCATACAGCTCTCAACAGGACAAAGAAGGAATCTTCAGTATTCGCTAGAAGTCAAGTCCCGTTGATAAAGAAGTATTTAAATACTAAAGGATAAAGTATTTAAATACTGTAAGTCAAAAGATCTTCAAAATCCCGCAAAATCCGGATCTCGGTCAAATATCTGTTGTCACAGAATCTTGCCCAACGGATAGATTTCAAACAGATATATTTCAGAAAGGCTATATATATCTCCATAGTTTGAAGATCATCAACTACTGACTGAAATACTGAACAAACTGAAAGACTGATCTACTGGACGACTTACAATCGATCAAGCTTACAAAGAAATATTCAGAGCAAAACATATCTCCCCAAGCTTTCTGCTATTCAGATATAAAGAGATATACAGTCCTCAAACCTTGAGCAACACATCATCAGCTTATAGCCCAGAAAGTCATAGCTGTTGTTCAACCCTGTTCTATCTTTGAACAAACTCATATCAGCCCTGTGTGGACTGAGGAATCTTTGCTTCTCCTGAACTGTGTGTGAAGGACTTGCATCGAAGAAGACGAAGCTAAGAACTGTGTGTGAAGAAGCCAGTCAAAGTGTTAGCTCAAACCAATCTGTGTGAACGGTTGAAAGCTAAGATCTTTATATCAATCTGTGTGAACGATATATTGATTAAGTGTTGTTATAATTATGTAGTTGTGTACACAGTAATTATAATAAACTTTTTACTCCTGTATGGAGGACCAGTGGACGTATAGGGGTTTACCTCGAACCACTTAAATACTGTGTTATTTACCTTCTGCTTTTATTGTTTTATTTAACTGTGATTATTTAAGTCTACACTGCACATCGAGTTGCAGTATCCACAGCAACTTACTGTATTTAAGACTTCCGCTACGCACTCAGATTTAAAACAGTATAGCTTGTTGTTTAAAACTCTCTCCAAGCTATATCCAGTATACTTAGTGGCCAACAGAGGAGCAGTATCTTGGCATAGCGCCAAGAAAAGCGCGACTGCTGATTCCAGATGTCAGGCTGAGTATAAAGCAGCCTCGGAGGCTTCTAAGGAAGGGTTTTGGATTAAGAAGTTTCTGGGAGAACTTCAAGTGATACCATGTGCTGAGATGCCTGTTCCGCTTTTCTGCGACAACGACGGAGCTGCAGCGCAGGATAAGGAGTCAATGTTTCACAACATACAAAACAATTGAGAGAAAGTATCATCTCGTAAGAGAATTTGTTCGCAAATGATACATTGTGCTGCATAGAGTAGACTCAGCCGACAACGTCGCTGATCCACTGACCAAGCCACTTTCTCAGATTAGCTTGGAGCATGTGGAGAACATGGGTATTAGATACTATAGTGTGTGGCATTGAGTGCAAGTGGGAGATTGTTAGGAGTATGCCCTCGAATACCACTCAGAGGATGTAAGAGTGAGGGCATCGAACTTGTTATTATGTAATTATTATCAGAAGTGAATGTTTCTTTATTTATTTATAATCATTGGTATTCCTAACTCATAAATATATATACAGAAACTAGTCCATGTATTTGAGAGCAAAACATTCCACTCCTTATTGGATAAGGGGATCGGCACTGAAAAGGTTTATCGCTCAACTTCGATCGCAAGCCGACGAAACTCAACTGGGCGTTAAGTTTATGTGAAGACTTGTATAACATGATATTGGACTTGTAGAGTGCCTGTCGTCACTAATGGTTAGTGGGAGTACACGTTATAGGTATGCTAATGAGATTAGTATACTCAAACCGACTCACCCTCGATTCGTCACACGGACTTCACTCTGGGACAGTCAATGATGGAATCGAAAGGTTTTGATAGGTATTTGTGAACCTTCGACTTGGGGATCTAGTAGGGATGTGCTTGTGATGTTAAGATTTTCACTAGAGTAGTTCGACCCAGAAAACTGAAAGGTGAGGGTCAACCTCGACGTGCATCTTCACGGGCAACTAGCAGGTTCTACTAAATACCAAGATAGGATTCTCTCTCCTGTAAGTGAACAGGTATATGTCCTATGCAGTTATTGGCAGATGAAATCATAATTCTTTGGCCAAAGCATTGGAGCTAGTTGTATTAGATACATAAGAGTTCAGTGATCTCGATTTGCATTAACTCATGCATATCATCAAGTACAAATAGGGTTTGACTGACCATGACCCTAAAACTTGATCGGGACATTTGAGAGAAGGGTTTATATGTATATTGGTACTCATGACAGAAAGGTTTTGGAATGATCCCTATCATTCGTTCTCAGTTAGGTTACAATGTAGGCTGGCTAGGTGGTGCTATTACTCTTTGGTTCCTCCCATTGCTAACTGATACGGATTGACAACGGAATGAATTGATCTTATTCTCTCTTAATGAATATTAGATATTGGATATCTAATTTATTGGATATTGGATGTCTAATTAATTTCGGGTCATTGGATTACTAAATTAATTTATTGGATGAATTAATTTACGGTCTATTGAGTTAAATAAAATTAATGGGTAATTAATTTGATTAACATATATAATTATTTCTTAGAGAAATTAATTATATTATTTTGTATTTGATATAATTAATTAATTGGATTAATTGATTGATATAAATAGATCGAGTCGGAATGGAATTTATCGGATTGGACTCGCGGAAGTCTGAAAACAAACCGAACTCCATAAACTCTTCAACATGGCCGCCCAACCCCACCATGATACTTGTCTTGATTCTTTTCTTTTGTTTAAGTCGAAGAATCAAGCCTTGTGATCAATAATGACTTTAATAACATGAGATGTTTATTCATAGGGGACATGGAATCATGCGAGGTGATTTGTGGTGAATGATTGAGGACGTGATACAAGGTCTTCTCCACCTTCTCTCAAACAAGATACGGTTCACACACCAAAAGGGAGAAAGAGAGAGACTTTGTTCATCTTGTCTTCTTCATTCTTCCATCACCATTATCATCTTCTTCATTTTTCTTAGTGAATAATTGAGTGAAAAACAGAGAGAAATATATCATTACACTTAAAGTGTTATAGATAATATTAGCAAGGTCCAATAACCTTGTTCTAGACGTATCCTTGGAGGATAAGAAGGTGAAGTCATTCCGATCGTTTCTCTAGCTGGTGGCAAGTAGAGACGCGGTGCTTTTGGCGTTGGATTATCCAAGAGCTAGTTGCCGATTGGATTCGTAAGGGACATTATTTTCTCAACGATTAAATCAATGGACTACAAGGGTATGATTTCATATCTTCCTCCTTGTTCATTTTATATTTGTATATACGTATCTTGAATCGATCCTCTTGAGGGATTCGTATTACACTTTGTGATTTTCGCTTCCGCTGTGCCCTTTGTTTTTTTGTATGCGAATCCCAACACCAGTTACTCTGAGTCCATCGTGTGCGTTCATTTTAAAAAATGGTTCCCATCTTGTAAATCTGATCGTTCACTGTATGTAACCCTAATCCTCCCTGCACACTATAAAAGGACTATATCTTGCTCCCTTAGACTCTCTACGCTTTCTGCAATTAAACGAGTCTCAAGCAAAAACAACCTACATTCTTCTTTGTACTTTCTGCATTCTCTGCGATAATCTACAATTTTTCTTCCATTCTTTTCTCTGCAACTATGTCAACTTCCCAGACTTCCTCCCTTTCCATGAATAAAAAGGAGACAATCATCGACGGGCGTATCTTGCCAGGTCAGTTATCATGGAAAGAATCACTCTAGAAGGTGAAGACTTTTCTGGAATGGAAGTGGTCATTTCCTGTGTGAAACAGCAAGGGCTATACCGCCTTATAGGTTGTCATGCTGAGGGTATGGTGAACAAATCGTGGAAGAATTCTACCTGGACGCATCTATTGTCTACGCGTCTAAAAAGAAAGGAGGTGACGTGTCTGAAATCTCTGCTAATGTTCAAGGGATTCAGGTCACTGTGAACAGAGAGTTGCTATAAAATCTTTACAGGCTACCATCTGATGGCCTGAGAATGGAAGACCTCGAGACTTTCGGGTCGGTGGAGTTGCTAACGGCCTACTGGAGGCTGTTTACCGGAGAAAAGGATGCCCAGGATGTTCATATGTCGTGCCATAAAAAGAACTTCTGCCTACCGTGTGTCTATCTACATGATTTCTGCTGCTGGGTTGTTGAAAACCAGACAGGAGCATTCGAAATGTGTACAAACCTTTGGTTCCGGATGATGGTCGCCATCATGCCAGGCGAAAGGTAAACTGGTGCCAGCTTCTATTGAAAAGGATACAAGAGGAGGTTGCCAAGCCCGAGTCCGCTAAGAAATCTTTTGGGGCCATCCTCAACTCCATCCTTACCAGCTGCGGAGTCAAGCAATCCGCATAGGCCAATAAGATCGGCCCCGGGAAGTTCATTGGAGGAATGACTTCCATTGTGTTCAAGAAATCGCCTTTGATTGCAAAAAGGTTGAACTCCAAATTAATGCCTATCTCAAGTGACCCAAGGGATGTCACTGAGAGGATCGCAAGCGTTGAAAAGATGAGGAAGAGGACTGTCTCGGGATCTTCTCTTGCATAAAGTTCCTACTGTTCTAATCGCTGAAAATCTCCCACATGGCGCAACCCATATGGAAGAAACGGTTGCTGCACAATCTACAGATCTCGAGATTATGGCAGCTATGATGGAATAACAATTGTTTGGCAATATGGAGGGCTCAGGAGAGTCGGCTGGCCCTTCGGAGCCAAGAGTCGCAACTCCTGACAGGGTACCATTCCCTGTACAGGATCCCTCTCCCTACAGGGTACAATCCCCTGTTAGGGATCCCTCTCCAAAACAGACTCCCATACCTGTTGAGGATCCCATCCGAACAGTAAGACCAACTACTGTACGGAGTCCCTCCTCCTCGGAAATAATAAATAACACTCTTCTTCAGGTCCAAATAGAGCAAGCGTTTGACCGCTTCAAAGTATGGAAGTTATACAGGGTCGCCCAATACGACACCCTGTACAACTGGACTGAATGGAAGGACGAAGAGCTATTTATTCTAGAGATCACGGACACATAGACTATCGAGCACTTGATCCGCTGTGAGGATCACTTTTGCCATGAGCTCATTTTAGATTTTTACAAAGAAAAAGTATAGGCGAGACTGAAAGGGAAATCATAGTCTGGTGATAAAGATCCCTCACCTAGCCACTACTCTGACCCGGAATCGGACGCGGATGATGATGCCCTTCAGGCAGGTCTGCATATAAGCCGTGAAGAGGCAAGGGAAAGAGATATGGCTAATCACCAAAGCTAACAGGGTCAGGGGACATCTGACCGTAATCATTCCCCTCCCCCCACAACAGGAAGCTGTCAATGATCAACAACATGAGGAATCAGTCCCTCCTGTTACCGCTGAAGAGCAAGCAGCCCCTGAATAGGCAGCCCAGCCTATTGCACAAGAAGACGCCGCCCACGCCATCTGCTAAGAAGAATCAGTACCTCTTCCAGATTAGGCGGAAGCTGAGAGTCAGCAGGAGGATTCAGTCCCTCATGTACCTCCGATTATAGAAGAACAAGCCAAACAGGAGGAATCAGTCCCTCCTCTCCCCGAGATTGAACAAGCCGCATAATCTTCCGAAGCACTAGCTCTCAAAGCAGTCACTATGAATTAATTGTCGGTTGTGCCGGTTATTTTATCCCGTTGATGATTAATTGGAATCTTTCTTATGTTGTGTACGGTATGATGTACCGTGTCGTGGTGTTCGTCGTGTACGACTAGTCGTTGCATAAGTCGTACAGATCTTGTGTTTCATGCTTCGTCGTGTATTTATGATTAATTCGGATTCTGTCGAGGAGTTCTGTTGTGTTGAATTTCTGGAACTGTCCTGCTGCCGGTGTAGTGGGCATAGCGCACGCTACGCAGTAGTGTAGCACGCGCTAATATTCGGTGATAGCGCATGCTATTATGGCACGTAGCGCACGCTACCTGATTGGGCCGAGATAGTCCAGAAGCTACTTCATTCGACTAGAGAGTTCGGCAGCGCACGCTATGCAGCTTTATAGCATGTGCTAAGGTGCAGCAGTTGGCGCACGCTACGGTGAGAGTAGCGCACGCTAACTGGAAGTTCAAGGGTAGTCCAGAAGCTACTGGACTAAAATTGGGACTCGTTAGAGCACTCTAATATTCGTGATTAGCGCATGCTAACTGTGCTTTTTGTGAAGATGTTGATTCGATAGCGCATGCTAATATGGGGTGATTAGTGCACGCTAAGCTGTCCAGTATATAAACTGGACAGCAGATTATTTTTCTCATTTCTCACTTATTTCTCTTCTCTCCGCGGGTGTGAGTCATGGGCGGCTAGGTTTCGTGATCTTTGTAGTTTTTATTATATTCAAAGGTGTTTTGGCGAGTTCTAGGTGATTATAACATCATCTAATCCATTGTTCTTCGTCGGATCGAGGTATTTTTCTTGATTTCCCCAGAGTTGACTTTTTGGAGATTTGTTCTTGATTTCATATTCAATCCAATTTTGATGAATCAATTGGTGTTAAATGATGTTGTTAAGCATGTTCTGTGGATTGTATATCCATATCCTCGATTCATTCGACCCGATTGATGATTTTAGTGTTCTTGAGGAATTGTGAACATTTAATCTTCGATTAAATGTTATATGAGTTTTCCTTCGTTGGTTTGAGACAATTTCCATTGTTATTGGTCTTAATCCTCGTTGTGATCGTGTTTTCATTGTGCCTTGCGGAAGTTGTAGGTGTTCGAGGTTTTCCGGTCGAGCCGCGTTCGTTGGAGTTTTCGGTATCAATTATCGAGGTAAGTATCTTGCCCATACATTTTGTGTTTCATGGATATAACGATTTGGTAAATCGACTATGTACGTTTACTTGATTATCTAACATGAACTTTCAAGAGAAATAATATATATTCAAAAGAGTCCTTCACGAATACTCTTATATGTTTTGAGAATGAATGAGTGTTATGGATATGCTATATCGTGGTTGTGAATTGGAATACATTGTCTTCGTATTGTGTGGTTATAAAAGCTCTCTCTCTGCCCTTGTTAAGGGTTGTATGTTGGAAATGTGTATAAGTTGGGTGAGTGCGTAATGTTGTGTTGTAATGTTGTTGACTCCTTTGTAAGGAAGTAATACTATTCGGCATTGTTCGGGAAATATATCTCCTCATGGAGTGCGATTGTATATATTCACTCTGGGAGGGTCCGATGGGGCCTCAGAGGGTTCCGTTGCCGTTGGTGCGGTTCCGGGAATAAATTTGGGTTAACCACTCTAGGAAGGCCCGACGGGGCCTCAGAGGGTTCCGTTGCCTCTGGTGCGGTTCCATGGTTAATCACGCAAATAAATGAAATGTGACATACAATGAGACTTAGTTACTCCGGAATACTAGTCTGCCGTTGGTGCGGTTCCACGAATATTTTGGGGTTAACCACTCTGGGAGGGTCCGACGGAGCCTCAGAGGGTTCAGTTGCCGTTGGTGCGGTTCCACGAATATTTTGGGGTTAACCACTCTGGGAGGGTCCGACGGAGCCTCAGAGGGTTTCGTTGCTTTTGGTGCACTTCCATGGTTATTCACGTATGTATTGAAATAAGGTGATATGAGATTTAGTTATTCCGGAATACGGATCTTGAATTGTACGATTATATTTATTCATCATCGATTACGTGTGACCCTCAGATATTTACCATTGTTTGGTTCAGATTATTATTATATTCTTGGAATATGATTGTGTATGGCTCGTATTTGCACTTCATAGTTGCACTAGCAAAATAATGGAATTTTGCTAACCCCGAGTAATCGGGGGGTGGATGTCTGTATTGCATTTAGGTACGTGCAGGTTCCTTAGGAGCAAAATATGGGATCGATACGAAGGATGATGGAAGATAAATGATACTAATCACATGAGGGCCAGTATTGGGATTTGTTAGTCGATTGTATTATCCTTTTCGCTGTAATGTTCTCCCGTATTATGGGACTGTGATTGTATTTTGACCCCTGTGCGGGTATGAGTTTTGTAATAGAGATGTATATGAAGTCTAAGTTGTATGTTAACGATGAAAGGCCAAATCGGTCTACTGATTCAGTATTTAGCCTTTCTGACATGAGAGGTAATGTCTTGTTTTGGTATCTAGCTTAGTAGATCCTTCCTTCGAGGGTCTGCGGCGCTGTAATATTCCCGAACGGATTAGGGGTGTTACAAAATATGGTATCGGAGCTTAGGTTGTGGAAACCTAGGCTGTCGGGTTGAGTCATGTCTTGTTGAGTCTTGTCTCGTCGGATTTTTTCTGACTGAGTTGTGTTGCGATGCGTCGTCTGAGATGTCCGTCGTGATTAGTATTGTGGTACATCCATCATCTTCGTGCGACCCGTGGATTTAAGTCTCCTCTGTTATGTGTATTACCCTTGTTTCATGAATCTGTTTACATGCGTGTCATGGAGATGGAATTCGTATTTGATACTTGTGGTATATTACATGTGTAATGAGCTGGATGTATTGATGGATTTGACACCAAGTGGTGTAGTATGATATGAAACCTTGAACATTGATGTGTGCCAAGAAGTGTATCGATGATATAGTTTGTTGAGAAATTTATATAGATGGTGCTGACGTGTGTTTGAATTGGGTAGTAATGAGTTGTGTATGATGAATAGGTGGTCTTGAATGCCGTATAGATTGGCTATTTTGGCTAATTGTTGTTATATGCTACAAACATGTTCACATTGGTAATTTTTTCTGCTGTGTGTGTGTGTTTGAAAACGCTTTTCTGAAAATTTCATAGACTTGGGTAAGTTTGTGGAAAACCAAATTTCGAAAATATTTCTACGGTGCGGTTAAGCGGTGGTTTCGTGTGGATTTTGAAAATTGTTGAAGTTGACGAGCCGGCCTTGTATCCTCTAATAAAAACCTATGACGGTATTTGAAAAATGTGTGTTTTGAACGATTTTTTGGACATCTTGTAAAAGGTTACCATCGTTTATATTTTGTCGTGCCCGAGAGGATTTTTTGGAATTGATTTAAACATTGGTTTTATTTTCAAATAATTCGAGTGCATGATTTTAAAAATCTTTCACACCATAAAATTTTTTATATTCAAAATAAGACGCAATTTTTACTTTCAAAAATAAACAATGAAGATGAAAAATCTTACTCGATTTAAACTATAAATTCAAACTTGAAATGTTTTACGAGATGAGTCAGTTAGCACGCTAATTTAGTCATTAGCACAGGCTAACGAACCTGGACAACACCTTCGATTATTCAACCGATTAACGCACGTTAATTTTATGCCTAGCGCACGTTAAGTGCAGTATGTGATGGAGGAGGATTTTTGCTTAAGGTGACAGGCTAGGATCGAGGCAGGTGAGTCAAGCCGTTGTTATATATTTGTCATATTACCATTTTTGTTGAAGAATTTTGGGTATGTACCCAAGTATCTTGTTGCATTGTTTGAATATGCCTTATAGTTCTATGATGCTATCCCGACGTGCTTGCTGATAGGTGGAAAAGTTTAGTGCACGTATGAATGGTTTATCCACCTCGAAACGGTTCGGTGAAACCTTCGAGGACGATGCTAATACGGCATGGCCACGCGATACTTTGTGTGTTGTAATTTGGGATGATGATAAGTGATTACATGGTCATCTTGATAATGTCAAAATCGAGGAAACTTGTTGTTTGTGTTATGGTTTTGCAAAGATTTTCAAAAGAAACGGTTATAAATTGTGGTTCTAGTCTTGATAAAACAGACCGAGGTATCAAAAGAATTTCCCAATCTTATTTCGGAAACTTATACGGACTCAAAGATCTTAAAAATATTATTATTCAAATGAATACCTCGTAGAGTTTTTGAAGAAGATGTTATCAATAGTTGACTACAATCATATGTAGTTTTTTACGGCCATGCTTATGTCAGTATGGGTTGTAAGTTTTTGGTTAATATGGTCATATGATCTGTTAGTTACAATCGTGAGTTCCATTTATTACAGTAGTAATTTTTGTATTCGCACAAATATGGAGTAGATAATTGTATCATGTTGCTATTTGTCGCCTTATGTGGATGTGTCGTGCTCGTTTGGCATTTTAGTATATGGTTTTGCGATGCTTTGTTTCGTTGTGCCTTATGGTTTGTAGGATGTTTTCCAGCCTCGAAGTTAAATCATAATGTATATGAATTACATTTGTTATTGGTATAACTGGGAACTGAGTATACAAGGACAAGGATACAAGTTACCTACGGTGTTCGGTATCATTCGGTCATTTGACAATATGAGATATGAAATACGATAAGGATGTCTTGATGTGAATGACCACGAGTGGGTGGAGATATGACCGTGAGATTTTTTTGTGATGTTGGGGTTTGTTTAAAATATTTTGAAAACCTACGATTTGACATCATGTTGACAAATAGTCATGAACTTTGGTGAAAAATAAACTTTCAATCAAACAATTTTGGTAGAAGAGGAAAGACCTCAGTTTTTTTATATTTGGATTCCATGTAACATTTCCAATTGTAGATGACGTTTTCGAAAATTTTACATTCTCAAATATGATTTTCAAACTCGAGATGTGAATATAAAATTGATTCGCCTTCTTTTTCAAAAATTTTGTTTACGTGGAGTACATGCAGTGTCAATATTATTAATTATGGCGATAATGCCCGAGTTCATAATTCGTGCGATGGTGCAAATGCCCAGTCATATTATTTATGTGCATAATATTTCCGCCCTTGTTGGAAGATGAGAATGTGGTTATTGAGTTTATCATGGGGCTACCACTACCTCCAAAATTCGATTTGACTCAAAAGTCAGGAAAATCATTTTCAAATGTCATGCTACTACCGTACTGATAGAGCCACATAACACACACGCCTGAGTTTCACAAAACCCAAGCTCCGATACCATCTTCTGTAACACCCCCAAAACCAACCGGGAATATTACAGCGCCGTGGGTCCCGCGCCGGAACCCACCAGGCTAAAACTCATTTTCGCAAACATTTCAAATACGCCAACAGGCGAAAGACAGTAATGTATTTAAATAATTTTCGAAAATCCATTTTTCAAATACCGTCACAAAATAAAATCATTTACAAGTTTCAGGCCAAAACGCCAAAACTCAGCAGTTTCAAAATGTACGTTAAGCCACGACTTATACGTACCAGTAAAATAGTTTAGGGAAAAAGGGGTTTAACAAAATAACCCATGTCTAAGAAATACCCAAAAAGGCCATTTGAAAGTACGCACGAGTTGGTAAAAATACCGGAAAGTTGAAATATATACATGGCAAACCATACCAAATCAATCCTTACCATAATCCACATTTCGCGTTCTCAAATGACGAAATGAACTCAACTACAACCGTCTGTACTGTATTCAAACAATACCAAAATTCTCAATTCATCAGCATAACTCACAAGTGCGGAATAATCCATCCGTGCCAAATCCGGGTTTGCACCGTCAAATCTCAATCTGGATAAAAGCCAATAACACACAATATATATGTAGATCAACTACCACAAGACAATGATAACGAGTCCCGAAACATCGACCTACAGTCCGAATACTCATACGATCAATAATAATGATCAACCAATAAATCGACCGAGAATATCATCGACATGATAACTCCAATACTACCAATGAAGGATCAACAATAATCGAGAATACCATCAACATGATAAACTCTAACACGATCAACAAAGGATCAATAGCGACCGAGAATACCATGAACAAGGTAAACTCCAAATGATCAACAAATGGTCAATCAACGACCAAGAATACCATCAACAAGGTAAACTCCAAACGATCAACAATAATGGATCTCAAGGATATAACCCCGACTCGAACATACCCCTCGGGCGTATGAACAATCAGTCGCAAACCATCGGACATACCCAACCATAAATGGAGGATGAACGACCAATCAATATGGCTCAAATATGGACGTCATAATATGCCCGATCCAGAAATGTGTCCGTGCACAAATCCACCCCGTATACGGAATCTAGGATATACGTGGGACATGTACCTAATTAGCCTCACGAACTATGTCTCGTGTGCACGGTCCAATGTGAAAATATCAACACATGACCATAGTGTGCCCAGCTAAAAATCCTACACAATAACCAATCGGAACGCAGATATGACTCCAGATATGTCACGATGCAACATGACAATGAAACTCAAAGAATCACATATTCAATAAGGATCAAAGACTCACCGAAGTGAACAATGACAAACTGACAATGAAAAGTCGACACGACTAATCAATATCCGAAACAACAATCCTGGGATCATTATCCCTAATGAATGATCAACATGATCAACAATTTCAATACAAACAGTCCTGGGATCAACATCCCCCAACGAAACAATCAATACAACCATCACTACCAAACAATAGTTCTGGGACCAACATCCCTCAACGAACAGCCAATACGAATCTCATTATAAGAAACCTCAACATACAACATATACGACAACTCAACATAATAATTATCCTCATAACTGAACAGTACTTAAATTACCTCAAAGCCGAAGAGAATATCCTTTCCACGAACAACATACCTGAATGAATACACAATTATACAAATAATTTCGTATAAGGTATAGTCCATTAATATCATTAAACCATCATCCCAACATCTATGTCAGTACGATAACTATCTTCGATATCCAAAATTCCATAACACAAACCAAAGATATCCCACATCTCCGTCTTCAATCATAGGTTGAGGGAATCAGGTTGGTACATCTGGTACTGGGGAAGCAAAACCCAGAATCTAAGAGATGAATAGAGTCGACAACCTCAAATCCAGCATGATCGCAGGTGCACTCGAGATCCATTCTCAGCCTGTATGTGTTCTTTTTGATACTAGTGCTCCACATTCCTTTATATCCACGTCTTGTTTGAGTCGTTTGCAATTAGATCGTGTTGTCAATTATGAGCCTTATGTGATTGGTACCTGATGGTAGAAGAATTTTTGGGAATCGTGAAGTTCAGAACTGTCTGATTCGCATGAACGGCAGTGAGTGGTTGTCAAATTTGATTGTAGTCGATTTACCTAAAGATGATGTTATCTTAGGTATTGATTGGATGGATCGTCATGATGCCATACTTGGTGTCCGTAAACGGATGTTGACCGTGGTTTCGAGTGCATTTTTCAGGGTGATAATCCCAGCCGTTCTGGGAGAGTCATTAGTGCTATGAAAGCAGTGAAACTGCTTAATCATGGGTATATTGGTTATTGGTGTTACATGACCAAAGCAGCGGATCGACCAGTTGAATTGGACGATATTCCGGTAGTTCGAGACTACCCAGATGTATTTCTAGATGAGTTTCCAGGCTTACCTCCACATCGTGAGGTAGAGTTTACTATTGAGTTAGAGCCAGGTACGTCCCCGCTTTCGAAAGCACTGTATCGCATGGCTCCAACTGAGATGCAGGAGTTGAAGAATCAGCTCGAGGATTTGATTGAGAAGCGTTATACTCGACCTAGTGCATCCCCTTAGGGAGCACCAGTGTTATTTGTATGGAAGAAAGATGGATCTCTGCGTTTGTGTATTGATTATCGTGAGCTGAATAGGGTAACAATCAAGAACAAATATCCATTGCCTCGTATTGATGATTTATTGGATCAACTTCAGGGAGCTGCTGTGTTTTCTAGGATCAACTTGAGATCTGGATATCATCAGTTGAGGATTCGAGAGTCTGACATTTCGAAGACAGTTTTTCGTACTCGCTATGGGCATTATGAGTTCGTGGTGATGCCATTTGGACTGACTAATGCACCGACGGTATTCATGGAGTTGATGAATCGAGTTTTTATTGATTATCTAGACCATTTTGTAGTCGTTTTTATTGACGACATTCTGATTTACTCTCGTGACCACGAAGAGCATGAGCGTCATCTCCATCAGGTTCTCGAGGTGTTGAGGAAAGAGCATCTTTATGGAAAATTTTCCAAATGTGAGTTCTGGATGTCTGAGGTTATTTTTCTTGGGCATGTGATATCGGTCGATGGAGTGAGAGTAGCCTCGCAGAACACAGAGGCTATCCGAGATTGGCTAGCTCCGAAGAACGTGAAGGAAGTTCGTAGTTTTCTTGGCCTAGCAAGTTATTACCGACGGTTTGTGGAAGGTTTTTCCAAAATTGCTCAACCGCTGACTAATCTGTTGAGAAGGACAAGAAGTATTTGTGGTTAGACGCATGTCAACGGAGTTTTGACGAGCTCAAGAGTTGATTAATTTCGGCACCAGTTTTAGTGTTACCGGAGGGAACTGTGGGATTCGTGGTGTACAGTGACACGTCAAGGCAGGGCCTCGGATGTGTGTTAATACAGAATGGGAAAGTGATTGCCTATGCATCGAGACAGTAGCGACCTTACGAGGTCAACTACCCGACTCATGATTTGGAGCTAGCAGCCATGGTGTTTGCTTTGAAAATCTGGCGTCACTATTTGTATGGAGTTACCTGTCAGATTTTTACTGATCACAAGAGCCTGAAATACATTTTTACTCAGAAGGAATTGAACATGAGACAGAGAAGGTGGCTAGAGCTAATCAAAGACTATGATATTGAGATCCTTTATCATCCGAGTAGAGCAAATGTAGTTGTTGATGCCTTGAGCCGTAAGACAGTACAGGAACATATGCTTGCCCGCTTGACAGTGCAGCTGGAATTTGTGAGGCCAGAGATCGAAGTCTGGATATAACGTGTTCAAGGATAGCTATGCACACTTGAGATTTCGTCATCTCTTGACGATATGATCAGATCGAAATAGATTACGGACCCATTCTTATCTAGAATTCGGAATGAAGTAACTCAGGGGAAAGCCCCTGGATTCGTGATCCACGGGGATGGATTGATGCGATTCAAGAATTGAATATGTGTACCGGCAGACGAAGAGTTGAAAACTCTATTCTGAAATAGGCTCATACTACCCCATACTCCATTCACCCGGGTCTAGAAAGATGTATAAGGATTTGAAGCAATATTATTGGTGGGGTAATATGAAACGTGAGGTTGCAGAGTTCGTTTCGAGATGTTTAACCTGTCAGCAGGTTAAGATTGAGCATCAGTGACCAGCGGGTATGAAACCACTCCCAATTCCAGAATGGAAATGGGAGGACATATCTATGGATTTTATCACAAACATGCCGACGAGCCATCGAGGTATGAATATGATTTGGGTGATTGTGGATTGTTTGACCAAATCAGCCCACTTTTTGGAAATCAAGGATAATGGGGACCCGAGATATTGGCCCGACTATTCATTCGATAGGTTGTAAGGTTACATGGTACTCCCAAGAGTATCGTATCAGATCGTGAAGGGCGATTCGTGTTGCACTTTTGGAAAGCAGTTCATCATGCGATGGGTACTCAGTTGAACTTCAGTACGGCATTTCATCCTCAGACCGATGGATAATCTGAGAGGACTATCCAAACTCTAGAAGATATGTTGAGTGCGTGTGCTCTCGATTGGAAGGACGATTGGGAGGCCCAACTACTTTTAGTGGAATTCACCTATAATAATAGTTAGCACTCTTCGATCAAGATGGCACTGTATGAGGCGCTGTATGGCCGTCGTTGTAGATCCCCTTTGTGTTGGGACGACCTATCTGAATCTCTGTGTATGGAACCCGATATGTTGTTAGCAGCCCGTGAGAAGATCGTCCTTATTAGGAGTCGTTTGTTAATGGCTCAAAGCCGGCATAAGTCATATGCAGATAATCATCGTCGAGCGCTTGAGTTCGAGATTGGGGACCATGTGTTGGTTTGAGTGTCTCCTACCCGAGGTGCTTTTCGTTTTGGGAAAAGAGGTAAACTAAGTCTGAGGTATATTGGTCCATTCGAGATTTTAGAAAAAATAGGCGATTTAGCCTATCGTTTAGCATTGCCGCCAGCATTGAGTCGAATCCACAACATGTTTCATGTTTCCTAGTTGAGGAAGTATGTTGCCGATCCTAGCCATATACTTTAGTTCGAAGAGATTGAGTTAGCTGATGATCATTCGTACGAGAAGCATCCTGTACAGATACTTGAGAGGAGGATCAAACAATTGAGTAACAAGACTACCCCCTGCTGAAAGTTCGGTGGTCACGACATGGAGTCGAGGAGGCTACATGGGAGACCGAGGATAGCATGCGGGAGAGATATCCCAAGTTGTTTACCCCTTAGTTTTGAGGTCGAAACTCTTTTAAGGGGGAGAGTATGTGATATTCCGTATTGTTTACCCTTTGTTTCTAGGACGAAACTTTTTTAAGAGGGGTAGTATGTAATATCCGGCTATAACTTTATTTTACTATTGCATTTTTACCGTTGTACTATTCGGATGATTCGAGTATCGTCGTGTCTTAATTAGAATTAATTTGATGTTTATGATGTTGAGATTTACTATAATCGAATCATCTTGATTTTAGATGTTCGTATCATCTTGAGTGTAGACATCCTTGGTGAGTTGCATTATGGACTCTATCCTTAGTGCACTTGCGTACACTATGTTGAGACCATAACGTACATTATTCGTGGATAGTTACGTATGTTAAGCTTTGTGCCTTACGTACGTAATGTAGAGTATCAGATCATATCTAGACTTTCGGCGTGTGGGGCCGTGTGGGGCCTGGATTCTTGGCTCGATTAGGACAGCAGGTCAATGCGCATTACGTACGTAACATGTGTGTTTTAATGTACGTAATGCATGTAAGCCTTACGTACGTATAATCCTTTAACGTACGTAATGGAGGCTGAGTTTTGAGGCAGTGGGGTTTGCTGGTATATTGCGTACGTAACACTGAAAGTGTTAACGTACGTAAAGTTCATTACGTACGTAATATTGCCCTGTTAATGTACGTAATGAAGTATGCAGGTTATATAATCATGTCTTGTCCTTCATTCTTAAACGAACCATACTTCGTTTTTCTCTCTAGAAATCATCCTCCTACCACCCCATATAGATTTTAGCCGCATCTATATTGCATTGGAGCATTGTATCTTAGATTGAAGCATTAAGATTAAGGATTTGTGTGTGTTCTTGAAGGGTTTGGAGTTTATACCCCATTCTCAAAGGTTGGTTGTTTTAACTCATATCAATTCTGAACTGTTATGAATTTTCTTTCATTCATAGTTGATTAATCAAGCATATCATGTTAAGTTATTAGAATCTTGAGCAACTAAATAAGAGCATGATATTGATGATAAAACCTTCTTAAATGATTGTAATGTTGATAACATGATTGCTATTTATTCTTAGGAAGATATAACTAAGAACATTTAGATAAGTCTATTCTTCATCATTATAAATTGTTAGATGTTATAACCTTGTTAAAGAAAGGGTTTTCCATGAATTATTAGATAATCATCCCAATTATGATATATTCAAGTATAAACTTAATGAATTGTTGAATAACCCTTGTGATTTGTTATGATCAAAATAAACTTGATCGATTCATGAAGTAGGATTGTTTAGAAAATCATATTGGAATGTTGTTAATGTTCTAAAAGGGGGGTTTTGATGAGATAAGTTTATCAATAAGTATTATTTTTGTTAGATTATTGGTTGATAGTACTTCATAACTTATTAAAGAACTTGATGAAGGTGAGAATTCGATCATATGAATGATTTAGGGAATTATAGAGTTCTTGAATTATAACCATAATACCTTTTGAGATAGTTGAACCTTCGGATTAATTTACGGATGTCGTTTCCTATGAATTCGATATATATGATTTTATGAATGTATTATTGAATGAATTGTATTTCATTCAAGGTCAGTTGTTCGGGTAATTGATGTTAGTCGAAGGACCGACCGACCGTTCGTTCGTCAAGGAAGGATTATTCACGTCTTCGTATTGAGGCAAGTTATCTTGCCTGGTTATAATGATGATTGGAATTCTTGTGAATGTTATACATTTCGTATATATGTATTGCTTTATGAATCTACGATTCATAATGGGTATTGTCGTTGATTGTGTCTATCGTTTATTATGGGATTGTATTCCCAAGTTCGCTCTCTTTGATGTCGTTGGTCTCGTTGATTATTGTTTATCACTTTGGTGAGTCTTGATCCTCGTTAGGTGAGTAATTGATTGAGTTTCGTTGTCATGTTGCATCGTGACATATCTGGAACCATATCTACGTGCCGAATGGTTATTGTGTAGGATTTTTAGCCGGGCACATATGGTCCTGCGTTGATGTTTCCGCATTTGGACCATGCACACGAGAAGTTAGTTCGTGAGGCTAATTAGGTACATGTCCCAAGTATATCCTGGATTCCGTATACGGGGTGGACATGTGCACGGACACATTTCCGGATCGGGCGTACTGTGATGTCCGTCTTGAGCCATAATGATTGGTCGTTATACTCCATGTTTGATAGGGTATGTTCGGCGGTTTGACAACTGATTGTTCATACGCCCGAGGGGTATGTTCGATAGTCGCGTTGTTTATTTGAGATCCAATGTATATGAATTGTATAACATCTTGAATATTGTTATCATGTATATCTGACCCTGTGGTTTTGGGCGAAATACTTGTGTTGTATTTTAGGTCGAGGCAAGGCCAAGGCGCGGGGAGAACATGGTGGCAGCGAAGGGTTTGAATGATACTAGCCCCAAGTCTACTTTTATCCAGTTGTACTTTAAACCATGTATTGGTATCTATTCCGTTTTTATGTAACTCTTGTTATTTGTATTTTTTACTTTAAGTATATTCCATCTCCATATGGTTTATACTAATTTTCCGGATCCTGTGTACTATGGCATTTTAGTCGTGAGATGTTTAAACCTCTCATCGAGGTATTGAATATTATTTTGTGGTTCGGTACCACAAATTGGGATTTGATTGGTTCAAGTTATCTTTGGGTATCGCATGGTGGGTCCCAATGGGGGGTCTACGGTACTGTAATAGCCACCATTCTCGGGGTGTTACAACTCGGGGGTTAACAAAACTCCACTGTTTTGCTAGTGCTAGTATAAAATACAAATACAAGCCATACACAATATACTCCAAATAGTTCAAATCATGAAAAGTAGGAATAAAATCAATATACATCTTACAAAACATTTTATGATCTAGGGAGTTTTGAAAATATTTGAGATTTAAGAATTCTCAAGCCTTTCGAAACCACTTAGGGATACAGCCCAAAGATTTTTTTTAAAAAATACAATTCCGATAACAAGACAGGGGGTCCACGACCCAACCATACCATTCCGATCACAAAACACAGGGTCTACGACCCAATCATACCATTCCGATCACAAAACATGTGGTCCACGACCCAATCATCCATATCAACATATTCCAGTGAATAACCCAATGGTCAAACTCGATACACAACCAAACCACAATGCACGGAAACAATCACAGGGCCCACGTCCATATGCTTTAAATATCACAACCAAGAAACGAATCATGTACGACACTTATACTAGTGCCATTCTAGCCAAGTACCAAGACCCTGCATATGACGTATCTCACATCGAGAATGACGACATTGTGATATTCCGGACATATCACAATTATCAAAAACAACATCACGAAAACCACACTTGGTAACCTATGGTCGTACCCATTAGTATCGACCCCCAGAGGCCCCATCGGACCATCCTCGTGTGGAAAACCACTTCCACGGCCATACCCATTAGTATCGGCCCCCAGAGCTCCCGTCGAACCATCCCCGGGTGGAAGAACAACTCACGCACACTAGCGTTCACAACTTTCACAATTTCAGTCCCCCGAAGTACATCAAATGTAAATCAAGGTACTTGTTAGAAATGGCCACTATACCCGACACATACTCACATCACACAACATCACATACTCATCAATAACACACACACACACATGCACACACACTCCTTGCCTAAAAGACATAACTCTAAGTCCACTATCGACATAATCACACACAACGGTACTATACGCAAACAAGACATTCCAATGCACAACACTAATACACATTCTCAGAACAACAACTTCGTTTACAAACACACAAGTAGATTTTAAAGAAAACCTATGTCGAGAATATACCAATTTTTTTATAAGTTCGTTTAAAAACATTCCAATCGCACACATAGTCACAGCTACGAAACATGAAGTGTATAAGAAAGATACTTGCCTCGATACCACGAGCAACGGAACACGAACGGACGTGGTCGGGCAGCCCTTGAACTTCCAAGAACGACCAAGAACTCGGCAGCCCCATGAATACTACGAAAATAACACCACCACGAATCAACAACACTAATCGGAATCCGAATCGACCCTAAAAACAACAATGATCCGAGGGTTTCTTCAAAGAAACCAAGAATCGCGTCCCAGGTGATATAAAATCAATAAACGAGTTACAAAATCTGAAGATCATGACCAAGACAACAAGAATTCCATAAGCAATTCATAAACCTCGGATTAAATCAAAGAATCAAGAAGAAACCCCCAAAATTACACAACTAGGATTCTAAGGAAGAAAATACCTCGATCCGACGAAGAACAAGGATTTGATGTTGATAAAATCGACAAAGGCCTTTCCAATACGCCCAGGAATTGAGTAGAAACGACCAAGAACCCAATTTCCCATCTTGCTCGTCCGACAGCCGCAAGAAGAAGTGAAGAAAGGGGTAAAAATGAGGTCAACCTGAAGCACAGGCCTTATATGGCCGATCACGTTACGTCCATAACCGGCAGCACCTTACGGCCGTAACTCGGCCAATCTCCTTACGGTCGTACTCGGCCACGCCTTACGTACATACCCGGCACTACCTTACGGCCGTACTCGGCATCCCCTTACGGCCATAACCAGGCTCTCGGGCTGCTGCCCAAAACATACGGGCGTATTACGGCAGTAACCGGCCCATGCCTTGTGGCCGTAACGCGACATTACGGCCATAACCGTCCACTCCTTACGATCGTAACCGAGTTCCATCGGGCTACTGCCCAAGATATGCAGACGTCTTACGGCCGTAATCGACCATGCCTTACGGCTGTAACTCGACCCAGCCAACCATCCGACAGTCCTGTTAGATGCTCGACGACGTCTCGATCACACTAACGCACCATCTAAGATTCAAAACAATAACGAGCAGGCTACGAAACCTAACGTACCACAGCACAAGCACACGTTTCCAAAGGCATGGACAACAACAATCTGCTCGATCGAAGAAAAGTTCAACAAAACCGGAACGAAGATCTCAGGTATTACATTCTACCCCTCTTAAAAGAAGTTTCGTCCCCGAAACTTAAAATATAGAACAATCAATGCAAGGCAATCTCAAATAACACACATTATCTGATGTCGACGACGTGCAACGAATCACATGCAGTACGTAGCTGCTACTATCTATATCGCTACACCAGAATGATAACAAAATGTAAAGACCAAAAAATCAATATGGTTGACCAACCCGAACAGCGCAGTAATCAAAACATGAGTTAATCACTGAACAAATACGAGGTCAACAAAAACCGGACAACAAATGATCGAACAACAACGATTGAAACAACAACAATCGAAACAACAACGATCGAAACAACAACGGCCGAACAACCATATTCGAATAACAACCAACAAATAAAATCGAATAGAAACTCCGAAGTTCAAACCTCGACTCAAGACAATAGATGATCTGGTAAAAACTACAAGATATTCATTTGCATAAGATTCACGGGAATGGAACAGAATTCGGAAAAAGTCACAACGACAAACAGATTAACCCGAAACAACACCACAACTCGTTCGAACAATAAAAAATGAAGAATAGAACAAGTTCAGAAAATATCAACGAACACAAACGAGTCGATAGAGTCGAACAATACGGAAGCGAAAAAATGGTCATACAATCTATCACTATTAAAAGAGGTTTCATCCCTGAAACCAAAACAACGAGAGCGAGGTGTTAGCATAGCAACCTTCCCGACAATATTCTCTTGGTCCCGCATCTGACCTCCACGACCATCTGTATCATGGTCACGACCACGACCTCTGCCCCTCGGCATACTGAGTAAGTAACAACTCAGCACGATGAAACCCAACATCTCAAAACGATACATTAAAATGTCAATGCAGAACAACATATCGACATAAGGTATCTAATAGCAACACGATAAAAAGATCCACGAGGTATCCTTTTAAATGATATCATTTGAAAATATTTAAATTTGTACGTTTACTCGGAATAAAATTTTTGAAAGTACTTTTGGTAACTCGGGCTGTTTTACCAAAACTTGTAGACAAAAGACTTTATCCGTCTCATTTTGAAATCACTTGCAAAACAATATTTCGGAATATCAAATTCCCTTGTAATCAGTATCATCAAAATAACCATGCCACTACGCATCATGATCATCGTTAATAACAAACAGGATAACCACGCAATACCATCAAACCACTCGCATATGCACTAAACATTTCCACCAGTCAACAATCATTTTGGAATAAGACAAGATTAGCGCCCGATAATTGGTTCAGTAACGAAATTCTTTTTTCTAAATCCAAGTTTGAAGTTTGAATCGAGTAAGATTTTTCATCTTTCACTATATATTTTTGAAAATAAAAAAAATCGCATTGTATTTTGAAATATAAAAATTTTATGGTGGGAAAGATTTTTTTTTTAAATCATGTACTCGAATTATTTGAAAATAAAACAATACGTTAAAAATCATTTTCGAAAATCTTCTCAACACTACAAAAATCAACGACGGTAACATTTTACAAAATATCCAAGGTATTTAAAAAACTCTTTCAATACCGTCGGGGTTCTATTTGAAAATTCAAGGCCGGATCGCTAATTTCAAATGATTTTCAAAATCCACACGAAGCCGCCGATTAATCGCACCCTCAAAACATTTTCGAAAATTGATTTTCCACAACTTGCTCAAGTTTATGAAATTTTCAGGAAAGTGCTCTCGAACACACACACAACAGACATAATTTATCAATTCATCAAACACAATCTATTACCATCAAATCCAATCACACGTCAACACCATCTGTCCACATAATTACAGTATCACATAAGCAATCATCAAAAGACAATTAACATCTAAAACTGAAATCCTACCTCTCAGTAAAAAGGACTCTCCCAACAAGTGCATCCAGAACGACTTAGCGTTCACACCACCAACTTAATCACAATTTTGAGCATCATTGCCCAAACAATAAACATCACTACATACCTCCGAACCGACAATCGTGAAACCAAAAAAAAAATTGAAAGCGAGAGTCACGTTTTGAATAAATTTGGTAGACCTCATTTGAGTTTAAAAATCGCGTTTTGAAAAAGATTATAATCCAAGATGAAAATGAAATGTCATGAGTTTGAATTCTCAAAAATAAATTCGGTCTTGAGGTCATCATACGAAAATCAAACTTTTTCCTCCCTCGGAGGATATGTTAAACAAAATTACGTGACTCCCCAAAAACATTTAAAACCTTAAAATTTCAAAGTCATTGCTCTTGTAAAAACGATTTATATAACAAAAATATATGTATGCATATATACCAGCACCACTCTTCATTCCCGCACAATACGAGAATCAAACAAGCATGGATTATGTATTCACAATTCACATTTAACTCCACATCATAACACAAAATCACGCAAGCTCGTATAACACGAGACACAACATAGTAGGGAGACTTACATCCATAGATCTTATGAAGATGATGGCTGCACCTTGATACTAATCACGACCGACATCTCAGATGATGCATCGCGACACGACTCAGTCAGACAAAATCTGACAAGACAAGACTCGACAACACACGACTTAACCCGACAGCCTAGGTTTCCGCAACCTAAGCTTTGATACCATATTCTGTAACACCCCCAAACCATTCGGGAATATTATAGCGCCGCAGACCCTCTCCATGAGGATCTACTAGGCTAAATACAGAAATCACACCAATACAATACATGCCGACATGGCTAAATAACGAACCGTTAAACCGGATTGGTATTTTACCACAACATACACATCAAACATACATAACTCTTTCTCGCAACTCATACCCACGCAGGGGCCGGAATACATCAACACTCCCATAAGACGGGAAAACACCACAATGGAAAGACAGAACAACAAGACTTTACCAAAATACTCAACATTGGTCTTCACGTGATTAGTATCGTCGTCTTCCATCATCCTTCGTACCGATCTTGTGATTCGCTTCCCATTAACCTCAAGTACCTGGATGGAATACAGTCATCCACCCCCCGATTACTCGGGGGTTAGAAAAACTCCATTGTTTTGCTAGTGCAAGTATAAAATACAAATACAAGCCATACACAGCATACTCCAAGAACATAATAATCGTGAACATGCTTCCCGATATAAATCACTTGATCAAAACAGTTCAAATCATGAAAAGTAGGAATAAAACCAATATACATCTTACAAAATATTTTATGATCTCGGGAGTTTTGAAAACATTTGCGATTTAAGAATTCTCAAGCCTTTCGAAACCACTTAGGGACACATCCCAAAGATTTTTTTTAAAAAAATTACAATTCCGATAACAATACACGGGGTCTACGACCCAACCATACCATTCCGATCCCAAAACACATGGTCCACGACCCAATCATACCATTCCGAGCACAAAACATGTGGTCCACGACCCAATCATCCATATCAACATATTCGAGTGAATAACCCAATGGTCATACTCGATACATAACCAAACCACAATGCACGGAAACAATCACAGGGCCCACGTCCTTATGCTAAAAATATCACAACCAAGAAATGAATCATGTACGACACTTATACTGGTGCCATTCTAGCCAAATATCAAGACCATACATATGACGTATCTCACATCGAGAATGACTACATTGTAATATTCCGGACATACCACAATTATCAAAAACAACATCACGAAAACCACACTTGGTAACCCGTGGCCGTACCCATTAGTATCAACCCCCAGAGGACCTATCGGGCCATCCCCGGGTGGGAAACCACTTGCGGCCGTACCCATTAGTATCGGCCCCCAGAGGTCCCGTCGAACCATCCTTGGGTGGAAGAACTGTTGGGATTCCAGAAATAAAACGAAATACGCAGCGGAAAAAAATAAAAGAATCCCAAACAAGGATCGGTCAAGTAACGTATATATGAAAAGAAATAACGAAGAGCAAAGGTTCAAAGTCTCATACCCTTGAAGCCTTTGATAATATCTTCGTTAGTTGATGTTGTTCACGAACCCAAGCACGAGCACAAAATCCCTTCATCCCAAATACTGAAAATACGATGCCTCTACGTCACCATGCATTGGAACTTGACCGAAAAAATATATAGCAATCCGTTCTTGGTAGAACACGGCTAGGAATTACTATATGGATTTTTCTCTCTTATTTTTCTTGATATTCTTTCACCTCCAAGTTAAAGAATGAATATGAAAAAAAATTCTCCGTCTCTCTATTGTATCTCTCGGCAGAATATGTTGCTAGAGCTGTGTGATGGAGTTGAAAATGCCAAGTTATATCATTACACATCTCATGATTGAGATACTTAAAATATCAACTTAAATCAGAACTACTTGGCACCATGTGAGAAAAAACATCACCACATGCATGACAAAAAGCAACACCATGTGAGAGAGGAAGGTGGGGGGGCGGCCTACATGTGGAAGGTGATAGGAAATGGGCCGAGTCACTCAGCTCGTGTACTGGACGTTCATCAAACGACTCCGTTAAATACACTCGATTTTATCACCAATGTATTTATATAAATTAATTAATCCAATTAATTAATTATATGAAATACAAAATATATTTCTCTAAGAAATATTATTTATGAATTAAAATAATTACCTGATAATTTAATTTCAATTCATAAGACCGCTATTTGATTTATCCAATAAATCATAATTAGATATCCAATATCTAATATTTTTAGAGAGATAATAAATTCACATTTATCCGACAACACTCCTGATGCGCGACTCTGTAGGTCCGTCTCCGCCGACATTGGGAGGAACTAATTAGTGCGGGCAGCACTTAGCCAGCCTAGCGGGCCACACTGTAAATCCCGACTGAGAACGAATGAAGGGATCATTCCAGAACCATTATGTCGTGAATACCATATACGTATAGACCCTTCATCAAATGTCCCGGTCAAGTCTTCAGGTGTCAAACACTACTGTTGACTAGACTCTATACATGTGTTATTGCAAATCAAGACCGACTGATTACTAGTGTATCTAATACGACTAGATCAGAATGCTTTGGCCAAAGACTTATGATCTTATTTGCCATTAACCGTATAGGACATTCGCCTGCTCACTAACAGGAGATAGAATCCTTTCTTGGCATACAACAAAGACTGCTACCTGCCCGTATAGTCCGCACTTTGAGGTTAACTCAGCAATTAAGCAAATGAGTCTAACTTCTCTAGTGACAAACTAAACGTCACAGGCACATCTTCTACAGAACCCTCAAATCAAAGGTCCATGTATACTATCACAACCTTTCGATTTATCATCGACACTCCGAGAGTGAATACCGTGTGACTGAATCAAGTATGAGTCGTGTTCGAGTATACTGGTACCACCAATATACTTATAACTATGCTATCAAGACATGCACACGTCCTAGCATCAGTTATACAAGTCTTACTCAAAACTTAATGCCCATTTAAGTTTATTGACTTGCGAATGGTTTACGTAAATAAACTTTAAACACTTTCAACGCATTTTCTCTTATCCGATAACGAGAATGAAATGTTCGATTTATCTACATGGACTTCACTTCAATGTTTACCAAATCAAGAATGCATTTGAAATATAATAGACAGTGAATGAATCGTATTGCCTTTTATTAATTATTCCATAATTACAAGTACAATGCCCCTACTCTCTCATCCCTTGAGTGGCATTAGAGGGCATATTCCTAACAATCTCCCACTTGCACTCAATGCCACACATCATGGTATCCAATAACCATGTTCTTCAGATGTCTTTCCAAGACGGCCTGAGATAATGGCTTAGTCATCGGGTCAGAGACATTGTCTTCTGAGTCTACTCTTTGCAACAAAACATATCCTTTTTCAACCATTTCTCGAACGATATGATACTTTGTCTCTATATGCTTGGTGTTGTGGTGAGCCCTTGGCTCCTTGGCTTGGGCGATAGCTCCATCATTATCACATAATAGTGATATAGGCAGCTCCGCATTAGGCACCACGTGAAGTTCTTGCACAAACTTCTACATCCAAAATGCTTCTTTGCTAGCCTATGAGGCAGCTTGGTGCTCTGCTTGGCAGGTGGAATCTGCAGTAGCGGTTTGCTTGGAGCTTCTCCTAGATACTGCTCCTCCATTGAGAGTAAACAAATACCCAGATGTCGACTTAGAGTCGTCATTGTCTCCTTTAAAATCAGAATCGGTGAATCCAATTACCTTCAGTTATCCACCACCGTAAGTAAGAACCATATCTATAGTTATTCTCAAGTACTTAAGAATGTTCTTGACGGCAGAAGTGTTCTCTTCCCGGGTTTGATTGAAATCGGCTTACCATACTCACAGCGTAGGCTAAGTCTAGTCTCGTACACAACATAACGTACATGAGGCTACCCACTGTCGAGGCATAGGGTACCTTACTCATCTCTCTCTTGTCTTCCTCACTTTGAGGACACATTTTCGTGGTGAGATGAATTCCATGTCGCATGGGAAGGAACCCTCTTTTAGATTCATCCATCTTGAATCTTCTCAGGATTTTATCTTTATAGAGGGCTTGGGAAAGTTCTATCGTTCTTCGCGGTCTATCTCGGTAAAGACGGATCCCTAGAATATAGGAAGCTTCTCCCAAGACTTTCATGGAGAACGTTTTAAAAATCCAAGCTTTCACAGTGCTGAGCATTGCTACATTATTTCCTATAAGTAGAATATCATCTACATATAGTACTAAGAACGCAATGTTGCTCCCACTGACCTTTTTGTAAACACATGGTTCCTCCTCATTTCGCACGAAGTCATAGTCCTTGACTGCTTCGTCAAATCGAGGGCCCCAACTCCGAGAAGCTTGCTTCAGGCCACAAATGGCTCGTTGCAGCTTACACACCTTGTGAATATTAGCTTTGGACACAAATATAGATTTCCTCCTCGAGGTATCTATTTAGAAAAGCCGTTTTGACGTCCATTTGCCATATTTCATAATTATAAATAGGCAGCAATGGCAAGCATCGTGCGAATCGACTTGATCATAGCTACGGACGAGAGGGTATCATGATAATCGATCCCTTCCCTTTGGGTATAACCCTTTGCCACAAACCTGGCTTTATAGGCGTCAACCTTGCTATCACCATCAGTCTTTCTCTTATAGATCCATTTATTTCCAATAGTCCTCATGCCAGTTGGTAGATCTACTAGAGTCAAGACCTGATTGGTATGCACCGTCAGCTTCCACTGATTCTTGCCATTTATTAGAGTCTACATCCACTATCGCTTGGTCATATGTGACAGGGTCGTCCTCACGGTTATCAGGTGCGTCGTGGAGACCCAGTTCCTCGATATGTGTATATCCATACCTCTCAGGTAAGTGCGACACCCTATCAGACCTTTGAAGTAGAGGTTGTGTTACAATAGGTTCGGTTCCTGATCCCTGATCAGATGTCTCCTTAGGACTTTCATTATGCTCTTACAAAGAGATATTTCTATCTGAGCCACCTTCCTGAATGAATTCATCCTCAAGAAAGTGCGCTTGTAAAGCCACAATGACCCTATGGTCTTCTGGCATGTAGAATAGATAACCCATCGAGTCCTCTGGGTATCCAATGAAATGTCCCTTGATGGACCTTGCTTCCAGTTTGTCCACCTAAGCCTTCTTATCATAGGTTGGACATCCCCAAAACCTTACGTGATTAAGACTTGGTTTCTTACCCTTCTACATCTCATGCGGAGTGATAGGAACGAATTTGGAAAGACATCTATTTAGGATATAGGCAGCGGTAAGTAAGGCGTATCCCCATAAGTAAATTGGTAAATCAGTGTAATTCAACATGGAGCGGACTATGTCCAACAAAGTTCGATTTCTCCTTTCTGAAACACCATTTAACTGTGGGGTTCCTGGCGGCGTGAATTGTGAAACTATTCCATGTTCCTTAAGGAACTCATCAAACTCTGTACTCCTATATTCGCCACGTCGGTTCGACCGAAGTGCTTTGATATGACATCCAGTCTATTTTTCAACTAGGGCCTTAAATTCTTTGAATTTAGTAAAGGCTTCATATTTATGTTTCATCAAGTACACAATCCCATAACTAGTATGATCATCTGCGAATGTTATGAAATATTGATATCCGTCTCGGGTTGTTTCTAAAGCACTACAAATGTCGGTATGTACCAACCCAAGTTTTTCAGCAGCCATTTCAAATGTCCCTGTGAAGGGGGACTTAGTCATTTTGCCTCTAAGGCAAGATTCACAAGTTGGATAGGGTTCTACACATAATGGACTTAAAAATCCATCTTTCTCCATTTTCTAAACCTTGATCTGACTAACATGACCATGTCTAAGGTGCCACTTAGGAGCTTGATTAGTATCTTGCCTGCCACGTTTTCTAATTATAGTGTTTACTGCTGTTTTATTTTGTAAGTTCAAATGATATAAACCATTCAACAATGTAGATGTGCCAACCAATTTATTTTGAAAATAAATTGTACAACTACCATTGCCAATGAAGAAACAAAATCCTTTCCGGTCCAAGACTGGAATGGAAACAATGTTTTTATGCTCCTTGGGCAAAACAAGTACTTCATCTAACGTCAAAATAAAACCGGATTCTAAACCCAGTAGGAGTGATCCAATATCGGTTGCCTCGACACTTTATCCGCTTCCGACAGTGATCATTACTTCCCCAGCTTCAAGCTGCCTACTTCGGTTCAGATCCTGATTCATAATACAAGTACGAGAAGTGGCACCTGAATCCAGAATCCATGAAGCAGAATATATAGTAGCGGAACAATTGGTTTCAAAAACGAAAAATTCCGTACCTAATGCGCCATTAATCTTAGGACAAGTCCTACGCCAATGGCCCAGCTCACCGCATTCAAGACATTTGTTCGTAGGTTTTGGACCGCCTACCTTTTGAACCTTTAGGGCCTTGCCCTTTCCTTTCCGCACCCCTTTCTTGGATTTATACTGCTCGTAGGTCTTTTTCTTCTTGTTCTTGGACCTCCGGGGCCCATAAGAAATCACAAGAGCAGCCTCCCTTGGTTTAGTCTTCATGTTAGACTGCGTCGTCACTAGTTTATTCATTAGCCCAGCTAATGTGCATGAAATCTCATTACAATTGAAATTCATTACAAACTGTATGAAAGAGTCAGGAAGAGATTGAAGGATGAGATCGATCTGAAGGGATAAATCCATATGAAAGTTGAGCACCTCGAGCCTCTCAATCATAGGAATCATCTTGAGGACGTGGTCTCCCACTTTCTCCCCTTCTTTCATCCTAGCACTGAACAACTACTTCGATATCTCATATCTAGCAGTCCTACTGTGCTCTCCATAAAGTTCAATCAAGTGTGCGAGAATCTGCCTAGCAAAAGTCATTTTCTCGTGCGCTCTCTGCAGCTCATTAGTCATGGAGCCCATCATATAACCACGGACCAGCACGTCATCCTTGACCCATTTTTCATGGACGTCTATATCTTCTTGATTACCCCTAGTCCAGATTGGAGTCGGTGGAATGTCCGCCTCCAAGACGTATCCCAGAGACTCCATGCTGAGAACAATCATCAGATTCCGCAACCAATCAACGAAATTGGGGCCAATTAGGAGATTCTTTTCAAGTAGTATCGTAAGTGGGTTCTTTGCCATTCTTAGAGAGATTTAGTTTCGTTTCTGTGCATAGATTTAGACAAGATTAAATTAGTGAGTAGTTTTATTATGACCGAGTATAGAATTTAAGGGCTTGTATAATTCTTGTCTCGGCTCCCACTAATTTTATCGGAATTATACACTCACATGTTATAATTCGGAAGTCATGGTAAGATCGACTTCTTAGTGGTGATCAAATTCTTTACAAATTTTAACAGACGCAACCTGTCAGGTTTCTTGCCAATTAATTTCTGTAAAGTGGTGTCTAACACCAACCCGTCCAACGGATAATTTGATCTTCTTTTACCCCTAGTCTTCATTCCCTCAACCTATCAGGTTTCCTGACAATCCAGACTATCTAAGTTGTTGACCATCAATGTCTATCAATTTGACTATTGAATCTCATACGGCAACCTATCAGGTTTCTAGGGGTGAAATTTATCACCAACTTAAGGCATCTAATGCACTCAAGAATTTTTCAACCTCTACCAAATGTACTACCCCGATAACTCGCAAGCATAGCACACCAGCTCGGGTATCAATTTTTTCTATGAGTTTGATGGAGGGTAGGAAACCTCGTAACCTTTTTCAAACTTAGTCTGTTTGTTGTCGGGAGAATTTCGCGATTAATGTTACACTTTGCACATTAATACATTTATACGCGCGTTTGTGTGTCAATCATTCAAAATAAAAACAGTAAATAGCGACCTAGTTACTACCAACATATAGCTCATGGACCTATTCCTAAGTGCTGGGCCAAGCAATAAAAAAATAGTCGATTCTTCGTCTTCTCGGTCGGTTGTCTTCGGTCTTCGTCATAGCCAAATTAATAATTACATTATAGAAAAATGCATCCCATTACACAAATTTTCTAGTAAAAATAAATAGGCTCAAAACGGCCTTTACAACCCAATCGAATCGAACAAATCAAAACTAAGTCCACGAGCTATATCACCATCACGTAAGGGTTCCATACAACATGTAACGGCAATGAAATTAAACAATTATTTTTAATATAAATTAATCCAATTAATCTATAAAATTAATCTATTCAATTTCTACTATATTAATCCAATTAATATATATGGCATTAAAATTAAATAATCAATTAATATATTAATCCAATCAATATAAAAATTAATCTATTCAGTTTTAATAGTATTAATCCAATTAATACTAATAATCATCATTTAAATTCGTTCGAAGTAATCCGGATAAAAAATAGTATTTTTGTTTAATATCTTTCCCATTTAAAATAATATTCCAAATATTCATTTTATTCAAATTAAATCCAGTTTAAAATGTGGGAAAATATTACAACGTAATACAGAGACTAAACAAAGTCTCGAACAAGTCGGAACGGGCCCAGCCCGCAAACGGAGCCCGAAAAAGGGGGCTGGCCGAGGGTGACTCGTTGGAGCGAGTCACCTGCCTACTGCTGTCCGGGCAGCAGGCAGCCCCGTCCGGCAACCCTGCCAGGCACTGCCTGGCAGTGACTCGGGCAGCCCTGGGCTACCGAGTCTGATCTCCGTTCGGCGCATTTTTTCACCAAAACGTGATGTTATAACGAACAATTTAAAACCTATGATTATACCAATAATGATTCCAAATCATTAACATCAACCAAAAAACATTCAGAATGCACAAAAATCGTATATACGGTATCATTGACCTCGCTCCGATACCACTCTTGAGATTCCAGAAACAAAGCGGAATACGCAGCGGAAAAAAATAAATGAATCCCAAACAAGGATCGATCAAGTAACGTATATACGAAAAGAAATAACAAAGAGGAAAGGTTCAAAGTCCCATACCCTTGAAGTCTTTGATAATATCTTCGTTAGTTGATGTTGTTCATGAACCCGAGCATGAGCACGAAATCTCTTCGTCCCAAACACCGATAATACGATGCCTCTATGTCACCACGCATCGGAACTTGACCGAAAAAATATATAGCAATCCGTTCTTGGTAGAACACGGCTAGGAATTACTATATGAATTTTTATCTCTTATTTTTCTTGATATTCTTTCACCTCCAAGATGAAGAATGAATATGAAAAAAATTTCTCCCTCTCTCTACTGTATCTCTCGGCAAAATATGTTGCTGGAGTTATGTAATGGAGTTGAAAATGCCAAGTTATATATCTCATGATTGAGATACTTAAAATATCAACTTAAATCACAACTACTTGGCACCATGTGAGAAAAAACATCACCACATGCATGATAAAAAGCAACACCATGTGAGAGAGGAAGGTGGGGGGGGGGGGGGAATCCTACATGTGGAAGGTACTAGGAAACGGGACGAGTCACTCGGCTCGTGTACTGGACGTTCGTCAAACGACTCCGTTAAATACACTCTGTTTTATCACCAATGTATTTATATAAATTAATTAATCCAATTAATTAATTATATCAAATACAAAATATATTCCTCTAAGAAATATTATTTATGAATTAAATTAACTACCCGATAATTTAATTTCAATTCATAAGACTGCTATTTGATTTATCCAACAAATCATAATTAGATATCCAATATCTAATATTATTAGAGAGATAATAAATTCACATTTATCCGACAACGCTCCTCATGCGCGACTTTATAGGTCCATCTCAGTCGGCATTAGGAGGAACCAATGAGTGCGGGCAGCACTTAGCCAGCCTAGCGGGCCGCACTGTAAATCCCGACTGAGAACGAATGAAGGGATCATTCCAGAACCATTATGTCATGAATACCATATACGTATAGACCCTCCATCAGATTTCCCGGTCAAGTCTTCGGGTCATGGTAAAGTCAAACCCTAATGTTGACTAGACTCTATACATGTGTTAATGCAAATCAAGACCGACTGATTACTAGTGTATCTAATACGACTAGATCAGAATGCATTAGCCAAAGACTTATGATCTTATTTGCCATTAGCTGTATAGGACATTCGCCTGCTCACTAACAGGAGATAGAATCCTTTCTTGGCGTACAGTAAAGACTGCTACCTGTCCGTATAGTCCGCACTTCGAGGTTGACTCAGTGATTAAGCAAATGAGTTTAACTACTCTAATGACAAACTAAACGTCACAGGTACATCTTCTACTGAACCCTTAAGTCAAAGGTTCACGTATACTATCACAACCTTTCAATTCGTCATCGACTCTCCGAGAGTGAATACCGTGTGACTGAATCAAGTATGAGTCGTGTTCGGGTATACTGGTCCCACCAATATACTTATAACTATGATATCAAGACATGCACACATCCTAGCATCAGTTATACAAGTCTTACTCAAAACTTAATGGCCACTTAAGTTTATTGACTTGCGAACGATTTACATTAATAAACTTTAAACACTTCTAGTGCATTTTCTCTTATCCAATAACGAGAATGTAATGTTCAATTTATTTACATGGACTTCACTTCAATGTTTACCAAATCAAGAATGCATTTGAAATACAATAAACAATGAATGAATCATATTGCCTTTTATTAATTATTCCATAATTACAAGTACAATGCCCATACTCTCTCATCCCTGAGTGGCATTAGAGGGCATATTCCTAACAAGAACAACTCACGCACACTAGCGTTCACAACTTTCACAAATTCAGTCCACCGAAGTACATCAAATGTAAATCAAGGTACTTGTTAGAAATGGCCACTATACCCGACACATACTCACATCACACAACATCACATACTCATCAATAACACACATGTCCACACACTAACACACACACACACACACTTCTTTCCAAAAATACATAACTTTAAGTCCACTATCGACATAATCACACACAACGGTACTATACGCAAACAAGACATTCCAATGCACAACACTAATACACATTCTTAGAACAACACCTTCGTTCACAAACACACAAGTAGATTTTAAAGAAAACCTTTATCGAGAGTATACCGATTCTTTTATAAGTTCATTTAAAAACATTCCAATCGCACACATAGTCACAGCTACGAAACATGAAGTGTATAGTCAAGATACTTGCCTCGATACCATGAGAAACAGAACACGAACGGATGTGGTCGGGCAATCCTTGAACTTCTAAGAACGACCAAGAAGTCGACAGCCCCACGAATACTACGAAAGTAACACCACCACGAATCAACAACACTAATTGGAATCCGAATCGACCATAAAAACAACAAGGATCCGAGAGTTTCTTCAAAGAAATCAAGAATCATGTCCCGGGTGATATAAAATCGATAAGCGAGTTACAAAATCCGAAGGTCATGATCAAGATAACAAAAATTCCATAATCAATTCATCAACCTCGGATTAAATCAAAAGAATCAGGAACAAACCCCCAAAATTACACAACTAGGGTTCTAAGGAAGAAAATACCTCGATCCGATGAAGAACAAAGATTTGATGTTGATAAAATCATCAAAGGCCTTCCAAAACGCCCAGGAATTGAGTAGAATCGACCAAGAACCCTAGTTCCCGTCTTGCCAGTCCGACAGCCGCAAGAAGAAGTGAAGAAAGGGGTAAAAATGAGGTCAACATGTAGCACATGCCTTATATGGCCGATCACGTTACGGCCGTAACCGGCAGCACCTTACGGCCGTAACTCAGCCAATCTCCTTACGGCCGTACTCGGCCATGCCTTACTTACGTACCCGGCACTACGTTATGGCCGTACTCGGCATCCCCTTACGGCCGTAACTAGGCTCTCGGGCTATTGCCAAAAACATGCGGGCGCATTACAGCCGTAACCGGCCCATGCCTTGCGGCCGTAACACGACATTAAAGCCGTAACTGGCCACTCCTTACGGCCGTAACCGAGTTCCATAGGGCTACTGCCCAAGATGCGCGGACATCTTACGGCCGTAATCGGCCACGCCTTACGGCCATAACTCGACCCAGCCAACTATCTGACAGTTCGGTTAGATGCTCGACGACGTCTCGATCGCACTAACGCACCGTCTAAGATTCAAAACAATAACGAGGAGGCTACGAAATTTAACATACCACAGCACAAGCACACGTTTCCAAAGACATGGACGACAACAATCCGCTCGACCGAAGAAAAGTTCAACGAAACCGGAACGAAGATCTCGGGTATTACATCCTCTGTTGGGGATGAATTTTTAAATGAGTGTGAAGGAACAAGTAGCTAGTTGCCAACTTCCTCCAAGAGGAGATTTGTGAAGGATGAGGAGAATGATGGTTAAGAAAAATGTCTCTGGGAAGGTTTTCTTGATGAATAATAGTGTTATTTTCATGCTTTGGGTTTGGTTATTATTTCATGGATGTTGCTTTAAATTCTTGATGAACAATTTTTTGTGTTTTGATATTTTTATTATGAATTTTGTTTATGTTTGATGTTGCATTTTTCTCTGATTGTCATTTTGTTCTTTTTATTGTGTGATTGTTTTGATATGTTTTCATTAGTATGGAAGCTTAAACACATGAATAATTTATTCTCTTGCTGCATATTGTATTTTTTTCTATGTATTTTCTTTTCTTTTTTTTTGCCGGTATCTTATGTAGGAGATCAAAAATATAAATTGAGTTCTGATAATGTTAGCAATCAGATTTCGATCATTTGAGATGAGCGTTGTTTTGCATAAGGAAGAATTAAGTTTAGAAGTTAATTTTTCTGCAGAAAGTTGTATTTAATTTTTCTTATGTAATATATTATGTTAATTCAATATAAATTTATTGATGACTCTTATACTATGCTTATCTTATCAACATCACCATCATTAAAAGTGACATTAAACATGAATATGTCTTACCCAAATAGCATTAAATTGAAGGAAAAAAACAAATAAAAATGATATGTCTTATCCAAATAGATGTTATGAAGAGAACAAACACATGAAAATGGACATTATACATGAATATGTCTTTATCACCTTTGCCAGAAATACAATTAAGCAGATGAAATAGACATTATACAAGAATATGTCTTACCCTAATAGTATTGGAGCATATTGCAATTATATTTGTGTTATAGATATATGCCTTATGCCAATAGATGTTATGAAGAGAAAACATATAAAAATTGTTTACTTAGGATGCATATACAAATAAATGAAAAACATGTGTGCATTTGCCTCTGTTCAATTTGTATATTTATTTTTCTATTGCAGAAAATCATCATGTCTATATTCTAAAATTTTCATGGTTAGATAAATTAATTTTGAGATAAATGTCAATATTTTGTATGCAGGCAAATTCCAATCTCTCTATATAAGTATTAAGTATCTACTGCATAAAATATTTGGTCCACATACAGAAAAGCATCTGTTATATAGTTTGGGATTTTCATCCTTCACTGAAATGAAATATTTGTTGAAATCTTATATATAGATAAGCATATATTGTATAAAACATTTGGATCACTGTAAAATTTTCAAATTTATATTTAATTGTTATTAATAATAGTGTACTGCTATTTAAGTGAACATACAATATCAAATTGTTGATGGGACTATAAACATCATTTATTTTTCAGTGGCAGTCAGTTTTATGTGAGATGTGATGGGACTATAAACATTAATTTTTCTCATCATCATATAATTAGAGAGTATTCAAGAGATAGTTGAAGTTCCATCAATTATTATTGGAATCTATAAACAAAATTTACATTTTCCTATGCATATAAATTAAATTCAAAACATCCTTTAATATTTTGTGCATTCAATTATAGAATCTTCTAGAGATAGTACAAACTCTATATATTGACAGCAATCTCATTCTTACCTTCTGAGTTTCCTCATTGGATTTTCTTTATTCTTCTATATTTTCTCTGATAATGCTTCAGCTCCTGTTCAAAATTACTATTTTTTGATGTTAGTTTCCAGAATGGATGCAGACAGGACACAACAGTCTAGGAAAAGGAATAGAAAAAGAGAAAACGATATGACAAGTAACAACATGCTGAGCAAGAATTCTTCATTGCATATGGATTTTAGTAAGTTAGGCACATTTTTTATAAGATTTAAGTTCTATACATTTTCCTGTCAAGTATGATTATATCATGTTGTCTACAATTTCTCAAGTCTTTATATTATGGGATCTTATGGTCCTTTGGGAATAGTTTCTGATTCATATGTACTTGACTCAGTTTCAAGATCATTGAACAAAGTTGATGGTAATTTTGTAACTCCCAGTTCCTTAAATAGATCATTGAGAAATCAGCCTAAAACAAGAAGGACAAATATGAGTTTGGAGAAGGGTGTAAGCAGTTATGATGAATTGCCTACAATCTTAGAGTCATTTTCAGTGATGACTACAGACAAAAATAATGGAGACCGTGTATTAAGTTTAGGTATGAATTGCACTCAATAACATGTTATATGATCTGTCAAACAGATATTGTTATATATGATACATTATTATTCAAATGCAATGCATAAAACTATTCAATTTATATTATTTTGATAAAATGTTTTGTATTTCAGAGCAAGGTGCTTCATTTCAAAACTCATACCCAAGGATTACTTTTCTACAACGCTGGAAACCCTTATATTGATATGGTCAATATAAATCAAACTGATGAAAGGGGACAACGGATATTTCCAGGTTCAAAAATATTATTTTCAGTTGTTGAGATTTTATTGTGATGCATAAAATTTATGGAGTAAGATAATAGGTATTTAATAAATGCAAACTCTGAGTTTTTCTTATGCATAGCATTTATATTATTGCATTAAAACATAAATACATAGTAAAACATTCCGTGAAAGACTTATCTCTGTGGATTCATCTTTAATATCAGACCTTCAACTTGCTTGCATAACATCGGTTGAATGAGGACTGCATCGGTTGAGGCGAATAAGTGAGTTGCATGTGTCTTATTTGCCTTTACAATATCCACTGCTTTTTTTATATGGAGAAGATGGTTTCAGAGATGACGTTTGCCAAAACTAAGAAGAGTAAGGCACGTACTCAGAAAAACATGACCTTGTGAGAGTATTTTGTTTATCGTTTACAAGAAGATCTGATGAATCACCTCATATCTTATTTTCAAGACGTTTGGTCCAACAATTTTTGGTGGATGGCTATACAATGGTTGAGTCATACCGTATTACATACGTAAGAAATCATCAATCGGACTTTAGATGTGATTCTTATTCTGCAATGGATGATGCTTTAAATCGCGGAGATTGTAATCCTTCTTCAACCGGAAAGAGAATTTTATTACCCTCATCATTTGTTGGTGGTGCAAGGTATACGATACAAAATTATCATGGCACAATGGGTATATGCAGATGTGTCGGCTATCCAAACCTATTTGTTACGTTCACATGCTATCCAAACCTATTTGTTACGTTCACAGCGTTATTTATTGATGAAGTACCGTGCACATATCAATGTTGAATGGTGCAATCAATCCCGTTCTATAAAGTATTTATTTAAGTATGTGCACAAGGGCAATGATAGAGTAACCACTTCATTCTATCGTGATGCTGATGGGGATACTTCATCTGAATTTGTTGATTCATTCTATCGTGATGCTGATGGGGATACTTCATCTGAATTTGTTGATGAGATTAAGATGTACTACGACTGTAGATACATTTCTGCTTCGGAAGCTTCATGGAGGTTGTTTGTATATGAGATCCATTTTAGGGAACCTAAGGTAGTCAGGCTTGGGTTTCATCTTGAGAGACCGCAAAATGTGATATTTCGTGAGGGAGCTACTTTTCAGTATGTATGGATCGACATTCATCCAAATGCACAATGTTTACAGCATGGATGGAGGCAAACAAGATTTCTCCTCAAGCAAAAGAATTAACATATGCAGAGTTTTCAAAGTGGTTCGTTTGGGATGCTAAATTACGACAATGGCGACCAAGGTAAAAGGGTACTGCATTTGGAAGGTTATATTATGTTTATCCAGGATCTGGGAAGCTATATTTCTTAAGAATCTTGCTTAACGTAGTGTGTGGATGTGAATGTTATGATGATATAAGGACATTTAACGGTGTTTTATATCAGACATTTAGAGATGCATGTTATGCTCGAGGATTACTAGATGATGACAAAGAGTATGTTGATGCTATAATTAAAGCAAGTTCTTGGGGATCAGAAAATATTTTGAGATCATTGTTTGTCACTTTGCTCACTTCAGATTCTATGTCATGTTCGGAATTTGTTTAGGATAAGTGCTGAAGTTATTTATATGCTGATATTCAATTTAAATATAGAATGAGATTGAGACGCGAAGGTACCTATTTAGATATTTTTTCCCACTACTACCTAAATTTCTTTTTTTTTTTGTATAGATTTGATACTTATAGAAGATCAAATTAAGACTTTGTGTTTGCGCGAGATTGAGAATATCATGCAACAAAGAGGTAGATCTCTTGAAGAATATCCGACTTTGCCATATCCAGATAATATTGACGTTGTTTCTTTCACTAATCCATTAATAGATGCTGAGCTTGCTTACGATAGAGATGCACTTGCAATAGAATATGGTAAGTTTGTAAGCATGTTGAATAGTGAGCAACGTATTGTGTACAATACTATTATGAGATCCGTCTATAGCCATTGTGAGGGAGTCTTCTTTTTATATGGTTCTGTTGGGACTGGTAAAACTTTTGTTTGAAGACACTTCCAGCCGCTGTTCGTTCGAGAGGTGGTATTGTATTAAATGTTGCATCCAGTGGCATAACTTCATTGCTATTACCGGGCGGCCGGACTGCTCATTCCAGATTTGCAGTTCCTTTAAATTTGAATGAGATTCCCACATGCAATATAAAGCAATCAAGTGCTCTCGCTGAACTCATTGTAAAAACGGATCTACCATATGGGATGAGGCTCCGATGATGAATAGGCCTGTTTTTAATTTTAAATAAAATTGTAATATAATAATTAAATTTGGTTAAATATATTTTTTTCTATTAACAATATTTCTTGCATTTGATTGTATTTTTTTTAAAACAGATTTTGTTTTGAGGCTCTTGATCGTAGTTTGCGCGATATCATGCGCAGTGAAAGACCCAAAACATATAATCAGCCATTCGGAGGTAAGGTAATTGTATTCGGGGGAGATTTTCGTCAGATATTGCCCGTAATTCCTAAGGGTACTAAACAAGATATCGTACATGCTATAATTAATTCATCGGGTATTTGGCGTAGTTGCATGGTTCTGCGCTTAACAAAGAACATGAGGCTTCAGAGTTTGCATAATGCAGATGATGCAGATAGTTTAATAAGATTCTCGCATTGGATGACATCGATAGACGATGAACCATTGGGGGGGTGACAATGATGGAGAGGTTGAGGTTGGGATTCCCAATGACCTTTTAATAACTGAATCTAATGACTATATTCGTTCTATTGTGGATGCAACTTATCCTTCATTTTGGGATCACAATGGAGATTTATCGTATTTGCAAGGAAGAGCAATTTTGGCGCCTATTTTAGACGAAGTTGATCGTATTAATGAGTATATGGTGTCCGCACATGCTTCAGATGAAAAGATTTATTTAAGTGCAGATTCAATTGCTACTACAGATAGAGGGATAAGTGCCTTTGAGCAAATGCACTTTGTAGAATATTTAAATAGCATAAAGTGTTCTGGTGCCCAACCATCAATTGAAATTAAAGGTCTATATTACGAATTATATGCTTTTAGTTTTAGAAAATTAATTTTATTTCTTATAATTTTTTTTATTTATAGCATTGAAAACTAATCGTTATTTTTTCTGTAGGTTGGTGTTCCTGTAATGTTGTTGCGAAATATTGATCATACATCTGGTATGTGTAATGGAACAAGATTAGTTATTACAAAGTTGGGATCTTATGTTATTCAAGCAAGAGTTTTGGAGGGAAGTAATGCAGGGGATATGGTTTACATTCCTAGATTGACTCTTGCTCCTTCTATGCAAGATTGCCTTTCCGTTTCCAAAGGAGACAGTTCCCTCTTATGGTTTCTTATGCTATGACGATAAATAAAAGTCAGGTACAATCTCTTTCACATGCCGGAATATTTTGAGGACTCTGGTATTTATTCATGGACAATTATATGTGGTAATTTCTAGAGTGACTAACAGAAGTGGAATGAAGATGTTAGTTTGTGATGAAAATGGAAAATTAAGCAATAAAACTACTAACGTTGTTTACAAGGAGGTTTTCCAAAATTTGTAATAATTTTTGGACATGCTAATATGTAAAGGTTATTATGGATTCATAATGATATTTTTATTTCAAATTCTTTTTTTCGTTGTTTTAGTATATAAATTATTAATTTATTTTAAAAAATTATAAAATCGTGTGCCGTGCATCGCATGGGTGCAAAACACTAGTGTAAATAAATGGCGGAAAAAAATATAAGGTCAATATCAGAATATGGCTGAGCATCGGGACATCCCGAGGTCCCAGTCCCGAGTCCCGATTGTCCCGGTCCCGAAAATCACCAATTTGGTGGTCCCGATCTCATTCGGGACTTCAGGAGTCCCGATTCCCGAAATGGATAAATATAAGTCCCGGTCCCGGTCCCGAGGATAATTTTCCGGAATGTCCCGAATGTCCCGATCGGGACAAAATACCCGAAATCAAAAAAGGAAAAAAATTGATTGAAATTAAATCGGGACTTCGGGATAGTCCCGATCGGAACTCGGGACTCCCGGGTCCCAAAATTACCAAAATCTCAGATCCCGGTCTCAGTCCCGTAAAATTCGAGACTCGGGGTCTCGTTTCCCGTTGGGACTCGGGACGGGACCGAAACTCGAGATTTCTCGATCCTAAATTCTCAGTCCTAGAATACAATGTGAAAACAAATTTGAATACAAAGAAATTAGGAATGGATTTTTAGTTCAAAAATAAGGGATATGAAATTATATATTTATAGATAGATGAGTTGAATCAACCAGACGAGTCTAGTCAGTAGACTAGGGGTGGCATTTCGGAACCGAAAATCCAAAACCGAACCGAAAAAACCCGAAAAAATAACCGAAAAACCGAAACCGAAGAAGACCGAACCGAAAAACAAAAACAACCGAATCAACTAATTTGGTTCGGTTCTGCCGAGGTAGAGCGGAACCAACCGACCGAAATGGACCGAAGTCAAATTTCAACATACTAAAATGACCTTATTTTTGTGATTTTGGTGTGTTTGAATTTTAGTATAATTCATTTTCCTTTGTAAGACCTCATGGTCAAGAAGAATAGATAATATCTTTCGTGAATTTGTGATTCAATTAATTTAGGTTGAGAGAATGAAATCATGGTTTACGATTGTTATATATTTTGAGATATTTGGAAATTCATGCAACTCTACCTTTATCTTGAACATATATATATATATATATATAACTCTTGTTGAGCATTGTTATATAACTTATTCTATCGTATATAATATTTGAAATTATATTGTGGAGAACCGAAAAAACATCAAACCAAATCGAAACCGAATATTTATAAAACCGAACTTAATCGAACCAACTTCAAAAAAAGAAATAAACCAAACCGAATATTTGGTTCGATTTCGCTTTGGCCAAAAACCGACCAATTCAAGAATGGGCCACCCCTACCGCAGACTATGTTGTCGCTCAAACTGACGACGGCAATTCAACTGTACTGTCAAACCTTGTCATGTTCTTCACGCACTCCGACGCTTCACTTCCGTTATGTACGCGGTCCTGCGCTCTGAAAATCGCTCCAAACTGCGACGGGAACCCCAAAGGCGTGATTTCGCCACGCCGCTGTGCATACTTTTCGGGTACCGTCAATACCGCAACGTTTTCTAGTGGAAGAAAATTCCCATGTCCAACTTCAACACGTTATGTAAGAACTCGAGCGGATGGACACGAAGCCGCTCGAGATGCAGGGTCGGGTCGGATATCCCGATCGGACGCACACTCATTCGACCTTGTCATTGTGGGAGCTGGTATTATTGGGTTGACCATAGCCCGCCAATTCCTGATCGGATCTAATCTGTCTGTCGGTCTCGTTGATGCCGCCGTTCCCTGCGCTGGCGCCACCGGCGCAGGTACTTGATCGTTTTTTTTCTACTTTAAGTAATTTGGTGGACATATGTTAATTTTCATTCCAGTCCTTAAACTTCCAATTAGTTGTAAGATTTCTCAGCAGACTCTTTGTAAACTCGTAAAGTGATTTTCAGCGGAAAAACTTTTTTTTTTTATGAGTTTGCCAAAAAAAAAAAACTAATTTCGTCTCTTTTTGGTGTCTGATAAGATTTTTAATATCAGGGCAGGGATACATATGGAGGGTTCACAAAACTCCGGGGACCGAGAAATGGGAGCTCGCTATGAGAAGTCATCACCTGTGGGAGGCTCTTGCTGAAACCGTTCAAAATCAAGGCATGGATCCTTTACTGACACTTGGGTGGAGGAAGACTGGTACAAATTGATTTTTCTCATCTCAGTTGATTATTCCAATATTTCTTGATTATCTGCAATATTAACGAAAATGCTATTTCTAGTGACCGGCCTCTCTTACTTGTTCCTCTCTATTCTATTCTGACTATTGACTGTTGTTTCTGCCAACAGGAAGCATGCTTGTCGGTAGAAATGCAGAGGAATGTTCTGCGTTGAGGAAAAAGGTGGAACAGCTAGTGGATGCTGGCCTGGCTGCACAGTTCTTATCACGTGGTGATCTGCGGGCAGAAGAACCTGCTCTCGGGCTTGGAGATGACGGCTGTGCAGCTTTTATGCCCGACGACTGCCAAATAGATGCTCAACGTACTGTCACATTTATTGAGAAGGTTCCCTGAGAATTCATAATTCCTTTGAGAAGTAATTGTTTGTTCGGTGAATCCGAAATTTACAATAAATGGGAAAAAGAAATCTTATGAACAGTACCACTGGTCTTACAATCGAGATTACAAATATAACTGCAAAACAGAAAAATAAAATTACACGTAAAATTTCTTCATCTAATTCCCCATTCAGAAACGCAGTCTTCACATCCATTTGGTGAATCTCAAGATTATGCAAGGCAACAATCGAGAGAAGCACTCGAATAGATGCTATTCAGTTCTTGGTGAGTAAGTGTCGAAGAAATTATACCCTTCTCTTTGTTTAAACCCTTTAAGCAACCGGTAGGGCTTTAAACTTATCAATGGTTCCATCTGCTTTGTATTTCTTCCTTAGGATCTACTTGCATCCTAAAGGTTTACAACCCGGTGGAAAATCATCCAACTTGCAAGTATGATTTTGCATAATGGATTCTAGTTCACTATTAATTGCTTCTTCGCAGATTGGTCCATCTGGACTGGACATGGCCTCGTTGATAGAAGTAGGCTTATCATCCGACATGGAAGTGATAAAATCAGGTCCTAGTGGTTTAGCATTTTTACTTTTTTACCACGTCTCGATTCCACATATTTTAATGCTTCACCACTCGGTGTAGACTTTATTGTACTCTCATATGTTCTTTTATTAGAACTAAATTCAGCTCTATCTTTGCAAGGAAAGATATTTTCGAAAAATATAGCATTTCTCGATTCAATCGTAGTACCCTCATAAGTTCAGAATTTTCTGACTTGTGTACCAAAAATCTGTATGCCATATTGTTGTATGCATATCCAATAAAAACACAATCGACCGTCTTTGGTCCAATTTTCACTTGTTTGGGTTCTGGTATTGCCATCTTAACCAAACACCCACACACTTTAAGGTATTTATAAGATGGTCTACGATTTTTCCACATTTCGTAAGGTGTCTTATCTTTACCTTTACTTGGTATCTTATTCAATATGTGTTTGGTTGTTAAAACAGCTTCCCCACATATTCTCAGGTAATCCAGAATTGATCAACAAGGCATTCATCATTTCTTTTAGAGTTTGATGTTTGCATTCAACGACGCCATTAGACTGTGGCGCATACGTTGCACCCGTTTGATGAATTATGCTTGATTCAGCGCACAATTCTTCAAAAGGTGCAACATATTCTCCACCTCTATCATTTCGAACCATTTTGATCTTTTTGCCAAGTTGATTTTCAGTTTCAACTTTATAGTTTTTGAAAGCTTCTATAGCTTTGTCTTTGCTTCTTAACAAATATAAGCAGCATTACCAGGTGATCAATGAAAGTAACGAAATACTTCTTACCGCCTCTAGTTTGCACCATTTTTAAATCACACATCAGTATGAATTAAACCTAGAGGTTCAGTACCCCTTTATATCGAACGAAAAGATAATTTAGCCGTTTTGGCTTCAACACAGATTTTACATTTCTTTTGTGAATCAATTTTTGAAGTTGGAAGCAATTCCAAATTCATTATCACATTCTAACATGCCATAAATCAAAATACTCAAGCATACAAGCACAAGAAGAATCTTTCTCATTAATACTTGGTTTGGTTACATGGCGCATAGCCATTACATTCATCTTAAATAGACCAAAATCAAGATAGTCACGGACTAGTTGGCCAAACTTGCTAAGTCCAAACTTCGTAGCCTCAGATACTAGTCTAAAACCATGTTCCACCAACAGTGAGACAGAGATCAGATTCTTGCGGATGTTCGGGACATGCAACACATTCTTCAGCATCAGTTCTTTTCCAGAAGCTAACTTCAGAACCACATTTCCAATTCCAGCGACATCGGAATATGAGGAATTTCTTATATGCAGCTTCCTATCAGTTGTAGGGGTAAAGGTGGAAAATATCTCCTTGTCGGAGCAAACATGACGAGTGACTCCAGTATCAATGAACCACTTTCTTGGGTTGTCGATCAGATCCACTTCAACAACCATAGCAGTTTTGTCGGAATTATACAGATCCTTGACAACATAACCGTGCTCTTTTGGTGCCTAAAACACCATAGCACGCATCTCAAAATCATTAAGTTCTCCTGCGCAGGACTGTGTTCATGATACCCAAGTTATATGCTTGCGCAAAATCTAATATGCCACATCCCGCTTCATTTCGATCCCCAAAACCAAAACCACCATGAACACTCTCAAACCCGTCTCGTCCAATCCCGACATGACCATTGAGGTCTCCACCAATGATCAATTTCTCCCCAATAAAAGTTGGAGAGCTAGTTATTAGAATGTGTTTAGATCTCTTGTACTTTTGGTTAATACTCACCACGCTATACGGAATGAGAAATCATATTGGGAGAATCTAAATACTAAAATAACTAATCTAGTTATTTGGTTGAAATTGAAACAAGAAAGAAGACAAACTACATTGGTTACTTTGAATGCGAGGCAAATGATTTCGTTTTGACTTGAAGTAATGCTTCCAATTACTTAATTGAGTCGAGAGTGGACAAATGACTCAAGAAATGACTCGTCTAGTTTATTAGGTATAATGACATGTTTGTTGCAATGGACTCTTGATTTTTGTCCTTAGAGAAATAGAAATCTAGTTATTAGACTGTTTATAAATATCTTGTAATTGTGGTTAATACCGGCCTCGCTCTACGGATAGGGACACGTATTGGGAGAATATATATAGTGAACTAACTAATCCAGTTATCAAGTTTAAGTTGAACCAAGAAAGAAGACAAACTACTAACTGATATTAGGGAGAAATTGATCATTGGTGGGGACCTCAATGGTCATGTGGGGATTGGACGAGACGGGTTTGAGAGTGTTCATGGTAGTTTTGGTTTTGGGGATCGAAATGAAGCGGGATGTGGCATATTGGATTTTGCGCAAGCATATGACTTGGATATCATGAACACGTGGTTCGAGAAAAGGGAATCTTACTTAGTGACATATAGAAGTGGAGGAAATGCAAGTCAAATTGACTTCTTTTTAGTGAGAAATGTGTGGAGAAAGAGGTACACGAATTGCAAGGTGATACCCGGGGAGAGTACCGCGACTCAACATAGACTTGTCGTGCTTGATTTTCAAGGTAAGACATATTATAAAAAGAGAAGCCCGCAAGTGGATCCTCGAGTTAGATGGTGGAAGCTTCAAGGGGAGAGTCGACAAACTTTTATGGATAAGGTTGTCGCTAGATGTAATGATTTCGAGTGCACGGAGATGGATATAGATTCAACTTGGGCTATGTTGGAACATAACATTAAGGAAGAGGCAAAAGAAGTTTTAGGGGAATCTAAAGGATACAAGCCATCAGCTAAGGATACATCGTGGTGGAATGATAAGGTAAAGCAGGCGATAAAAGCTAAATGTGAATGCTACAAGGCATTAGGAAAATGCCCGTGTGAGGAGAACTTTGAGAAATATAAGGAGGCTAAAAGAGAAGCCAAGAAAGCCGTTCGTGATGCTAGGGCAAAGATTAATCAAGAATTGTATACGAAATTAGATACTAAGGAAGGGGAAAGAGATATTTATAAAATTGCTCGTATTAGAGATAGGAGGATACTAGATATTGGGAGAGTTAAATGTGTGAAGGATGTGGATCATAAGGTTTTAGTCGGAGATCAGGAGATAAGAGAAAGATGGAGGGCATACTTTGATAACCTATTTAATGATCAACGTGAGGAAGATATTGGGGATGTAAGTATTGCTTCAAATTTGGTTAATCGGGATTTTATGCGACGAATTCAAAAGGGTGAAGTACGGATGGCATCAAAGAAAATGGGTTCGAAAAAAGCAGAAGGGGCAGATGGTATACCTATTGAAGGATTGAGGTGTTTGGGAGAGAGGGGAATTGAATGGTTGACTATACTTTTCAAAAAGATTTGGAAGTACAATAGGATGCCACTGACTTGGAGGAAAAGCACTTTAGTCCCTTTATATAGGAACAAATGCGATGTCCGAGAGTGCTCTAATTATCAGGGGATTAAGTTGATGAGTCATGCCATTTAATTATGGGAACGAGTGATTGAGCAACGTCTTAGAAAGTGTGTTGAGATATCAGAAAATCAATTTAGATTTATGCCCAGGAGGTCGACAATGGAAGCAATATTTGTGATGAGACAGATGATGGAACACTATCGTGATAAGAAGAAAGACTTGCATATGGTCTTTATTGATTTAGAGAAGGCTTATGATAAGGTACCAATGGAGGTACTTTGGTGGGCACTAGCCAAAAAGCGCATGTCTAAGAAGTATATTGACATCATTAGAGACATGTACGAAGGAGCTAGTACAAGTGTACGTACTATCGTGGGAAGGACTAACGAATTTCATATTATGATTGGGGTGCATCAAGGCTCGGCTCTTAGTCCTTTCCTCTTTGCCATAGTCATAGACGAATTGATAAGGTCAATTCAAGACGATATTTCTTGGTGCATGATGTTTGCAGATGATATAGCGTTGGTTGATGAAACGAAGGACGGAGTTGAAAGAAAGTTGGAACTCTGGAGAAATACGCTAAAATTAAATTTATGACCTAATTAAATTTTATGAGTAAATTTTACAATTATAATATTGAATTTATGAGTTGTTGCTCTTTTTTATTTAAAAAATACATAAGATTGTTATTTTATTAAATGGTATTAAATATTTGAAAATTAACAAAATCAAATATCAAATTTTGATAGAGAATGAAATTAAATTTTATTAAAAAAAGATCCTAATTTATACTTTTTTTTTTAATTTTATTAGAGAAAAATAAAATAAAATTGAGGCTTATGCCTCAATAATATGGTACTTTAGTACCCTAATTCTTATTTGTTTTGCTCTTTTACTAATTTATATCAATAATATTACACTTTTATGGGATTCTTGAGTTTTCTTATTTCAAACGAGGTTGACGGGTCAATGCGCCTCGAGGCTTACGCCTCGCCTCGTCCGGCCAAAACGCCTCAAACTTGCCTCGCGCCTTTTAAAACATCTCTTGAGATGAGACGGTTTCCGTATCAATCTTGTAGTCTAGAAACTTTCCGACCACGGATTTCTTCCCTTCCGCATCCTCAGTCTTGAATTTCTTTTCCAAAGAATCCGAGAGTTCTTTGGAAGTTTTCACAGCACTACACATTCTACACTTCATTACTAAGCCCGTTAAGGACATAGTTTCGGCACAAGTTATCATCTTGCCCCCATGCATCAAATGCAGCACGTTTTTCAGCATTTGTTTCATTTTCGGCCATGACAGGACGGTCGTTCTTTAGAAACTTTGCCAAACCAAGGGTGGTCCAGTAGAAAAGCATTTTTTGTTGCCAATGCTTGAAATCGAGCCCATTGAAATTTTCAGGGTTTTCGGACTGGATAGAAATGGCAGGAACAGCAGCAGAAGAGTCAGTGTCCAAACCAGTAGACATTTTCAGTAATTATCTTGCCATTGTTTGTTCGGTGAATTTGAAAATTACAATAAATGGGAAAAAGAAATCTACTGAATAGTACTACAGTTCTTATAAGTCGATTACAAATATAACTGAAAAACAGAAAAATAAAATTACGCGTAAAGTTTCTGTAAGCCGAGACGATTGAAATCTGTCCGCAAGATAATTACGTCCCGTATAGTGCTGACGGTTTTCAGACGTAATATCCCCAAAGATACAACGGCTAACGTCTTCTTTCTATAGCACACCAGAGAAGAAGCTGCGGCAAACTGGGAATATGTGAGAGCTGAGCAAACTGTATGTATGTATGTTCTCAATTTCGGGTGAGATGGGATGATGTGTTGTATGTTGTAGCCTATTATGCATGATATATATAGGCATTTCCATCCCGTGGTATCAATATTTGAAAAACCGAAGGCGTAAGCCTGCCAAAAAGCGAGGCGTAAGCCCCGGAGCGTCGGGGCGTAAGCACTACGTGCAAAGTTTTTAACATAGAATAACATCTAAAATAATTATCCCTTGAGCAAATAAACTTCAAATAAATAATAACCCTAGTTAAACAACATAGATAAAATCAAATAACATAAGTTCAACAATAAAAAAACATAACTTTCTCTGAAAATGTCCTTGATCAATACTCTTTTTTGAGAGAGACAGTGCGACCTCTTTTTGAATTAAGGGTTTGATCTCGTCTTTTCATTTCTCTTTCTTTTAAGGCCGATCTGTTATTTAATGACGGCCAGGTTTTCTTGTTTTTCTCTATAAATAAAGCTCAACCCCAAATCATTCGGGCCTTTAAAAAACTGGGCCTTTAAAAAGAACACATCAAAAACGTGCTCTTGGACAATAAGGCGCAAAAAGCACCCTTAAAACCCTAAAAGCGTGCGCCTCGGGTACATCCCGCTGAGCAGGCCACGCTTTGCCGCGTTTTCTGAAAAAAGCGCCCTAATGCGAGCCTCAACGCGGGCTGTGCGGCGCTTTTTCAAACACTGCGTGGTATTAACTCAGACACATGAAATTGCAACATTACGACAGGTTTAATGCCATAAAACTGCTGCATAGACAGGTTTTATGACCATAAAACTGCTGCATTAAGACACACTTAATACACATGTATTGTAACCTACCGTTTCATTTCAACAAGTCACAAGAGGAGGAAACATTCAAAATTCAAGTCTCCTTGGTACTAAAAAATAATACTCGCGCCCAAGCCCAAGATCACCAAAGACCACCCAAAGACTATTCCGAAGACCAATTGCCAAGGTCCACGACCCAAGACGAACCGAGCCGGTGCTAGAATTCACATTCTTGATAATAAACGCACAATAATTACAGGGAAAAAGTTGAATTTCAACAGAGAATTGTATTCAAATGATTGCTTAAACACGATAGTGATCTGGCAGTTCTCTCACCCAATAACCAAAAGATGCCCCCCACTATCTGTTCCACTACTATATTAAAGACATAACTGAAGAACAATTTACTTAATTACCCCTGCTGCCCACGTATTGCTTACGCAAGGTTAATAACCAAAAGATGCCCCCTACTATCTGTTCCACTACTATATTAAAGACATAACTGAAAAGAACAATTTACTTAATTACCCCTGCTGCCTATGTATTGCTTACTCAAGGTTTATTTCCTCTTTTACCCTTCCTTGAGTAGGTAAACATAAGTGGTGGTTTAGCAATACTCCCTCCCCAAACAGCCACCTTGTCCTCAAGGTGGAAGGACGGAAATAAGTGGTTTATTGTGGTCAGGTCTTCCCAGGTTGATCTGTGGCTGGTAGCTCCTTCCATCTATCTGATTAGCACTTCCTTCCTGTTTGTTACCATTTGGTTGGTCCCTCATCCGCACACCGAATAACTCTTCTGGTTCCACCCTCAATTCCACGGCTTCCTCAATCTGAGTGGGCAACTTTTGAAGTCTGGAATGATCACCCACAGCTAGCTTCATCTGGGAAATATGGAAGACCGGATGTATTTGAGTACCCGCTGGAAGATCCAATTTGTAGGCAACTGCTCCAATTCTTTGAGTAACAGTGAATGGCCCATAAAAACGTGGAGCTAATTTCTCACAAGTATGATTAACCACTGATTTTTGTCTGTACGGCTGTAACTTGAGATAAACTGTCTCCCACCTTATACTCTCCTTTCTTCATTTGTCTTCCATAGTTTTCATGCGTTGTTGAGCACGCAACAGGTTAAATTTGAGATCATCTAAAACTGCATCCTGCTCTAGTAGTTGATCTTCAATCGAGGACACAGCTGTTTGTCCCACTTCATACTTGATAACCTTTGGAGGATCCCTACCGTACAAAGCTTTGAAGGGAGTACATTGGATAGATACATGGTATGATGTATTATACCAATACTCCGCCCAAGATAACCACCGGGCCAACTCCTTAGGGCTACCATTAATGAAACATTGTAAGTTAGTTTCCACAGACTTATTCATGACCTCCGACTGTTCATCGGTCTGGGGGTAATAGGCGGTACTCCTCTTTAGTGTAGTATCCTGCAAAAGAAACAATTCCCGCCAAAACTTGCTAATAAAAATGCGATCTCTATCTGAAACAATAGATGTAGGAAATCCATGGAGTCTGACATCTTCTTTGACAAACACTCGGGCTACTGTTTCAGTAGTAAAGGGGTGTTTCAAGCTCAGAAAATGGGCGTATTTTGACAGCCTATCCACTACCACAAGTATCACATCAAACCCATGGGACTTGCGCAATGCCTCTATAAAGTCCATAGTGACTGCCTCCCAGACCTGGTTGGGTAAATCTAAGGGTTGCAGCAGTCCTGAGGGACGTGTAGTTGAGTGTTTCTGCTGCTGACATATCACACACTCCTGCACGTACCGCCTCACGGCGGTGCGCATACCAACCCACTACCACTCGCGAGCTAAACGATGATAAGTCTTCAAGTCACCCGAGTGTCCTCCCATTACTGAATCATGGTACTCTTGAAGCAACTTTTTAACAAAAACCGAATTTTTTGGATTAACCAATCGATCCTGATAGAACAACCTGCCTTGTTCCACTCGAAACCCGGATACTGTTTTGCTCTGGACTTGTGAGATTGTTTGCTGGATGAACGGGTCTTGCTCAATTTCTTTATATAATTCATCCAAAGAAAATAGATTAGTGGAAGAAAGAGACTGGAACTCAATACCCGCCTCATCTTTTCTATACAAAGCATCAGCAGCCACGTTGGTTGTCCCTTTTCTATATTGTATTTCAAAATCATATCCCATAAGCTTGCAAACCCACTTCTGGTATTGATTTCGTATCACCCGCTGTTCAAGTAAAAACTTGAGACTCTTCCGATCTGTCTTAACTATAAAATGTCTGCCAAGAAGATAGTGTCTCCATTTTTGAACAGACCAGACAATCGCTATTAGCTCCTTCTCGTATATGGGTTTCAAACGGTTCTTGAGTCCCAAAACCTGAATGTGGTAAGCAATGGGGTGTGAATCCTCCATGAGCACAGCCCCGATGCCATAACCAGAAGCGTCTGCCTCGACAATGAATACTCGTGTGAAATTCGGCATGGCCAAAACAAGAGCCTTAGTCATGATTTGCTTCAGTTGCTGAAATGCCAATTCTGCTTCTGTTGACCAGTTGAAATTTCCTTTCTTGAGTAATTCTGTCATTGGAGCCGCCACTGTAGCGTATCTCCATATGAACTTCCGGTAATAACCGGTAAGCCCAAGAAATCCCCTTAATTCCCTCACATTCTGAGGCGAGCTCCAATCCAAAATTGCCTTTTTTTTTTATCCGGGTCAACGGCTACACCTGATCCCGAGATGACATGCCCCAAGTATGCTTGACCAAAGCTACATTTCTCATAATTAACATACAATTGATTCTCCCTACGATTGCTCAAACCCGGTTGCACGTGTTCCACATGTTGGTCTTTTGATTGACTATAAATCAAGATGTCGTCAAAAAAGACCAACAGAAATTTTCGTAGAAAGGGACGAAAGACGTCGTTCATGAGGGACTAGAATGTGGCTGGAGCATTGGTGAGGCCGAGAGGCATCACCAAGAACTCATAATGACCCTCGTGCGTACGAAAGGCTATTTTTGGAACATCCTCCATGTTGACTCTGATTTGATGATATCCCGACTTAAGGTTAAGCTTCGTGAAAACCTTTGCTCCATGTAACTCATCAAGCAATTCATCGATAATTGGGATCGGGTATTTATCCGCAACTGTCACCTTGTTTAAGGCTCTATAATCCACACCAAAACTCCATGCTCCATTCTTCTTCTTTATTAGCAATACCAGGCTCAAAAACGGGCTAATCGACAGCTGGATGATACCGGCTTGGAGCATTTCCCTCGTTAATTTACTGATCTCTTCCTTTTGAATCTGAGTGTAGCGATAGGGCCGGACACTAACCGGATTAGTGCCTTCTTGCGGCCGAATGACGTGTTCCCTATCCCTCGTTGGAGGTAGCCCCAAGGGCATTTCGAAACGTCATGATAATCTTGTAAAGGGCAGCCATGAAATCCGGAATCTGTTCCACTTCTTTGTCGTCTGGTGTTTCTACTTGATTCAATTGGACCAAATATCCTTCTTTAGCACTGCGTAGTGTCATCATCATGTTTTTTAGAGTCACCTTGGAACATTCTAAGGAAGGATCTCCTTGAAGTGTGGTTGTTTTTCCATCGATTTTGATTTGCATGATCTGAGTCCTCCAGTTAGTCGTGACAGGTCCTAACTTTTCAAGCCACTTGTCACGGGCTTAGAGTTTGCTATGCTCCTAAGCGTCGTGCGGCCTAGCAACCCTCTTGCTAGTCAGCCTTAAACACTCCGAATTTGGCTAAGTATGAAAGTAGGCACAACGAAAGAGAGGCAATGGGTTGAGGAAAGTTTTCTTCCACTAAGTTGTAAAGAGTTTACAAAGTGAGTCTTACAATGCTTTCCCAAGGATGGCTGCAAATGAGCCCCAACATCCCTATTTATACTACCTCCTATCACTAGAACCTTCCTCCACCTCCTCATTTGGAGGCTTCTAGATCCTCCTACAATATTACAAATTCTAGAGTATTCTATACATTACAAGTCTTTATACAATGTCTAGAATCATCTCTAAGTTACAAGTCTTGACTCATCCAAGAGTCTCTAGCACCTTCCACATATTTCTGGATCTTCTTGGCTCGTTCGGCCCGACCCGGCCCGCTCGGCCCGACTCGGCCTGTCTCTATGTAACCCGACCCGATCCGGCCCGGCCTTCCACACATGCCTCCGGATTAATCTTTGATGTTCTGGACCATCCCGGTCCGTTTCTGGAATGTTCCGAGTATAATTTCCGTACAGTGGACTCCTCAGCTTTCCAATGTCCACTGCCCTCACAAGGCTTTTTCCCGCTAAGCCTATTATAGGGGGAGGGTGCTCCGTGAATCCCTCGCGCGCGCCGCCCGCGCCTCGCGCGCACCCTCGCGGTGCCGTCGCCGTGTCCGAGTCTCGGCCCTCGGATGTGCCTCGTCTCGTCATCTTGCCCCACGTTGTCCCGGCGGCGTGCACATCCGCCGCACTCGTCCGTTCGGTTCCGGCGTGCCTTGTCCGGCCCGCCTGTAGTCCCTCATCGTGCCCGATGGCCTTGTCCCTCGGCCGGCACTCACTGCCCGGATGGCCTGCTTGCTCGGCCATACATCCACGCATGCCGCGCCACACGGCTAAGTCCCTCAGTCGGTTGTGCCGATCCACACGGCCTAGCTGTCCCGAACGTGCCCCGTGCACGTAGATCTGCTGAACCTCGCACCCCTCCGTGCGGGTCTGTCCGAGCACTCTGTCGGTCATTTCTCTCGGGGCGTGACACTCTCCCCCGCCTGTTCCGTCGACGTCCCCGTCGACGTGTGCTGCCACTCGGTGCCTTGATGTACCGCATTGATCCTGCATAAGACATCGGCATTTCCTCTTGGTTAGCTTCTTCAAATCGAAGTGTCGTCATCATTGCGACGGGACTTGTTCCACATCAAGGGGATAATGATGGGTTTGTTCGACCGCCGCCCATAGTGTCTTTGCTTTTGGGAAAAAGGCAAAATTGTTCTTCTCCGTAAAGTCCATTCCCAAAATGAGATCCCGATCGTCCATCGTGGTGACTTTGAAGTGCACTCGACCTTCCCGGTCTCAAGCACGATTCGCACTCCATTTGTCGCCCGTGACCAGATCGCTGGTCCGTTGTTGGACTTCATCCAGCCCTTGCATGGCTGCACAAGTAGTCCCAATCTTCTGGCTTCGGCCTCAGTGATATAGTTGTAGTCGGCTCCCGTGTCGACCAAGGCCTTGATGGGTTGGTGGTTGATGGTTCCTTCCACGAACATCAACTTGCTTCCCCGCGGTCCCTCGCTGCCTGCACTGACGACAGAATTAAGTTGTGGGATTGTGCTTACCTGGTGCACATCCGTGTGATCAGTCGTTGGTCCCTCACATTCGGCCATGGCGTTGAGCTTCCCCATTTTCGGACAGTCCTTCATCCGATGAGCTCCGCCGCACATAAAGCATCCTCGTTGGTCGGGAGCGCCCCTGCGTTCACCCGAGTTGTATTGCTTGTCCGCATCGTGTTGCGGTCTCGTCCCGAATCTTCCACGTGATGGTTGGGCTGGTTGCTGTACTGACGTGCGGGTGTCTCCCCCGCCTTTGGCTTGACCCTCAGCTCGCGGCTCTTTCCTCTTCTCGAATTCGGCTAGGGACTCGGCCACTTTGATTGCCTCGTTGACAGATTTCACCTCGCGGCTTTGTACTCTGTCCCTGACCCAACTCGGTAGTCCATCCAGGAAGAAAAATAGTCGATCATCCTCGGTCATGTCCTAATCTGGAGCATGATCGATGTAAAGTCCCGAACATAGTCCCGAATGGTAGTCTTATGCTTGAGCTCGCGGAGTTTCTTCCTTGCCTCATAGCATGTGTTCTCGGGATAGAATTGTGCCTTGAGTTCCGACACGAACTCGTCCCAAGTCCCGATCGGTTGGCAAGTCCCTTTCGTAACACCGGCCTGTCGATGACGCCACCACAGCGCTGCATCGTCGGCAAGATATAGTGCAGCCTGCCGCACCTTGGCCTTCTCGTCCGTCAGTCCCAGACCATCAAAGTAAAGTTCCATTCGCCACAGGAACTCCTCGATTGACTTGGCGTCTCTCTTGCCAATGAATTCCTTGGGTTTGGGGACCTCAACCCTTGGTCCCTCGAACCTCGCCCCGCCAAATATGCTGTTCCCGCTCGGCCCACCATTCGAGTTGGTGCCCGAGTTGCTTGCCCGACAGATTTTATCACAAAAATCTTCAAATCGTTTGGCACTTACCTCGCAAAACTCGGCATACTGCTTGCGTATCTCCGTGATGCTTGCTGCCACATGATCCTCGATCGTTGCTAACTCCTTGCGCAACGAGAGTTGTTCCCTCTTGAAGGTCTCGAGCTGGCCCAACGTGTGCCCTTCCAGTTGGCCAACAGCTTTCTCGAGAGTACCCACACGTTCCTCCGTGCTCAATTGGGTGTTAGTGATGCGCTGCCCAAGAGCTTCGATGTCGTCCTCGATGTCGGGTAGGCGGTTTGCTAAGGTGAGTATGATCTTTCGGATGTCTTCATCCTCAAGAAGTCGGCTTCGTGCCGGGTTCTCCTCAGGTTGCGGCGGCACCACACCGCGCGCCTTGCTCTTGCCACGCTTGGCTTTCCCTTCAGCTGGGACTTCTCCACGTCCCCGGACCTTGTCAGCCTCTGTGAATCGTCCGTCCTCCACATTGATGCCTGCCTCGATCTATCCGTCGGCCATGATGCCTACTGATCGTTAGCGTCGACTCCCGCAGTCTTGCACACCTCCTTGTGTGGCTAACCTGGCTCTGATACCACTTGTCACGGGCTTAGAGTTTGCTATGCTCCTAAGCGTCGTGCGGCCTAGCAACCCTCTTGCTAGTCAGCCTTAAACACTCCGAATTTGGCTAAGTATGAAAGTAGGCACAACGAAAGAGAGGCAATGGGTTGAGGAAAGTTTTCTTCCACTAAGTTGTAAAGAGTTTACAAAGTGAGTCTTACAATGCTTTCCCAAGGATGGCTGCAAATGAGCCCCAACATCCCTATTTATACTACCTCCTATCACTAGAACCTTCCTCCACCTCCTCATTTGGAGGCTTCTAGATCCTCCTACAATATTACAAATTCTAGAGTATTCTATACATTACAAGTCTTTATACAATGTCTAGAATCATCTCTAAGTTACAAGTCTTGACTCATCCAAGAGTCTCTAGCACCTTCCACATATTTCTGGATCTTCTTGGCTCGTTCGGCCCGACCCGGCCCGCTCGGCCCGACTCGGCCCGTCTCCATGTAACCCGACCCGATCCGGCCCGGCCTTCCACACATGCCTCCGGATTAATCTTTGATGTTCTGGACCATCCCGGTCCGTTTCTGGAATGTTCCGAGTATAATTTCCGCATGGACTGACTCGCCTTTCCAATGTCCACTGCCCTCACAAGGCTTTTTCCCGCTAAGCCTATTATAGGGGGAGGGTGCTCCGTGAATCCCTCGCGCGCCGCCCGCGCACGCGCCCAGCGCCTCGCGCGCACCCCTCGCGGGTGTCCGTCGCCCGTGTCCGAGTCTCGGCCCTCGGATGTGCCTCGTCTCGTCATCTTGCCCCACGTTGTCCCGAAGCGGCGTGCCTGTCCGCTGCACTCGTCCGTTCGGTTCCCGGCGTGCCTTGTCCAGCCGCCCAGGTAGTCCCTCATCAGGCCTGATGGCCTTGTCCCTCGGTCGGGCACTCTGCTGCCCGGATGGCCTGCTTGCTCGGCCATACATCCACGCATGCCGCGCCACACGGCTAAGTCCCTCAGTCGGTTGTGCCGATCCACACGGCCTAGCTGTCCCGAACGTGCCCCGTGCACGTAGATCTGCTGAACCTCGCACCCCTCTGTGCGGGTCTGTCCGAGCACTCTGTCGGTCATTTCTCTCGGGGCGTGACACACTGGACCCCTAGAATGACATACGAGTTCCCAAGGGTTAGGAGTAAAAAATCTTCAACAATAGTTAGTTCTTGAAGTTGTAAAGTTACCCCTTGGCACACCCCTTGTCCTTGAACCGTGACCCCCGTTCCCAAAGCCACTCCAAATCCTCCGTGTCGGTACATGTATCCAAATTGTTCAATGACCTTGAGAGTAAGAAAATTGTGAGTTGCTCCTGGGTATCATGACTACCACTTCCTCTTCTTGCATTATCCCTCTTAGCTTCAGAGTTTTAGGCTTAGTGATACCTAAAACAGAATTTAAACATACTTCCGTGGTCCGGTTCCCTTCTGCTTCATCCTCCTGATCATCTTCCTCCTCTTCTTCATCGAGGGCCAAAATAATACTTAGTTCCTTCTTTTTACATTGATGCCCTACCTGCCACTTCTCATCACATTTGAAACAGAGCCCTTTATTCTTCTTTTCTTGCAATTTTTTTTCGTTAGTCGTCTCATCTCTCGCCCAAACTTGGAAATCAAAGCTGTGCCTGTGGACTTGGCTGCCGTGGGCGTTCCACTGGTGGTAGGAGCGAGTGTCGTACTTCGATGCTGAGAATTGAAACTCGATGAATTGCTTTTAGCGGAAGACGTCGATTTGGCATTATAAGGGTTTAATTTATCTTCAATTTTAATGGCTATTTCCATAGCCTGGTCCAAACTTCGAGGCCCCATAACCCTCACTTTGGCCTTAATGTCACCTTTCAACCCATTGCTCTAATATGACACTTCTTTCAAGGATCGGAACTGCCGCAAAATCACAATTCCCAGCAACGTATTGGCCTCCTCTGGTGTTCCCAGTGGTACCATAGCAACACATCTCCATCTAGGGCCACAACCGCCGCGTCAATCTTCTCTTCCTCTTACAGTCGATAGAAGTTAAAATACCCCTCCGCTCGAAGGATCCAACCGTCTGGATTGATCCCATCAAACACAGGCATATCTAATTTGCGAAACCGTCATTTGGAATCACTCTGATTCATCATCGGCCCTGACGATCCTCCCCTCTTTTCTCCGCTCCTCCCTTCGAATGTTTGTGGCGGGGAAGGCGGTGGTCTACCGCCACTGTCCATTACCCCTTCGCCTTCCCCTATTGATTTTTCGGCATGTCCCAACGAATTTCTGAGTTTCACGTACTCCTCTGTCATATTCCCTGTTAACAAGGCAAACTGATTTGCAAACTTTTGCTGTAAGTCGACTAGGGTGTTCTTGACTTCTTCCAAGTCACCTTCCATCGCCTCTATCCATTGAGTGTTGGTTCCAGTACCGGGAGCCATTTGATTGCTCCGATACCAATTTGCTAGAATTCACCTTCTTGATAATAAACACAGTTTTTACAGGGAGAAAGTTGAATTTCAACAGACAAATGAGAGGAATTGTATTCAAATGATTGCTTAAACACGATAGTGATCTGGCAGTTCGAGAAGCCAGGATCTCCCAAGAGATTTCTCTCACCCAATAACCAAAAGATGCCCCCCACTATCTGTTCTACTACTATATTAAATACCTAACTGAAAAGAACAATTGACTTAATTACCCCTGCTGCCCACGTATTGCTTACTCAAGGTTAATAACCAAAAGATGCCCCCCACTATCTGTTCCACTACTATATTAAAGACATAACTGAATAGAACAATTTACTTAATTACCCCTGCTGCCCACGTATTGCTTACTCAAGGTTTATTTCCTCTTTTACCTTTCCTTGAGTAGGTAAATATAAGTGGTGGTTTAGAAGCCGGCCGGCCGCGGGCGCTCGTGTGTTGTCTAGGTGCATAGTCTTGATCGTGTTGTACACTATCCAACCCTCTTCACTTTATTAAGTGTCTTAAACTTCATCACATTTCCAATGTGGGATGAGATTCTTCATATTCCTATTCATTTCAAAATGCCCTTTCAAATGGCTAACTTCATTTATTAATTTCTCACTCACTAAAAATTAGTTTTGAGAAATTAGGGGGTGCTTGGTTGGGGTATCGGGAGGTAGGGAATGGGAAAGGCAATGAATAAACATGCCTGGTTAGGAGTAAGGAATGCAATAATTGCTTAGTACTCAGTAAATTGGGAGGAAAGGTAATGATTACCTACCACCACCACCACCAGCCACCACCAGCCACCACCACCACCACCACCAGCCACCATCACCAGCAGCCACCAGCAGCCACCACCACCACCAGCCACCACCACCAGCAGCAACCACTACCACTAGCAACAGCAGCCGCCACCACCACCACCACCACCAGTAGCCACCACCACCACTACCACTTTGGAGGTTAATGTGTTTTTCTTAAACCAAGCGCTATCAAAGATAATGATAATCTCCATTCCATTCTTTTATATTCCATTGTATTCCCTTTACCTTTGCTATTCCCATTACCCTCTTTGAACCAAGCGCACCCTTAGATATAATACGATTATCTACTCCCAACGTATCTTAATCCTGAACTATTTAATTTTACACAAATTTAATATTTTAGCCGTTAAAAAATCAATTAAAAAACTGATTTTTGTCCAGCAGTAAGTTCTTTGAATTTTTGTTACAAAAGGGTTGTCCTAACTTGGCAAAAGAAATAAAACCAGTTCAGTGATTTGAATATAGATTAAATTCTTGGTACATAACTAAGTTTATTTACTTTTGTTACTTTGTTTGCTATTTGTTATTTATCTTGGTTGCTTCTTTATTAAAATTTTAAATTAATAAAATGGTAATTTTATAGATAATGGTGTATATTTGGTGTATTCTAGATAAGGATTGATATTAGTAATGATGATAAATGGTGGTGAAAGTTAAAGAGCAAAATGTATTGGTAGTGAGTGTCTTTGGAGATTAAAAAGTAAAATGTGGTTGTTGGATTTGATTGTGTAAATGTGATAAATGTAAAGTTTCTAAAGGGACAAAAAAGGAGGTAAATGTAAAGTTTTGAGCGGGCGGAGGGAGTATTAATTAAAAGTAATTATTTTAGTAATTTAAGTGAATACACAACTTATTCCACTGGCTAATAAATTAAAAAAGAAATAACCAGTAATTTTACTAATTAAAAGAAGAGCAATTTATAAGATGTGGATGGAATCCATAACTGTAATAGGCATAGATTTTGCGGAAAAATTGTACCGTACTTGGATAAATATTTTTTCATCTAAAGTTTAATAATTCTTTTTATACCTAAATTGTCAGATTTGACCTCTACTTGAAGACGAAGTAACACATTCAAGTCACTTATTTCACTAAGGGGCTGTTTACCAAATTTGTCTGTATGGTAAATTGTGTCTGTCTGGGTAAATTTGTATGTCTGGGTGATGCTATTGTTTACCGATTTACCTCTGAATATGAATTATAAGCTGTTCTATAAATCGTTGTTTGTTTTTTAAGCAATATAAATGATATAATCCAAAAATTCATAAAGTACTTAAAAATTCAATTTCAAACACAAAGAAGTCAAGTTCATACACAAAGTAGCCAAATTCAAACACAAAGTAGACAAATTTGAAAATTATTGAAAAATCAAATTTGACTCATCTTCTCTCTCTCTATATATATATATATTATTTAAATTAAAACAAAATATTATACATAAATGATTCAATTTTGTATGTAAGTAATATATAAAATATTTAATATGTATATAAATAATACGTATAATATACAATATATATTTATATATAGAAATATATTTTAAATAGATAAGAACATATATAATAAATATTATACATATGAATAAATGTAATATATGAGTAATATGTAATATTTATTTATATATTCATAATATATATGATATTTTGTAGATACAAAAGTTTATTTATACAATAATATATAGTAACAAATATTATATATAAATTAATAATGTATATTATTTATATATGAATAATATATATTACATTCATTTATATTAAAACCTAAATTTTTTATATTATATATATAAATGAGTATATATAATGGGGACACGAGAGTCATTTTTTTGTCTTAAATTATTTATATTGTATATATAAATGTGTGGTTTTCAATTAGGGGTAGGGGAGTCATTTTTTTGTCTTAATGGGGACAACACCCCTTTTCATGCTTAATGAATAAGTCATTTTTGCCTGGGCGAATAAGCCATTAAGCCACAAGTAAACACCTCCAAACGTCTGAGCGAATAAGACATTTTACCCATTAAGCTGATTAAGTCACAAGTAAAGGTGACTCGATTACTCTCGAGTAAAGCTTATAACCAATAATTTATGTATCAAAAGAGTTGTTAAATTTGGGGTAAGAAAAAATATTTTTATACTTAAATGGTTACAGGTACATATTCCCACTAGATTTTGTCCATGGTTTACTTATTCTTTTTGAAAAAAATTCAAATTACAGCATTTCTTTGTTCATTTTTTTTTAAATTTATTTATAATTCACACAACTGTAAAAAATGCCAAATCTATTTTGATAGGCGAACAGGCCTTTTGCAGCAAAAGGGAGATATGCTGAGTTCTTTCATGAGCCAGTAACTGGTTTTGTAAGGTTCCGCTACTAATCTCTGTGTACTATTGTAATATGACAAGAATAGATTTGGTTTTTGGATAACAAATTTTCCCGAGTATATGCTTCTGTAGGTGTCAGTGGAGCGCCATGATTTTAGTACTTCAGTTTTTTTTTTTTTGGCTCAGATCTGAGAGCACTGGAGCAATTGAGGCAGTTCAAACTTCCAAGAGCACACTGCACGTTAAGAAAGCTGTTGTTATTGCAGCAGGCTGCTGGAGTGGTTCTGTGATGCACGATCTTATAAGGAATGCTGAAATTAAGCTAGATCTCCCAGTCAAACCTCGGAAGGTGTGATCTTTAAGTGCTGAATCTTAGGATTCTTCTTAAAGTTTAATTGATTCCTTTGATTTAAACAGTAATGAGAGTGACCAATATTCTTATTATATTCGTGCATTGTCAAGAAATTTTAAAAATATTCTCTGTAGTAATTCAATACAGAATCACTAGAGGGTAAATCATTGTAAAATTATTTTCTCCAATAATTTTGTCTAACTTCATTATTCTTAGAAGAAAGTTACTCCTTTAGTGGTCTCTCTCTCTCTCTCTCTCTCTCTCTCTCTCTCTCTCTCTCTCTCTCTCTCTCTCTCTCTCTCTCTCTCTCTCTCTCTCTCTCTGGATGCTATTTTGTCTTCCAATATTTACATGGCCATATGGGACATCCAAAATATCTGGATGACAAACAGTCAAGTGATCTCATTATTGGTCTATGTGGCAGGGTCATCTACTTGTTCTTGAGAATTTCAAGCCCTTTAACCTTAATCATGGGCTTATGGAGGCAGCATATACCAGTCATGAATCTGCAAACATGAGCTCTAATAGAACAGATCCAGTGATTGGATTTGATGTGAATACTGCATCTATTGCAATGACAGCTACCATGGACTTGACAGGAAGGCTGGTTCTTGGTATAATACTTCGGGACCCTGGTTACAGCTCAACTCTCTCTACTATCCAAGCACAACAATTCACGAAAAGTTGACCTATCCCTTTATGTGCCAATTAAGGATTATTTCCATTTTCCATGGCATTTACTCGCACAAATCTAAAGAAAGTTGTTTCGTTTCCTTTACTTAGCAAGTCTAATTTTATGTACAATACTGTTTTGATGACACAATTTTGTTTGAAAAAAAAGGCATTGCACGGTATCCCTTTTGAAATACACCTTGCAGATATGATATGTAATTCGCACACAAAGTGCCTACCGCATTAACATATTGTATGCATAAAAGTTCTTGAATATTAAAGCACAACCTTACCCAAGTCTCTAATTTTTCCACATTAGCCATTCTCTCCATTTCTCACTCCCATTGAGTCCCACCTTACCCAAGTCTCCATCCTCCCCATAGCTAAATTATATCATTGATCCATATGGTGTCCGCTCTTGCAGGAAGCAGCCGTGAGATTGTCGGGTTTAACACTGAAATTGACGAATTTATCCTTGATCGGATATGGGAGAGGGCGGTTGAGTTCTTTCCTTTACTCAAAAAAGCATCTCTAAGAGATTTAAGCAAAAGCAGAGAAGTAAGAGTAGGCACGAGACCCTACAGTAAGTTTGCTGCCATGAAGAGTCCATTCACGTAATTACGTATAACAGATTCAAAACCATCGTTATGTCTTGACTTTAATTTGTTCTGCGTGCACGGTGGAAAACCGGTGATTTCGCTTTGTCCACTGGACTATCAAAGGCCTTTCTTGCTTTGGACATGAAGGAGAAGGGCTCTCACTTGTAATCTCCTATTTTCATTCCATATCAACATTTTACGATCTGCAAGATTCACATTATCCTTTGTCTTCTCCTTTTCAAGTTTTCGTCCTTTATTCCACCCTTGATAACTCTTATGATTTGTAATGGAATAGTGTTGTGCCTTTGTGGTTAACTAGGCAATGGGAACCTGAAATGATATACGACATGGTGTTGGGGAATCTTCCAAAAGTGAATCCCGCTCCTATTCTGTGTAGGTTTGCTCTATTTCTTGTTGTCAGAAAGGAAAGGCATGTGAGTTAACGTACTTATTTCTTTTATCCCACGAATTCTATAAACTGTTATGTGGAAATGATCATGTTATAATACTAATATAACATGTACATTTTTATGTTTCATTTGTGATGGCGACCTCCTCTCTTGCCAATGCTTTGTAACGTCGTTCATGGACCTTGACTTGTTACACATTAAATGCAGAATCTCAATTAAGAAAGAGGAGATAGGTTGTGGATTGGTTAGTCCCTTCAAATTCAAAGGGCTGTCATTTTGTCATATGATATCTGATTTGAGTAATGTTTATATCAAAATATGTCGAAGGATGTAAAAAACAAGACCTCTCAGAGATATTGATATCAACATAACTAGTCCTTTTACACACGTATTATAAGGTAAGATACATTTAGTATATGATCAATTCGTTCATTAGGAAAAATATTACAACAAAATATTTGCTATTGTAACAAGTCAATACCATATCCCTTGTTTTTTTGTGAAAACTACCCATTGTGAAAAACCATTCATGCTTGATAATTCCTCCTCCCCCATAATAATACCAATATCAGCCACTACTTCAACTGCTCAACCACTCATTTTTTAATATTTTATTAATTTCTCTTCTCTACAAACTCAATATTTCTCCAACTCAACCGCTTTTATTTTTGGATGGTAGAATTGATTCGTGATTTGGATTCGTTTAACCTGTTTTATATTCGTTTTTCTCTAGTTTCTTCTCACGTGTGATCCTCATTGCACAAAGTTCTTTACTGAATCCATTGGGGAAAGTGCAAGATTGCGATGCCATGCTTTTTCCCCTACTCTAGCTTTAGCCTTCTCTCTACCAATAGTGGAAGATTGCAAATTGTTAAAGCATCACTAACTGAAGTTTCTGGTGTGGAGTCGTTTGGATCCCTCCCCCCCTTCATTTATTCTTGATATTTTGAAGCTGATACGCTCTTCTTCACTATTATCTTCATCCTATGTATGGGAACATGTACAATCATTGTTCAGTTTTAATTCTCACTTTGGGTGGCAGTGCATAACTTGTTGAAACACACTTCTCGTGCACTTAGATTTCCCATGAATTGTCCAAACTTCTTTCTCATTATCTTTTAGGATATTTCCGCTTCTTTTTTAGCCATATGCTTCCTTCGGAGTACCAATCTAGTTTGTTACAACTCGAGATTGGATGATGTGTTGTTGCCCAAAATATTTATCCGAAGATTAATATTGCTGGAAGACGGACAACAAACAACAATTGCGGGAGCACTTCCGAGAGAAGATAAATAATACAAGATTTGCCGGGTTTGTTAGGCCCGGGCTTGAATGCTCTCGCGAGATGTTATTAATACAAATATTCGTGGATACAAGTATTAATGAGAGAAATCTAAATACAATGAGTGTAAAAAGACTCTGTTAATCCGGCTCTTGAGCGAAGCTTGGTGTTCTTCGTCCCGCCGATAATGCACTCGAGGAGAAAAGTAGGGAGAAGTAAGACCGAAGAAAGTTGCCAAGAGTTGGTGGTTAGCCAAGTGCAAGTATTTATCGTATTGAGTGCTTGAATCGTGAAGTTGCGAGTGTTTAGAGAGTCAAAATCTCGGTCCCTTTTACAAGTGCTCGCTTTGTATATATAGAGTGAGAGGCCTGTCCCCTAGTGGGCGATCGCCTTCGGCATTTAATGCAATGGGCGATCGTCCTAAAGGTTACGTGGCCGCTGCCAAAAGTCCATCGATCCAAATGGCAGTGACTAGCCGAGTGGCCCAATGAGGAGCCGGCACGCGTCGGAAATCTTGTCACGGGAGGTCCCACTTTGCTACTTTCGGCGGACTTTGTCGATAGGTGCGGAGGCGCAGTGTAGTCATATGTCTTATCCGCCAACTCCTTTCGCAGGTCTGGGCCCTGTTGGTAGGTGAGGTAGGTGACAGGTTTGTCAGCGCCTTTTGTGGATCTGCACGTGGGGTCAGCTTTGAGACTTGGCCGTGGCCGACTGGATGGCCATCGGCCCAGATCGTCATGATGCGGTCGCCTCTAGCTGGACACCGAGGATCGTTCTCGGCCAGTCACTGAAGGTCGGCAATGGTCGGGCGCCAAGGGCTGGTCGGCAATGGTCGGGCGCCAAGGGCTGGTCGGCAAAGCGCTGAGAGATGATCGTCCATAAGTCGGTCGCCAGAAGTCGGTCGCCAGGCGCCGAGCGATGATCGTATTGGATGTCGATCGCTCGACACCGGGACTTGTCCTGGGACCTTCGGCTGGTCGATTCATGCTTGTCTTTCGGGCTAAAGCTAGGTTGCCTGGCCTCGGAGGCGTTCGCCAGTCGGAAGGTGTTAAATCTTGACACAACAATTGCCCCCCAGCTTGCTCCTATGATGAAGGCATGGGGCGAGGTGGCTCTTGCTGACGACCTTGCTGAGCTGACTTACGATTTCGGACTTGGGCTTTCATGGTCGATTGGCTTAGCTATCTTTCGGTCTTGTACCTGCAAAAACAACATTGGCCGATCCCCCATGGAAACTTGGTGGTTTCGCTTTGTTTGAGGAATCGTGCACAGTCGCGGAGATCGATGGACCGACCCCATGACCGTGTCTTGGTGCGCGAAGACAATGAGTGTCTCGTGACTCACTTTATTATGAGGGTCCTCTGTTAGGCTGCGCCTCGCCTTGTATTTAAACGAAAGGCGTGCGGTCTCGGTCTAGAGGAGTCCTTGCGCGGGGCAGCGTCGGATGAATCAACTCCACGCCCGCGGCTTGTTAGCTCTGCTTCCACCTCGGCCAGCCATGGAGATGGCCGACCTCGACGGTGTACGTTGAGACGGGGTTGTGGAATGAGTCCACTGATTAATGTTGGAGAGCCCTCCGACTACGCCGGCCTCGTATTTAAACGAAGGGCGGGCGATCTCGGCCGAAAGGGACCTTGCATGGCGGGCGGCCGGTTCCATCGATCGCCAGGACCATGGCTTTATGATGTGCGGTGGAGGCGATCTTATGCCTTAGTCCGTCATGTTATATGCTGGACTGTAGATGGCGATCGTGTCCTCCGGACTGCGGATGATGTAGCGTGATGATCGGCGATCGGGCTGGAAGACTGTCGATCGTCGCTCGGCTGCCGATCGCTTTATTCGTAGGTCGATATTTGCGATCGGGCGGGAGATCGTCGTCCGGGTGCCGATCGCGCTGCTCACAGGCTAAGAAGAAACCTTTGCCTGGCCAGAAAATCTGCGGCTCTAGCCCGGAAGGCTGCGTAGGTCGTAGGTTGGGTCTTCGTAAGATGCCTGAACATAGGCGAAAAACCCTGAAAACCTCCTAGGACCGCGTAGAGGGCGGTCTCATCGCTTATGGGCTCGCCATTGAGGATGATTACGTCTACCCGGTCGATGTAGTCCGAGTCGGACTCTTCTTCTCCCTGCTTGATTTGCATCATGCGAAGGGGACCTTCGGGCCGGACGACCCTGGTGGCAAAGTACTCAGTGAAGCCGTGCGCCAGCTCGTTAAAGGAGCCAATGGACCGAGGTGGCAATGAAGTGTACCACCGGTGGGCGAGGTCGTCCAGCGTCAGAGGGAACATTCGGCATCTGGTCGCGTCAGATGCCCCGCACCCAGTCATGTAGATGTTAAACTTCCTCAGGTGCACTTGGGGGTCCGATCGCCCCTCGTACACGGGTGTTAGCGGGGGAGCGATCCTGTGCTGCACGGGGGCGAGCTCGATGTCGATCGCGAGCGGCTCGCTTGGCCCGGCGATCGTCTTCTTGGCGCCTGCCACAGATTCGAGGCGCCTTCATGTCGTTGAGTTGACGTTGCATTGCGGCCATCGCCGTGGCTTGGTCGCTTGCAGATCGGCTTTGGGAGCGAGGCCGAGGCGATCGTGTACGATCTCCGGCTCATGCCGCCGGCCTCGGCAATTCGGCGAGGTGGAGCCAGACGGCTAGGCTGCCTTCTGGGAGTCGGGTAGGCCGAGCTCCTGGTGACGGACTCAAACTCCGTCGTCTCGTAGCTGGGGCCGGACTGCCCCGGTAGCCAGGTCGGGTCACTGCCCAGGCGATCGAAGACAGAGGTGCCCCGGCTGGCGAGCGCCTCTTCCTGCGGACGGGAGCCTCCTGGCGATTGCTCGGCCAGTAGTGCCTTGAGCTTCCGCTTGATCTTCCGGCGAGAGACCGGGGGGGCGGTAGCTGGAGGCGCGTCGAGAGCACTCCGTCGCTCCTGTAGGACGGCCAGGGCCCCTTCGATCTGTTCCTTGGTTCGGAACCGATCGAGCGAGAGGCTTGGGCCGCCGTCCAGGGACGGGATCGAGCGTCTCTGACCGCGGCGGCTACCTTCCACCATCGGCTGTGGCTCGGACTGGGACGGAACAGGGGGTTTGGCCGGCTGGACGGCGGCTTTCTTCGACGCGGAGGCGGAAGACATGATTTCTGAAGGATTTCTTTGAAGTGCAGTAAGTGTCACTTCAAGTATCTGCCCCGAGAACAGTGAGTGTTCTTCGGGACGGTAGGTATAAAAAAATGAGGGTTGGATCCCCTTCTTCTAGCGCCAATTGTTGTTGCCCAAAATATTTATCCGAAGATTAATATTGCTGGAAGACGGACAACAAACAACAATTGCGGGAGCACTTCCGAGAGAAGATAAATAATACAAGATTTGCCGGGTTTGTTAGGCCCGGGCTTGAATGCTCTCGCGAGATGTTATTAATACAAATATTCGTGGATACAAGTATTAATGAGAGAAATCTAAATACAATGAGTGTAAAAAGACTCTGTTAATCCGGCTCTTGAGCGAAGCTTGGTGTTCTTCGTCCCGCCGATAATCTGCTCGAGGAGAAAAGGCCGGGAGAAGTAAGACCGAAAGAAAGCTGTTGCCAAGAGTTGGTGGTTAGCCAAGTGCAAGTATTTGCTTCTGTATTGAGTGCTTGAATCGTGAAGTTGCAGAGTGTTTAGAGAGTCAAAATCTCGGTCCCTTTTACAAGTGCCTGCTGCTTTGTATATATAGAGGCTGAGAGGCCCTGTCCCCTAGTGGGCGATCGCCTTTCGGCATTTAATGCAATGGGGCGATCGTCCTAAAGGTTACGTGGGCTGCCTGCCAAAAGTCCATCGATCCAGCCGGCAGCTAGCTGAGTGGCCCAATGAGGAGCCGGCACGCGTCCGGAAGTACTGTCACAGGAGGTCCCACTTTGCTACTTTCGGCGGACTTTGTCAGTAGGTGCAGTAGGCGCCAGGCTGTAGTCATATGTCTTATCCGCCAACTCCTTTCGCAGGTCTGGGCCCTGTTGGTAGGTGAGGTAGGTGACAGGTTTGTCAGCGCCTTTTGTGGATCTGCACGTGGGGTCAGCTTTGAGACTTGGCCGTGGCCGACTGGATGGCCATCGGCCCAGATCGTCATGATGCGGTCGCCTCTAGCTGGACACCGAGGATCGTTCTCGGCCAGTCACTGAAGGTCGGCAATGGTCGGGCGCCAAGGGCTGGTCGGCAATGGTCGGGCGCCAAGGGCTGGTCGGCAAAGCGCTGAGAGATGATCGTCCATAAGTCGGTCGCCAGAAGTCGGTCGCCAGGCGCCGAGCGATGATCGTACTGGATGTCGATCGCTCGACACCGGGACTTGTCCTGGGACCTTCGGCTGGTCGATTCATGCTTGTCTTTCGGGCTAAAGCTAGGTTTCCTGGCCTCGGAGGCGTTCGCCAGTCGGAAGGTGTTAAATCTTGACACAACATGATGTAATAGCCAAACCAAGTCCTAAAGCATTTAAAAACTTCAATTTTGAGACATCCTTTTCTTAATAGACTAATCTTTTTGTATTAAGCCTTTTGTAATGATTTCTCACTAACTCCACTGATCATTCGTAGCTTGAGTTTGGGTTTTCTGCTCGAGCTTGTTGGTACAGTTGCAAAACACATTGTCATAACATGGCACAATTTGACTGGTGCCAACAGATGAACTCTCACTAGAGAACCAAGAAGACACCTTAGTGATATATCTTGATCTTTCCCATTGCGGGACCGTTTAAAGTGTTTGTTTGTGCTTGCTAGACATTTCGGATTTAGCTGCTGGGGATGTTCTGAGAGGTTTGGTGATATGTTCGGGATAGGAAACTGGGTGAGATTTTGTAAAAAATGAGCTGATCATTGTTTGAAATTCAGAATTCTTTAGACTTTTGTACCTTTTCAATGTGAGGATAATAATTTTGGGAGAGATTCTGGGAGTTCGAGAAAAATGTATTGTTTGGATCTATAGAAAAGGGAAACAAATAGAGATTAGTAGGGAAAATGGATATTTAGTTTGGAGAAAAGGGAAAGCGCAATTGTTTGTAAAATATTGAAAAATTAATATATATATATATATATATATATATTTAACACAAACAAATATGAATTTTATGATTTTTTTTTGTATCAGCTATAAAAAAATACACATTTTATCATTAACCAAAGTATGATGGACCAATGGGATGGAAACAAGTATCACCATCCCATTGACAGAACCATGAGGTGGAACGTGGTAGCTGGTCGTCCTAGGTTGGCCTCGTCATAATGAGACGTCAATGCCACTATTCCAGGTCCAAAGCACTGCAATCAGCAGATTCAGCACCGCCTCTCACACGATCAATCTATACATTAAGGATAAAATATGCATTAGAACAAATAAAGCTCGTCCAAATATAAACAGAGACATTAAATTCAAAATTATGGAAGTGTTCCGGGAAATCCTTCCCGTATTGGTGTCTTACTTAATACTAGTTGTAGGGGGATAAGAGTTATGGTAGGTTCTAGACTCTTCCATAAGTAGTTGGATACTGTTAGATGTCTTACCTTAACTAGGAATCCTATGTATGGAAAGACTCTCTTTGTAAAGCCTATATAAAGGCCCCTCTATTCATTGTTATCAATACAATTGCTTGCTGTCTTTACTTTTCTACTCAAACACGTTATCAGCACGTAGCTCGAACGAAAGAAAAAAAAAAATCGGCCAACAGCCTACCGCCGAGCTCCGCCGAGCTCCGCCGCCGGACCGCCGCCGTCAGCCTCCGACCGCCGCTGAAACCGCCGCCCAGAATCGCTCCAGCCGCTCCCGCCGCCGTCAGCTCCCGCCGGACCCCAGTTGCTCCGCCGCCCAGCTCCGCCGCCGGACCCCAGAAGCTCCGCCGCCCAGCTCCGCCGCCCTGCTCCGCCGCCGGACCCCAGAAGCTCCGCCGCTGCCAGCTCCGCCGCCCTGCTCCGCCGCCGGACCCCAGAAGCTCCGCCCACTGCTCACCGCCGGACCCGATTGCTCGCCGCCTGCTCTGCCGCCGTCCCGATCGCTCACGCCGAACGTCCAGCGCATCCGCAACCGGACCGCCTCAGTCGCCGGACCGCCACCAGCCAGAGCCGCCGGATCGCGGCCACCAACCGCTGCCCAGCACCGCCGCCTCCGCCGCCGCCGAGCGCCGCCGACCACCGCCGACCGCCGCCGCGGACCGCCGCCGACCAGCTCCAGTCCAGCCGAGTCCGACCCAGTTCCGACTCTCGGACCAAAACCCGAACATCAACTTATCTTCGGAAGCCGTCAAAATTGCGCCTCCGGTTTCACGTCGTCGCATCGAGTACCAACCGGTAGATCGAAGCACAAGACAGATTCAGCACGTACCTAATTTTATAATCGAGGTAACTATCTGACTTGTCCCTTTTCAATTCTCTCCTTTTTGGGAATTTTTCTTTTGGGGACACGGGTTTTGGGTTCTTTATCTCCCACGCTACTTTGCGGTGGATGAGACCGCGAGAGAAGTCGGTATCTCTGCGTGTCGAAGAAAACTGTGTGACGGTCCTGGGGGAGTCACGGAATTGTTGAAAAGTCGATACTTGTGGTTGTTTGCATACACCACGTATCTGGGTGCGATCTGATATCGCCGTTTTTTGTCGACTTTACTAAACAACAATTAAGGGAAGTAAATCGAGTAACGGTTATGTTACACGCCTTTAAAAGCATCGATTGTGACCGTTTACATTGTCACTGAAAATCCAACAAGACTAACTTCCTCTTGTTTATATCTTGTAGATGGCACAAAGCTCCAATGTTCATCCGGAGTTCGACATCCTTGACCATCTTTGGTAAGGAGTACCATAGGTGGGTCTCGGACGTTCGCTTGGCGTTCGTCGGTAAGAGATTTACTACCACCATCTTTCCCTCTAACGAGCCTAACGCTCAAGAACCGAGCGAGGAAACCAAGGCTAATGCGATGTACTTGCGTAGACATATACATCCGTTGTTGAAAAAGTGTTATATGAACTTACAAACCCCTAAAGAACTATGGGACACACTCGAACAACGATTTAATAATGTGCATGATCGGCTTCCCGAATTGCAACTTCGGTGGGAGCAAATCCGATTTTGGATTATGCGAATGTGGAAGCCTATAATCAAGGCATCTCGATCTTCGCGCTGATCTTGGTTTTTGTGGTGTCAAGAAGTCGATCAAGATTTGATCGAGAAGACTCTTAACACGTTTCCCGTGGGAGCAAGTGTAATTGCTCATCAGTGCGCGTTGCCTATGAGGAAGGGAGAATTAAGAATTTTAGTGACCTTATCTCCCACCTCGCGAAAAAGAAAGGCACCATGAGATTATTCTCAATAGCAATGCACGCCACTGTACGAAGCCGATTCCGAAGTAAATCAGCTACCCACAGAAAGCACCACGACAAAATAGAAAAGGCAACGCTACTCGCTTTTGCAAGCACCACGGATGCATGACTCGAGCAAGCAAGGAAAAGACGAGGTCGTGCTCCAACGTGTGGAAGAGGCAAGGTGGCTCGGCCACGGGACCTAGTGGAACCCAACCACGTGGGCCGCCTCGCCGCCGGAATGGAACCACTCCAAAGGAAGGCCGGAATTGCTATACTTGCGGATCGAAGAAGCATACTTACCGCAATTGCAAAGCGCCAAAGAACATCCAAGCTTACTACAAGCACTATAAACAATATTTGGCTCAAGAGTCGAATTACATGGAAGTAGACAATGAGAATACGGAGGTGAACCATATTGAGATCCGGTGAGATCCCTCCTCTCACCATTGCGACAAAGACCAACATACGGAATTTGCCGACTTTGACTAGTTTTACGCTTTGGTTATGTTTTGTCTTGTTTCTAGTTTCCGAGAACTACTTTGGATTTTCATGAATGTAATAAAGTTGGCTATGATGAATAAAATTCTTTTAATTCTTTGTGATTGTGCAAAGATGAATTTTATTTTTCCTTCAAAGCATGTTTGGTTTATCACAAAATAATTGCTAGCAACGAATTGCTTGGTTAAAATAAAAATTTGATACATTGGTAAGATTTCATCAAAACTTTTGATCAAGACTAGGCGCATCCTCCTTGGTATTTGTTTATGCTTTGAGAGTTCAAACGGAATCAGTGGTTTTTAAACAAATTTTTGTCAGACTGACATTCCTACTTTCTCTGCAAGTCTACCAAGTTTGGAGTTACCGAAAGGATCATTAGTAGAGATATAAATCGTAAACCAAGACGCGTTTTAAAGTATCTAAACGCTCCTATGGCCATATTTCCATAGTATTGTATCAAAAATAATGCCTTTGAAAAAGGTTTAAACCTTGCTCTTTCACTCAACAATAGGGAAATACCAAAACAGCAAATTAAAACGAGCACTGAGATCTGAGTTTAATGATCCAGAAAGTGCACGACCTATGGATAGAAAGATACGGAAGTCTAGTTTCCAGAACAACTGACCGTTCGTCCATAGCCTTCTTAACGAAGAAGTTATTGCTGTTTTAGTGAACAAAGGTCAAGCTGCGCGGAAATTATTTCCAATGATTGTGCTAACTTTGATCCTAACCAACTTGGTCGAATTTCCCCAAACTCGATGTAAATGAGTTTTCGCTATGTCTCTAAACATAAGACTAATCGAGTTTCATGTCTTATTGTAGATGTCTCGTGGCGAAATTGAGTGCCTTGCGATAGTGGAACAACCCACACTATTCTTCTAATAGGCAATTATTCAAGGATATTGTGCCATACATATCCTCAGTGACAACAATGATTGGTTCCTCCCAAGTAATTCAAGGGAGGGGACCTGCTCATTTCTTGCTACCTAACGGTACACATATTAATGTCACAAATGCTCTCTATGCCCCAAGAGCAAACCGAACCTTGCTAAGTTTTAGGGACATCCGTGCCAACGGTTATCACCTTGATACGCATTGTGAGAATGGAACAGAATTTTTGTGTGTTACTCTGGCAGAATGCGGAAGACGCCGCGTTCTCGAGAAACTTATGAGTCTAAGTAGTGGTTTATACCAGACTACAATAAGGGTTATTGAATCCTATTCTGTGAGTCTCGAAATGTTTTATTCAGTAGCATACCAACTATGGATTGACCGACTAGGTCACCCTGGACGAGACTTGATGATTCGCATTTTGAAAAACTCACATGGTCATCCGTTTTCAAGTCCAGAAAACGATTGGAAGCACCACTCGATATCGGCATTGATGTGAGTGAGCTTGATACCGTATCACCGGACTAAAGATCGCACGCCCTAATAAGGTTGACGGTGCATCTCTCGTAAATCCCGAGGCTTCCGTGGCAATTTCTAATGCCCATAAATCGTTTTGTAAAGCCTGTTCACTAGCAAAGTTGATACCCTCTCCGTCCTTTGCTAAAGACTCAACACAAAATATTCGCTTCTTACAAAGAATTCAAGGGGACATATGTGGACCTATTCAACCAGAGTGCGGACCATTTAGATATTTTATGGTTCTGGTTGATGCATCGACGCGATGGTCACACGTCGCTCTGCTATCCACAAGAAACGCGCATTTGCTAAACTCCTAGCACAAATTATCAAGTTACGGGCTAACCACCCCGACTTCCCAATCTCGTCATTAAGATTGGACAATCTGGAGAGTTTACGTCAAAGTCTTTGACGACTATTGCATGTCGATTGGGATTGATGTTGAACATCCCGTCCCCACGTTCATTCGCAGAATGGCCTTGCCGAGGCTATGATTAAGCGATTACTTATCGCCCGAGCATTGGTATTGCGCACCAACTTGCCGATTTACGCATGGGGTTATGCAATTTTGCATGCGGCTATACTTATTCGCTTCGACCCACCGCCAATCAACCGTTTAGTGCGTATCGGTTGGTAAATCGGATATGAGCCACGATATTTCACACTTACGCATTTTTGGTTGTGCGGTATATGTGCCGATTACGCCCACACAGACTAAAATGGGTCCGCAAAGACGATTAGGTATATATGTTGGCTATGAATCGCCTAAAATTATCCGCTATTTGGAACCTTTGACAGGAGATCTGTTCACTGCAAGATTTGCAGATTGTCACTTTGATGAGACAAACTTCCCGTCGTTAGGGGGAGAGAGGAATCGAACGATTCCAGTTGAACGCCAGGAAATTGTCTGGTGTGCTCCCTCCTTGCCTCATCAAGATCCCCGCACAGCTCAATCCGAGCTAGAAGTGCAACGTATTCTCAGTCTTCAGAAAGTTGCGGATTCGATGCCCGATAGCTTTACTGATACTGCGAAAGTGACAAGATCTACCATTCCCGCTGCGAATGTTCCTGCAAGGTTGGAAGTCCCAGTCATAGGGCAAGGTTCAGCCGCCCAAAGGAATGATGCCACCGGCGTCAACCTTAGTGGTGGGACGGCTGCTTCGGCTGCTCTTATCCCTGCTCGAAAGAGGGGGAGGCCAGTGGGTAGAAAGGATACCGAACCTCGAAAGAGAAGAGGAACGGAGGCACAAAATCCTCTCATCATTGACATAGTGACTCCGTCACACGAGATTATCTCTGACTACGGATATGTCCTCGAATCAACAATGGAACAATCGACGGACGCGTCGGAAACTTTGTTGATGTCAGAAAATAAAGAAATCTCGATGCAATGTACGAGTGAATACGTACTATTGGGCCAGTCGCCCACGCTAGTCGACGATGCTTTTGCCTACTCCGTCGCTCAAGAAATTATTGAAGACGACGACGCCGAGCCGCTCGGTTCTTTGAGTGTCAACAACGAGCCGATTGGCGAAATGGAAAGATGCAATGCAGTGAACTAGACTCTATGGCTAAACGTGAGGTATTTGGCCGTATCGAGCCAATACCCGTGGGCGTTAAACCAGTTGGACATAAATGGGTCTTTGTTCGTAAACGCAATGATAAGGATGAGGTCATGCGTTACAAAGCGAGACTAGTTGCCCAAGGCTTCTCGCAGCGCCCTGGCATTGACTACGAGGAGACGTATTCTCCCGTTATGGACATCATCACTTTCCGCTACTTAGTCAGTTTGGTAGTGTCCGAAAAACTGAACATGCAGCTTATGGATGTGGTTACAGCGTATCTTTATGGGGATCTAGATACGGATATCTATATGAAAGTCCCCGAAGGGATTTCATGGCCCAAATCAAGTAGCTCTAAACCACGGAGCGCGTCCGCTGTGAAATTGCGTCGTTCACTCTATGGCTTGAAACAATCCGGAAGGATGTGGTACAACCGCCTAAGTGAATACTTGGTTGGGAAGGGATACAAGAACAGTGACATCTGTCCATGCATATTCGTGAAAAGAACAGATGCAGGATTCGTGATTGTAGCCGTCTATGTAGATGACATGAATGTCATCGGTACCATAGATGAAGTCAATGAAACGGCCCGCTACCTTAAATCCGAATTCGAGATGAAAGATCTGGGGAGGACTCGATTCTGCTTGGGCTTAGAGCTAGAACATCGAGATGATGGTATACTCATTCATCAGTCTGCCTATGTCCATAAAATGCTCAGGCGATTTAGCATGGACAAGGCACATCCTCTTGCTACCCCCATGATTGGTCGAAGTCTGGAAATGAACAAGGATCCGTTTCGTCCTAAAGAGGAGGATGAAGAGGTCCTTGGAGCAGAAACACCGTACCTTAGCGCAATCGGTGCGTTGTTGTATCTGGCTCAATGTACTCGTCCAGACATCGCATTCTCTGTGAATCTGTTAGCGAGATTTAGCTCCGCTCCCACGATAAGGCATTGGAATGGAGTAAAACACATCTTTCGATACTTGAAAGGCTCCAGTGTGTAACACCCCCAGATCAAACCGGGAATATTACACGCCGCAGACCCTCTCCGTGAGGATCCACCAGGCTAGACATCAACACAACACATTACATTACATACTGACGAATTAAAATAACGAATCAATAGACCAATTTGGTCTTTCGACACTGACTTACAAATAAAAGTACATAAATTCATCCAGACTCATACCCACGCAAGGGTAAGATAATTACCACCACGAACAATAAGACAGCGGAAAAGACAATACAATGGACTCCGACTAACTGAACCCAAAACTGGCCTTCGTGTGATTAGTATCATTCGTCTTTCATCATCCCTCGTGCCGATCTTGTGTCTTGCTCCCGAAAACCTGCATGTACCTGGACACAATACAGATATCCACCCCCCGATTACTCGGGGGTTAGCAAAACTCCACTGTTTCGCTAGTGCAAGTATAAAGTGCAAATACGAGCCATACACAACACATTCCGAGAATATAACGAAAGACTTCCCGAGATATATTTAGTTAAAAATAGTTCAAGTCTTGAAAGCAGAAACGAAGCAAGTAAGCATTTTGAAAACATTTCCAAATCTCGGGAGTTTTGAAAACATCAAAAATTGAAAATGTTCTTAATTCCTCGAAAGCCATTTAGGGTCACAACCCCAAAGTTCATTTTTTTCAAAATACAAATCCGTTTAACAAAACACGGGGTCCACGACCCAACCATTCCGGTCACAAAACACAGGGTCCACGACCCGATCATCCACTTCAATTCACTTACAAGGACACATTACACATAACACATTAATCCTATGCCATTCTAGCCAAGCACCAAGACTCGATATACAATGTCTCTCAACCCCAAGCACAAAGCATTGTGATACTCCGGACAATATCACAATTAATGAAAACATCGTCATCCTCAAGATGAAAAACCACAACTGGTAACCCACGGCCGTACCCCTTAGTATCGACCCCCAGACATCCCGTCGGACACTCCGGTGGGAAACCACTTCCGCACCGTACCCCTTAGTATCGACCCCCGGACATCCCGTCGGACACTCCGGTGGAAGTTCATCCACACACGCACCCAAGTCCACTTCCGTGGCCGTGCGCTTAGTATTGACCCCGGACATCCCGTCGGACACTCCGGTGGAAGGAACAACACACACACACGTTCCAAAATCACGCTTGCAAACCACAAGCCTCGAAGGTCAATCACAAGATATATAGTCGAGGTACCTTACTAGAATGGCCATTCATCCAACATATACTCACGACCAAGTAATGATACGATTCACAAGGAAGCACAAGATTTCAACAAAGACCGAACGACACAACTAATATCACACAAACTCACATATTTATCTAAGCACATTAATTCCCAACACACACGGGTCACCTTTACAAAAACCATGATGATAAATATTCCGATTCTTTTGAAAAATGGTTATTAATATTTATTTAGCACATATCGACAATTAACAACCGTAATATCCACAAAACACATAATGTATGGACAAGATACTTGCCTTGAACACGATGAAACAAGGGAAACAACGAAGGAATAGGTTTTGGTCCGAACAATCCTCCCAAATCCGCTCCTAACACAACAACGGTATACAACAAGTCTCAATAATGCGGAAAGGTAAGAATTAATCCTAATTCTACCCGTTGGGACAATTCATCGGACACCAAGAGTGCATAAGGAAATGAAATCGGTCAATGGTATAACAACGGGATTTCATCCCAATCAAAAACAAGAAAACCATGGGTCGCGTGAATACTATCAAAATCTAATAACATCGGTTAATTCGAATTAAAACACAAGATCACCACCAAACCCTCCCCAAAATCATACTAGGGTTGAAGGAGTTCTTACCTCTTGAAGATTCAAGCCCTATAATCCGAAGAACACGTGCTAGATCCACAATCCGAGCTACACGATCGAAGGAGGATGAAGAAAATCAAACACTCAAATGATTTGTGAAGGAAAAACCCTCCCTCAAGCTCTCTCTCTCTCGGTTGTAGGTGAAGAAAAGGGAAAGAAATGAGCTGAAATGCTCAAAAAACGAATTTATAGGGGTTGACTCGTCTGACAGACTCGACCGTGTCCGCCTGACACGGTCGCGGCGCGCATCTGGCCGGTAGGGACTCGACCGTGTCCTGCATGACACGGTCGCGGCGCGAAGGGGACCTACCGATAGTGACCCGTCCGCGGCGCTCGGCAATGACTCGACCGTGTCCTGGAACACGGCCGCCTGCAGCGATCGCTTCCGGCTTATCCGGAAGAGTTCGGCTCGGCCGTGCCAGACGACACGGTCGAGTCCTGAGGCAGTCGCTTCCGGCTTATCCGGACGAGTACGGCACGGGCCGTGTCGGACGACACGGCCGAGTCCGGTCGGCAGTGATCGGCCGAAAGCTGAAAAATGAGCGGGTGAACGAAAACGATCATAACTCTCTCGTCCGGACTCCGATTGACTCACCGTTTGAACCATTGGAAAGCTAATTCGATGCTCTATAATATTGCAAAGATTTAGAATTTTTGGCTTTACCAAAAATTAATGGTGATCTAACAAAGTCGAACTCCCACGTGAAAAAGTCGATTAAGGACACGGAACTCAACAAAACGACACCGAAACGAACTCGGATGACAAAAAGTGCACAATTAATCATTCTCGGAATGACGAAACGGTCATGATAGAGTTGTCAAAACGAACCTCCTCCGAAAAAAAAAGAAAATTACCGACATTCGAAATTGCGGATATTACATTCTACCCTCCTTAAAAGAAGTTTCGTCCCGAAACTTAAAACAAGTAGGGAGAAGCAATATCCCGCCAGGAAAACTCAATGAGATACGCAAGAAACGCGTAACTAATGCCAAACGGCGAAACGTTACATACAACGCAACGGAATATACGGTGTGAAAACACGCTCCACGACGACCAACACAACGCCGCCGTTAGGGATATAATAAAACCAACAAGTGACAAGCGTCATCAAATGGATAATACAATCAAGTCAATTATCCGAACAATCACAAAACACAACGAATGAAAATCAATACGATTGACCAACCCAACGGTACATCAATCAAAACGCAAGCCAATCGCTGAACAAATACGGAATTCCACCGCCCAAGGGTTGGAAGATCGAAAACGAGACTAATTTTCCGAACTTGGAAAGGTCACAACGATATATAGATCAATTTGGGACAATATCAGAACTCGTTCGAATGACAAATGTGGGAAACAACACCAGGTCAGAAGCATCAACGAACACAGTCGAGTCGATACGGTTGGACGAAACAGAAGAGAAAGAAAGAAAAAATGTGGGTATTACATCATATCACCTTTAAAAGAGGTTTCGTCCCGAAACCTAAACAACGAGAATGAAGTGCTGGAATAGCAACCTCCCCGACTATACCCTCTTGGTCCACATCCGATCTTCAAGGCCATTAGTATCGTGGTCGCGACTGTGTCCTCTGCCCATCGGCATACTAAGCAGATTCCCACTCAATACGATTGCACAACTTCGCAAAATATTAAGCTAAAGTACCAACTCAGCACGACATATCACATAAGGTAACCAATAACAACTCGAAAAGAAAATCCACGAGGTATCCTTTTAAAGGAAATCTTTTGAAAATCCTTAGATTTGTATGCTATTTAAAATAAACTTTAAAAATACTTTTGGTACCTCGGGTTGTTCCATCAAAACTTGTAAACAACATATTTTAACCGTCTCATTTGAAATCATTTGAAGTCATCAAGCCTCTACGTATCATCATCGCCGTTAACAACTAACAAGTTAACCATGCAAGATCATCAAATCATTCTTACATACTCTAACATTTCCAAATCCGAGTTTGAACTTTACATCGAGTGAGATTTTTCCTCTTTCACTATATTTTTTTTTTGAAAATAAAAATCGTATTGGTTTTTGAAATAAAATATTTTTTTTGGTGTGAAAGATTTTTGAAATCATTCACTCGAATTATTTGAAAATACAATAATACGTTAAAAATCATTTTCGAAAATTCTCCCAACACTTCACAAACATCAACGACGGTAATATTTTACAAAATGTCTACATGTACTTTAAAACAACTCTTTCAAATACCATCGAGGTTTTATTTGAGAATCCAAGGCCGGCTTGCCAATTCCAAAAATTTTCAAAGTATACACGGAGCCGCCGATTAATCGAACCGTCAAAACTTTGTGAAGTTTCCAGGAAAGTGTTTTTGAACACACACAGCAGACATAATTTATCAATTCATCAACCACAATCAAATATCACCTAGCAATACGAAAAGTCTTAACACGCATTCACGCACAACTGTTGTTATCACTAGACACCACGTAGAGAATACAACTACAGGTGATTGGCCGCAAAAGTTAGACCCAACGGCTATAATGCGATTCCATAGCCTCTGCCCAGGTTGATTAGCGCGCGTTACAACAAAGGTTAACGTGCGCTAAACACGTCACGTTAGCGCGCGTTAGGCTCATATTAAGCCTGTGCTAACTGCTCCAATCACCAACACGATTGCAAACATATATGAGGTAATACTAGACTCGAAGGTTACAAATAAGCAACAACATACGAGTCTAAATGTCATCGATTCACATAATTATAACATCTCACAAGCAACCATCAAAAGAAAATCATCCTACAAAAATGAAAATTTTACTTCTCAATATAGAGGACTATCTCAACACATACATACCGATGGACTCAACATTCACGTTACTATTTTAATTTTAAAACTGGCACCACTGCTCAACAACGAGCATCATCAATACGCATCTTTTGACCAACATTCATGAAACCGAAAAGTTACAAACGAGAGTCACGTCTTGAGTATATTTTGAAGACCTTATTTGAGTTAAAAACTCGAGTTTTGAAAACTTATAGTACACGGTGGAAAAGAATTATCAATAATTCGAGTTTTGAACGTTGACCTTGTGGTCAACATACGAAAATCAACTTTTTCCTCCCTTGGAGGGCATTTTAAAAATTTTACGTGACTCCCGAAAGGATTCGAAAACTTAAAATTCCAAGGTTTATACTCTTGTAAGAAAAATGATTTATACAAGGATACATTCAAGAATATCATTCTACATTTTAGCGCAAGACGGAATCAACAAATATATGTCACTTACTCACGATGCACCTTCAAATATTAACTACATAACACAAAATCACACAGGCTCGTATAGCTCGTGGTACAACTGTAGTAGGAGACTTACATCCACGGATCGCACGAAGATGATGGCTGCACACGATACTAATCACGACCGACATTCCAAACGACGCGTCGCGACACGACATCGGTCGACTCAATCGACAAGACAAGACCCAACAATACACGACTGACCCGGCGGCTAGGTTTCCGCAACCTAATCTCCGATACCATAAATGTAACACCCCGCATCAAACCGGAATATTACACGCCGCACCCTCTCTCCGTGAGGATCCACCGAGCTAGACATCAACACAACACATTACATTACATACCGACGAATTAAAATAACGAATCAATAGACCAATTTGGTCTTTCGACACGACTTACAAATAAAAGTACATAAATTCATCCAGACTCATACCCACGCAAGGGTAAGATAATTACCACCACGAACAATAAGGCAAATGAAAAGACAATACAATGGACTCACTAATCGAACCCAAAAGCGGCCTTCGTGTGATTAGTATCATTCGTCTTTCATCATCCCTCGTGCCGATCTTGTGTCTTGCTCCCGAAAACCTGCATGTACTGACACAATACAGATATCCACCCCCGATTACTCGGGGTTAGCAAACTCCACTGTTTCGCTAGTGCAAGTATAAAGTGCAAATACGAGCCATACACAACACATTCCGAGAATATAACGAAAGACTTCCCGAGATATATTTAGTTAAAAATAGTTCAAGTCTTGAAAGCGAAACGAAGCAAGTAAGCATTTTGAAAACATTTCCAAATCTCGGGAGTTTTGAAAACATCAAAAATTGAAAATGTTCTTAATTCCTCGAAAGCCATTTAGGGTCACAACCCCAAAGTTCATTTTTTTCAAAATACAAATCCGTTTAACAAAACACGGGGTCCACGACCCAACCATTCCGGTCACAAAACACAGGGTCCACGACCCGATCATCCACTTCAATTCACTTACAAGGACACATTACACATAACACATTAATCCTATGCCATTCTAGCCAAGCACCAAGACTCGATATACAATGTCTCTCAACCCCAAGCACAAAGCATTGTGATACTCCGGACAATATCACAATTAATGAAAACATCGTCATCCTCAAGATGAAAAACCACAACTGGTAACCCACGGCCGTACCCCTTAGTATCGACCCCCAGACATCCCGTCGGACACTCCGGGTGGGAAACCACTTCCGCAGCCGTACCCCTTAGTATCGACCCCCAGACATCCCGTCGGACACTCCGGGTGGAAGTTCATCCACACACGCACCCAAGTCCACTTCCGTGGCCGTACCGCTTAGTATCGACCCCCAGACATCCCGTCGGACACTCCGGGTGGAAGGAACAACACACACACACGTTCCAAAATCACAGTTGCAAACCACAAGCCTCGAAGGTCAATCACAGTATATATAGTCGAGGTACCTTACTAGAATGGCCAGTTCATCCAACATATACTCACGACCAAGTAATGATACGATTCACAAGGAAGCACAAGATTTCAACAGCACCGAACGACACAACTAATATCACACAAACTCACATATTTATCTAAGCACATTAATTCCCAACACACACGGGTCACCTTTACAAAAACCATGATGATAAATATTCCGATTCTTTTGAAAAATGGTTATTAATATTTATTTAGCACATATCGACAATTAACAACCGTAATATCCACAAAACACATAATGTATGGACAAGATACTTGCCTTGAACACGATGAAACAAGGGAAACAACGAAGGAATAGGTTTTGGTCCGAACAATCCTCCCAAATCCGCTCCTAACACAACAACGGTATACAACAAGTCTCAATAATGCGGAAAGGTAAGAATTAATCCTAATTCTACCCGTTGGGACAATTCATCGGACACCAAGAGTGCATAAGGAAATGAAATCGGTCAATGGTATAACAACGGGATTTCATCCCAATCAAAAACAAGAAAACCATGGGTTGCGTGAATACTATCAAAATCTAATAACAACATCGGTTAATTCGAATTAAAACACAAGATCACCACCAAACCCTCCCCAAAATCATACTAGGGTTGAAGGAGTTCTTACCTATTGAAGATTCAAGCCCTATAATCCGAAGAACACGTGCTAGATCCACAATCCGAGCTACACGATCGAAGGAGGATGAAGAAAATCAAACACTCAAATGATTTGTGAAGGAAAAACCCTCCCTCAAGCTCTCTCTCTCTCGGTTGTAGGTGAAGAAAAGGGAAAGAAATGAGCTGAAATGCTCAAAAAACGAATTTATAGGGGTTGACTCGTCTGACAGACTCGACCGTGTCCGCCTGACACGGTCGCGGCGCGCATCTGGCCGGTAGGGACTCGACCGTGTCCTGCATGACACGGTCGCGGCGCGAAGGGGACCTACCGATAGTGACCCGTCCGCGGCGCTCGGCAATGACTCGACCGTGTCCTGGAACACGGTCGGGCCTCTGGGCAGTCGCTTCCGGCTTATCCGGAAGAGTTCGGCTCGGCCGTGCCAGACGACACGGTCGAGTCCTGAGGCAGTCGCTTCCGGCTTATCCGGACGAGTACGGCACGGGCCGTGTCGGACGACACGGCCGAGTCCGGTCGGCAGTGATCGGCCGAAAGCTGAAAAATGAGCGGGTGAACGAAAACGATCATAACTCTCTCGTCCGGACTCCGATTGACTCACCGTTTGAACCATTGGAAAGCTAATTCGATGCTCTATAATATTGCAAAGATTTAGAATTTTTGGCTTTACCAAAAATTAATGGTGATCTAACAAAGTCGAACTCCCACGTGAAAAAGTCGATTAAGGACACGGAACTCAACAAAACGACACCGAAACGAACTCGGATGACAAAAAGTGCACAATTAATCATTCTCGGAATGACGAAACGGTCATGATAGAGTTGTCAAAACGAACCTCCTCCGAAAAAAAAAGAAAATTACCGACATTCGAAATTGCGGATATTACACAGTGACCTTGGATTGTTCTTTCCCTACGCAAAAGAGAGTGATATTCCGAAAGGAATTGTTGAGGTGAAGACGATGCATACCGACCGTCGATCTTCCTCTGATATTGCAGCTAAGCATGGTAGCTTGACTACCAGAAGTGCTAATGCGAGCAAGCTTACCCCTTATGCAGAGAATCCTAACGACACGTTAGTTGGATTTGCTGATGCCGGTTATCTCTCTGACCCGCATAAAGGACGTTCCCAAACTGGTTATGTGTTCACCATTGGGAATACGGCGATATCTTGGCGATCTACCAAGCAGACCCTAGTTGCTACTTCCTCGAACCATGCAGAGATAATTGCATTGCACGAATCCGTAAGGGAGTGCATTTGGCTCGCCACGGTCATAGACCATATACGAGGAACGTGTGGATTAGATCCCACTACGGCAACTCCTACTTGCATCTTTGAGGACAATGCGGCATGCATTGAGCAGATGAAGTTAGGTTTCATAAAGGGTGACAATACCAAACATATTGCGCCAAGTTCTTCTATAATCGGCGTGAGAAATTGTGAATATCGAAGTGAAACAAGTGAGTTCCGATGAGAATATCGCAGACTTGTTCACTAAGTCTCTGCCGAAATCTACATTTGAGAAACATGTGAGGAGCATCAGAATGTATCGATTATCCGAGCTCAACTAAAGATGGCTCGATGGAATGAGCTGTCATGTATACCTCAGGGGGAGTATACTTCACATGATTCTGACATTTGTAGTTGGTGCGTTGCGCTCTTTTTCCTCACCAAAGTCTTTGTTTTTCCCACGGGGTTTTATTTGACTTGGAAAGGTTTTTTACCGAGGCAACACATTGTGCACCATGTTAGTATTAGCGTTCGACACAGGGGGAGTGTTCCGGGAAATCCTTCCCGTATTGGTGTCTTACCTAATACTAGTTGTAGGGGGATAAGAGTTATGGTAGGTTATAGACTCTTCCATAAGTAGTTGGATACTGTTAGATGTCTTACCTTAACTAGGAATCCTATGTATGGAAAGACTCTCTTTGTAAAGCCTATATAAAGGCCCCTCTATTCATTGTTATCAATACAATTGCTTGCTGTCTTTACTTTTCTCCACAAACAGGAAGAATATATTTTGAACAACGATAAAAAGAGCAAGTGTTCTATGATATGATAATATACCAAAAGATATAGTTGTAATATGTAAAATACCATTTTTACAAGCCAATGATACGGTGGTAATAAGAGAATATTTTCTAAACCAATTAGATTATATTCTGGCGAAGAATTTGGAATAAAAGCGGAAATACTTTTAGCGTAAAATATATCTGATAATATAAAATCACTGTAATTTTATTCTAATTATTTTATTATTATTTTTGAAAATACGAACCAAGCATTTTGTAGAGGCCGAAATCGGTCGAACTCGGGCTGGAACTAGACATGAATCGGCCAAACCGACCGAGCCAAGTGGCCGGGCCACTGCTCGCACCCGTGATTCTGAAAGACTGCCGGAAGCTTCCGCACGGGGTCCGCGCATGACCTTCAAACAAAGTCAGGGTGAGGAGCTAACTTCCCTCATAGTTGCTTTGGATGACTTGCCCGTTCCGCTTCTCTCCCACTTTTGGGCCCTCCAACAGCATATTATTTCACAGCTTCTCCGCCGAGGTCTATTTATATATATATATATATTTGATTATGCATGTCATAAAATTCTTTGTGAAAAGAAAGCGCTCTAAGTCAAGTTCGGTAGAACATGGGTCTCCCAAACCCGATGTCGTAGGTTCAAATCCTATAGAAGCACCCCCGCGCTCTAGCGCTTGACATAGCCGCATGACTTTCTTTCGCCCACACGACACTTATACATATCCGGTAATACGGGGGAACGGTTTGCAATTCGCCATTAAGCTGACGGCCAGAACGAGCTAGAGTGACGGGAAGCACTCGTAGGAGCGCATTCATCGGATCATGCTCGGGGTAAAAACTCAAGCTCATTAGCGACACAAACTGTAACACCCCCAGATCAAACCGGGAATATTACACGCCGCAGACCCTCTCCGTGAGGATCCACCAGGCTAGACATCAAAACAACACATTACATTACATACCGACGAATCAAAAATAACGGACCAATAGACCGATTTGGTCTTTCGTCACAGACTTACAAATCAAAATACATAAACTCATCCAGACTCATACCCACACAAGGGTAAAATACTTGCAACAATGAACAATAAGACAGCGGAAAAGACAATACAATGGACTCACTAATCGAACCCAAAATCGCCTTCGTGTGATTAGTATCATTCGTCTTTCATCATCCCTCGTGCCGATCCCGTGTCTTGCTCCCAAAACCTGCAAGTACCGGACACAATCAGATATCCACCCCGATTACTCGGGGTTAGCAAACTCCTTTGTTTCGCTAGTGCAAGTATAAAGTGCAAATACGAGCCATACACAACGCAATCCGAGAATATAACGAAAGACTTCCCGAGATATATATAGTTAAAAATAGTTCAAGTCTTGGAAGCAGAAACGAAGCAAGTAAGCACTTTGAAAACATTTCCAAATCTCGGGAGTTTTAAAAACGTTAGAAATTGAAAAATTCTAAAGTTCCTCGAAAACCATTTAGGGTCACAGCCCCAAAGTTCATTTTTCAAAATACAAATCCGTTTAACAAAACACGGGGTCCACGACCCAACCATTCCGGTCATAAAACACAGGGTCCGCGACCCGATCATCCACTTCAAATCACTTACAAGGTCACATTACACATAACACATTAATCCTATGCCATTCTAGCCAAGCACCAAGACTCGAAATATAATGTCTCTCGACCCCGAGCACAAAGCATTGTGATACTCCGGACAATATCACAATTAACGAAAACATCAACGTCATCCTCAAGATGAAAACCAAGATCGTAACCCGCGCCGTACCCCTTAGTATCGACCCCGGACATCCCGTCGGACACTCCGGTGGGAAACCACTTCCGCGGCCGTACCCTTAGTATCGACCCCGGACATCCCGTCGGACACTCCGGTGGAAGTTCATCCACACACGCACCCAAGTCCACTTCCGTGGCCGTACCCTTAGTATCGACCCCGGACATCCCGTCGGACACTCCGGTGGAAGGAACAACGCACACACACGTTCCAAAATCACAGCTTGCAAACCACAAGCCTCGAAGGTCAATCACAAGATATATAGTCGAGGTACCTTACTAGAATGGCCGATTCATCCAAAGAAATACTCACGACCAAGTAATGATACAATGCACAAGGACGCGCAAGATTTCAACAGTACCGAACGACACAACTAATATCACACAAACTCACATATCCAACTAAATATATTAATTCCCGACACACACGGTTCACCTTTACGAAAAGCATGATGGTAAATATACCGATTCCTTTGAAAATGGTTATAAATATTCATTTAGCACATATCGACAATTAACAACCATAATATCCACAAAACACGTAATGTATGGGCAAGATACTTGCCTCGATAATCGATGCCGGACACTCCCACAATCACGGATTAGTCGGGACACCTCGAACACCTACGATTCTCCGGCGAAGATAACGAATACACCCACAATCGAAAAGCTTGAAGAAAACGACGAACGGAAGGGTTCCGACTCGAATTCTTTGCGAGAAATCTGACCCTAACATCATACCATCAATAAATTAACGTACGAACGAGGAAGAATAATCGTAGAACGCTCGAATCCTCTCTATGACATTATATCGGACACCTTCAAGGCGTCGATCAAGAACTCGACGAAAACAACGAATCGATACGATCCAACTATGGAATAACAAGGGAAAAGATGTAATACATCTCAATAATCATCAATCTATCATAATACCAAGTTAAATCGGATTAATCGGACGAAAACAACCAAAATACCCAAAATCCCCAAAATCTCCCAAAAATGGGTTCTTAGAAGATTACCTTGAGTGATTCAAGTGTTAAGATCCGTAGAACACGCGTTAGATGGATTATCCGAGCCTCACAACCGAAAAGAAATGATGAAAATCGACCCCCGGATGAAGAACTCTCCCCCTCTATACTTCTCTCTCGCGACGCATGGAAAAATGGGGAAGAAAATGAGTTTCACGCTCAAAACAACACGTTTATAGTGTAACACAACGAGACCTATCGGCCGGCCTATCGGCCGATAGGCCCAACCGATATACATGCAGGCTGCCGGCAGAAGATCCTATCGGCCGCCCCTATCGGCCGAAAGGCTCCTGGAGGTGATCGGCCAAAAACTGAAACGACCATAACTCTCTCGTCCGGACTCCGATTGACTCACCGTTTGAACCATTGGAAAGCTAACTCGATGCTCTATAATATTGCAAAGATTTATAATTTTTGGAGTCACCAAAAATTAATGGTGATCCAACAAAGTCGAACTCATACTTAGAAAAGTCGTTTAGTAATCCTGAATTCAACAAAACGACACCGGAACCCGAGCCTGAATACGAGCCGAAGATATGGTTACGAAGTACTCACAAAGACGAATCTAAGAGCTAGTAGAACACATGATTCCGACCACCCGAAGGCTCGAAATTCGACAACGGAAGGTAATTACCCCAAACTTTGGGAAATTACGAAAATGGCCCAACTGCCCGAAAATCACCATACGACAACGAATAATCAAACCGAAGCTCACAACACGTATAACAAAGTTAAACGGACTTGCGGGAAACTCGAAACAACAGTTTCGGACGAGATTCGCAAGAATCGAACTCAAGTGCGGAAAAGTCGCTAAAAGCACAGAACTCAACGAAACGACACCGAAACGAACTCGGATGTCAAAAAGTGTAGAATTAATTATTCTCAGAATGACGAAACGGACATGAGCGAGTTGTCAAAACAGACTTCCGCCGAAAAAAAATAATTACCGGAATCGAAAATTGCGGATATTACATTCTACCCTCCTTAAAAGAAGTTTCGTCCCGAAACTTAAAACAAGTAGGGAGAAGAAATATTCTGCCAGGAAAAACTCAACGAGATACACAAGAATGCGTAACTAACGCCCAACGGCGAAATGTTACAAACAACGCAAAGGAGTATACAGCGTGAAAACACGCTCCACGGCGACCAACACGACGTCGCCGTTAGGGATATAATAAAAACCAACAAGTGACAAACGTCATCAAACGGATAATATAGCCAAGTCAATTATCCGACAATCACAAAACACAACGAACGAAAATCAATATGATTGACCAACCCAACGGTACATCAATCAAAACGCGAGTCAACCGCTGAACAACCACGAAATCCCACCGCCTAAGGGCTGGAAGATCGAAACGAAACTAATTTCCCGAACTGAAGGGAATTACGAAGGAGCCTGAATGTTCGCCAATCACGGAACGAGGTCAATATAAACCGAACAATCAAACGATCAAACCACAACGATCGAGACAAAAAAGATCGAAGTATCATGTTCGAATCACAAAGAACAATAAAGTTCAAACAACAACTCCCAGGATGATCTAGTGAGAACTACAAGACATGCATTGCCGAAGATCCACAGGAAAGGGAATAGCGATTGAAAAGTCACAAAGACAACGAGTTATTCCGAAATAACACCACACTCGTTCGATCAACAAAAGCAAGGAGCAGGACAAGCTCAGAAATGTCAACGAACATAAATGAGTCGACAGAGTCGAAAACACAAGAGTTCCAAGCCGATCCACTTCGAATAAAAGAACTAGTAGAACCAGATGATGTCACTCTCAAACAAGGTTCACAAGAATCGAATCAACCCGAAAAAGTAACATCGATAACCGGATCGACCCACAACAAGATCACGGCTCGTTCGGACGATGAAACCGAAATATAGAACAAGTTCATAAAGTACCAACGATCACGAGCGAATCGACAGATGGAGAAAGAGAAAATACGAAGTCCGAAAACAACACGGGTACTACATTCGACCTCTTATAAAAGAAGGTCGCCCCCAACTCACAACAAAGAAATCAAGGTGACGACACAACAAGCGACCGGCGAAACATCCTTCAAAGGCCTCTCAAAGCCGATTCGATATCTCTTTGAAGCGCGAACTCCGAAAGTCTCGGTAGCCAATTCACAAAACTGAATTCGGTGTCCCTCGAGTCCACACTTGAAATGTGTCATCGACGAGAAAGACAAGTTACACGTGCATGCCCCGGCACATCACGATTGAAACGCCTCGGCTCGGCATACCGAAAAATATAAATGCTCGATACAATGGATCAAAACACCGCAAAACAACATACCGGAGATGCCAACTCAGCATAACATATCAACGCATACAAAAATCACAACAACAACGGCATCATTCGAAGATTACAACATCCCGAACGACAGCCATCACACAATCACAATTCGGGGTTGACACCGCAACGAAAGTTCGAAAACCATACACGCATTTCCGGTCCGCAAACAGGAATGATAGGTTTTAAAAACGAGAACCACCTTTTGAAAACAGTTTGGAAACACCAGTTGATCTTGAGTATCATTTACAAAAAGGTAAACAAACATCGATTTCGAGACTCTGTAATTCATCTTGCGTTTGAACTAAAATGAGGACACCTTTCTTTTAGTGAAAAACTTCCAGAATATCCGACCCTCGGGTCTAAGTATAAATATTTCTAAACATCGCAAATATCTCAAAACATTTTGGTCCTCGAGGTAGAAAAATTTTGAAACAGATAGTTGCGCTAGTAGGCGCCTTGAAAATACAATCATTAAAAGTACGTCTCGAATTTTATTTTCTAAGATACTCAAGGTTTTCAAAGATAATACAATGGGCTACAATGCCCAAAGATTTCAGGTAAATACACGGAATATTATAGCGCCGTGGGTCCCGCACCGGAACCCACCAGGCTAAAAACCAATTACAAAAATGCCCAAAAAGGTCGATGACGGTAGTACTTATCAAACTCACAAAATCACTTGAAAACACCCAACTACCGTCAAAACGGTCAAGGCCAACAACTCGGTTAAAGGGATCGGTTTTCGAAATAAAAATTCAGTCGGTAAAATACCGAAAGCTATTACAAAGGAACTCACTCAGCGGAAAAAGGAAATACAGTCCAACATGCACAATCCAGCAACTACTCCTCACATGAAAGAAATATGAGAGTCAAATAGTCACGTATCAAGAAATCAAAATCCATAAAAGGACTCCGTCACTTAATAAATAATCATAAAAAAATAGCTCGTGTCACACGAGGCACACCACAAAGAAGGGAGACTTACATCCACAGATCGCACGAAGATGATGGCTGCATCCTGATACTAATCACGGCCGACATTCCAAACGACGCGTCGCGACACGACTCAGTCAGACAAAATCTGACAATACAAGACTCAGCAACACATAACTCGACCCGACAGCCTAGGTTTCCTCAACCTAGGCTCTGATACCATAAATGTAACACCCCCAGATCAAACCGGGAATATTACACGCCGCAGACCCTCTCCGTGAGGATCCACCAGGCTAGACATCAAAACAACACATTACATTACATACCGACGAATCAAAAATAACGGACCAATAGACCGATTTGGTCTTTCGTCACAGACTTACAAATCAAAATACATAAACTCATCCAGACTCATACCCACACAAGGGTAAAATACTTGCAACAATGAACAATAAGACAGCGGAAAAGACAATACAATGGACTCCGACTAACTGAACCCAAAACTGGCCTTCGTGTGATTAGTATCATTCGTCTTTCATCATCCCTCGTGCCGATCCTGTGTCTTGCTCCCGAAAACCTGCAAGTACCTGGACACAATACAGATATCCACCCCCCGATTACTCGGGGGTTAGCAAAACTCCACTGTTTCGCTAGTGCAAGTATAAAGTGCAAATACGAGCCATACACAACGCAATCCGAGAATATAACGAAAGACTTCCCGAGATATATATAGTTAAAAATAGTTCAAGTCTTGGAAGCAGAAACGAAGCAAGTAAGCACTTTGAAAACATTTCCAAATCTCGGGAGTTTTAAAAACGTTAGAAATTGAAAAATTCTAAAGTTCCTCGAAAACCATTTAGGGTCACAGCCCCAAAGTTCATTTTTCAAAATACAAATCCGTTTAACAAAACACGGGGTCCACGACCCAACCATTCCGGTCATAAAACACAGGGTCCGCGACCCGATCATCCACTTCAAATCACTTACAAGGTCACATTACACATAACACATTAATCCTATGCCATTCTAGCCAAGCACCAAGACTCGAAATATAATGTCTCTCGACCCCGAGCACAAAGCATTGTGATACTCCGGACAATATCACAATTAACGAAAACATCAACGTCATCCTCAAGATGAAAACCACAATCGTAACCCGCGGCCGTACCCTTAGTATCGACCCCGGACATCCCGTCGGACACTCCGGTGGGAAACCACTTCGCGGCCGTACCCCTTAGTATCGACCCCGGACATCCCGTCGGACACTCCGGTGGAAGTTCATCCACACACGCACCCAAGTCCACTTCCGTGGCCGTACCCTTAGTATCGACCCCGGACATCCCGTCGGACACTCCGGTGGAAGGAACAACGCACACACACGTTCCAAAATCACGATTTGCAAACCACAAGCCTCGAAGGTCAATCACAAGATATATAGTCGAGGTACCTTACTAGAATGGCGATTCATCCAAAGAAATACTCACGACCAAGTAATGATACAATGCACAAGGACGCGCAAGATTTCAACAGTACCGAACGACACAACTAATATCACACAAACTCACATATCCAACTAAATATATTAATTCCCGACACACACGGTTCACCTTTACGAAAAGCATGATGGTAAATATACCGATTCCTTTGAAAATGGTTATAAATATTCATTTAGCACATATCGACAATTAACAACCATAATATCCACAAAACACGTAATGTATGGGCAAGATACTTGCCTCGATAATCGATGCCGACACTCCCACAATCACGGATTAGTCGGGACACCTCGAACACCTACGATTCTCCGGCGAAGATAACGAATACACCCACAATCGAAAAGCTTGAAGAAAACGACGAACGGAAGGGTTCCGACTCGAATTCTTTGCGAGAAATCTGACCCTAACATCATACCATCAATAAATTAACGTATTTAACGAGGAAGAATAATCGTAGAACGCTCGAATCCTCTCTATGACATTATATCGGACACCTTCAAGGCGTCGATCAAGAACTCGAAAAAACAACGAATCGATACGATCCAACTATGGAATAACAAGGGAAAAGATGTAATACATCTCAATAATCATCAATCTATCATAATACCAAGTTAAATCGGATTAATCGGACGAAAACAACCAAAATACCCAAAATCCCCAAAATCTCCCAAAAATGGGTTCTTAGAAGATTACCTTGAGTGATTCAAGTGTTAAGATCCGTAGAACACGCGTTAGATGGATTATCCGAGCCTCACAACCGAAAAGAAATGATGAAAATCGACCCCCGGATGAAGAACTCTCCCCCTCTATACTTCTCTCTCGCGACGCAGTGGAAAAATGGGGAAGAAAATGAGTTTCACGCTCAAAACAACACGTTTATAGTGTAACACAGCAGGACCTATCGGCCGGCCTATCGGCCGATAGGCCCAACCGATATACATGCAGGCTGCCGGCAGAAGATCCTATCGGCCGCCCCTATCGGCCGAAAGGCTCCTGGAGGTGATCGGCCAAAAACTGAAACGACCATAACTCTCTCGTCCGGACTCCGATTGACTCACCGTTTGAACCATTGGAAAGCTAACTCGATGCTCTATAATATTGCAAAGATTTATAATTTTTGGAGTCACCAAAAATTAATGGTGATCCAACAAAGTCGAACTCATACTTAGAAAAGTCGTTTAGTAATCCTGAATTCAACAAAACGACACCGGAACCCGAGCCTGAATACGAGCCGAAGATATGGTTACGAAGTACTCACAAAGACGAATCTAAGAGCTAGTAGAACACATGATTCCGACCACCCGAAGGCTCGAAATTCGACAACGGAAGGTAATTACCCCAAACTTTGGGAAATTACGAAAATGGCCCAACTGCCCGAAAATCACCATACGACAACGAATAATCAAACCGAAGCTCACAACACGTATAACAAAGTTAAACGGACTTGCGGGAAACTCGAAACAACAGTTTCGGACGAGATTCGCAAGAATCGAACTCAAGTGCGGAAAAGTCGCTAAAAGCACAGAACTCAACGAAACGACACCGAAACGAACTCGGATGTCAAAAAGTGTAGAATTAATTATTCTCAGAATGACGAAACGGACATGAGCGAGTTGTCAAAACAGACTTCCGCCGAAAAAAAATAATTACCGGAATCGAAAATTGCGGATATTACACAAACAGCCTGGCCGAAAGTCCTCGAGCGTGAAGTTCGCGCTGTCTGCTTGCATATGGCTGTCGAGTCATGCCTGTTGTCCCATTTCGAGCCAACGTTGAGCCTATAAATAGACCCCTTTCCGACTTCATTTTGGCGTTTCATTTCGTGCAATTTGTATTCTTCAAAAGACCTCTTTTAGAGTTCAGGCCAGAGTTTGTTTGCCTTCTGAAAAAGGATCGTTTTTCGACGAGTCATGGCAATTTTTTCATGCCAACTCCGGGAAATGTCCGACAAATTGTCCCAAAGAGATTTCAGTTAATTTTTCGATGGAAAGAGGTGTGATACCCCCGTTATGAAATATTAACTCAAGGTAGGTATTCAAACTTTAGATTAATTACAGTTTGGTAACTTTTATCCACTTTACCAAGGTTATTGATATTATTAAAAATATTATAAATTCTTAAACACCTAGGAACCTTGATGTTATTGGCTTATTATTCCATAAAATAAAGTTATTTAGTATTCGAATATTTGGTAAATATTTCAAAAACTTCCAGTTTATAATTTTGATCTTTTAGAATTTTTTTAGTAATTATATTTTAATGGAATATTCATAAAATTAATATTTATTAAGATATGAATTAATATTAAGGATGAGATGTTAGGTACTGATCCAAATGATTATTTAGATAGTCTAAATTAACTTTTGAATCTGTGAATGATATTACGAATTGATTACATTTAAATGATTATTGAAATAAGCAATATTTAAATGTGGTAAAAATTGGTTTTTGTATTTAGACTAATGTAAATTATATATAAATTAACGAGGTACCGAATAATCGAATTTCTTAAATATTTTTGTTATTTTAATAATTATTTAGTAAATATATTTTATTAATCAAGATATGCAATTAGGCGTAATTAGTTTGGCATAAAGGCTTATTAAGATTCTTATGTTCTATATGTAAGTTTTGATTATGATAAATAAATATATGAACATTTGAGATTAACACCTGGATAAATATTCTTATGGTTATTAAGGGATAATAAGAAAAATATTGATTTAATGCTTAATGGATTTGTTAAGTTATAACACGGATTTAATATTGATTATCGAGATGTAATAATCAATTATGCAAAATGTTAAGTGGTAGTAAATTCAAATAGAATGATGATTACTAAAGTATAATATTATTGAAATGTTGAGTTATAATCAAATATATTGAAATGTTAATTAAATAATATTTGATTATTAAGAATACCTCAATGGCGAGGACTTGTAATTTCGGGAGTATCGATTTTAAACTTGATTTATTTGTATAAGATAATGGAATATTATTCGGTATATTTAATCAAGATATATAAACGTCATTATAATACTGAAAAGTAGAATGAGGTGTGTCGAATATAATTCCCGTAGTAAATCAACCATTGATATTGAAGTATAAATTCTGTCAAGGTTCAAATATTGGATTGTTGGACCAAATGAGAGACGCTTTTAAGAAACGCGGTGGTTAAGATAAGTTTAATTTGACTTGCTCGGTTAACATATTTTACAAATATACGTGTTAATATTATTTTGACCGAATGTGATGATTATTGTTGGAATGGATTTTGGGCTATATATATATATACATATAGGAAATAGATCATATGAAAACTAATTACCTTGTGAAATTTAGAAACTTTTATAGGCCATTGATATCAGTGATCTAACGGCTGTAGATGAGTAGAATTATATGCATTTATGTATTTTTATTGCATTATTTGTTGTATATACTAGCGACTAGCTTGATGCAACAAATAATAACAAATATGCAATGAAATTACTTAATAATGCAATTGGTTTCTAGATTTCACCATTAAAGGTGTTTTCACCATAGTCAATCCCTATATATATATATATATATATATATATATATAGTGTGTAAAATGTAATAAAGCTGAGGATAGTCTCGTGGGGACATAGTGAACGTTCATCTTTTGGATATGGATATTGAAGATGTGCACCAAGATATTGGGGCTGGTAGATTGATACACTATACGGATGTTGGGGATATGTATTTGTGATTATTGATTGGTACGCTGTCCGGATGTTGAAAATATATGTTGTGATTATTTACACTGAGATGTAAACTTCCAACAAAATTCTTTATGTACTGTTGCTGTTTAATTGAGAAAACGTATAATATGAACATGCTTATTTGTTATATGTGCAACTAACCCGATTAAGGGCTGGTTTTTCCACTCGCAGGGACATCTGGACTGCATTCTTAGGATCACGAGGCCGAAAAAAACATTTGACGACACGAATCAAATCACGAGGTGCTATTTTGTTTAAACCCTGAGTTTATTTTATTTTCAACATTTGATGTAATAATCTGTACCTTGACTTTCATTACGAATGGTTATTTAATAATTGAGGTTTTCTTAAAATTTTATACTTTCGTTAATTTAATAAGGCTAACATAGCCTTATGGGTCCCTCAAGAGATTCACGGCATAGTGACTATCCAGAGTTCGGGATGCTACATAATAAGGTCTCAGAGTACGCCAGGTTAACCAAATTATACACGTACTTTTAGAAAATAATTTTTTTCAAGGTCAACTAAGATTACTCAAAATGCATTAAGCATCTACTGACCTCGTGGGATCCATACCACGAAGTGTTAAATTATTTGATATATTTGTATACTATTGATTAATGATAATCATTGCTTTAATATACTAAGAAATATACTAAACTACAATTGTGATTAATTAAAAACTCGCGTCTGATAAATTTGATTATCTTCAAATGGCAAGAGGACATTTGCAGAAAGGTAGCTCCGATTAGCAAGGGTGTGGACAAGGACCAGAGGATGGCGACCCATCAAGTCACAAGTAATGATTGATTGGGATCGGGGCCTAACTTCCATGGTAGCCCATAGTGCATACCACAAGCCTTGGATGCTGAAATGTTTCGCTGTATCATATTGGATGCCGTTGCCCCGGGAATGCAGGCTGGGTTAGCTCGGGGTTAACATACCTCTGTTGAACCTCGGGCTGACCAAACACTTGACGAAGAGAGATGCCACCACCTCCACCTCCCATCTTCAGCCAAGATAGGTGCTTGGATGAATTGCTGAAGGCAAAGCCGCCCAAATTTAACGAAACAAAAGAGAAAGACATTGATGATTAGATTACTGAAGTGGAAACAATCTCCGAGGCGGTTAACTGTACCCAGGATAGGATGGTCCTAGTGTCCCAAAACTTGCTGCGAGATTCAGTTGCACGGTGGTGGAGAGGAACGCGCATAGTGTCAGCTAGAGCGAATTTACTATTGGGAAAAATTATGTTTTGATAAATGCAGCATATAACCTGTCCATAGCGCAGGATCATACAACGATCCTAGAGTCAAATCGTACAACTAAGTCATCAAGATACAACAAGATGAGACGTTGGCTACAGCAAACAATGATGTATGTGTTTTACTTTTTTTACTTAGAAAAGTAATACACAAAACCAACAGGACTGAGAAGGAACTTTAAACTGTTGTGAAACAAACCTATTATCCATAAAGTATTTATGATTCTAAAATAGTATTTAATGCTAATAGGACAATATTTAATGAGGCCGAAGCGACTACAGACAGAAGAACATTTAATGCGGGCCAAAAGAAATGTCTGAAGCATTAAATGTGAATCACCTTAGTTTTAAACATTCTGAATCTGCCAATCAGAACTGTCTCAATCTCACTAACCATCCAACGTCTATATTTATAACGGATCTATTTCTAAGGTTATAAACAACCCAAGCAAGAATACATTGCTAACAAGAACAACTACAAGAATAATTGAACACACGAAAATTCTGAAGAACTGAAAGCTGAACATCAAGCTTATTAGAGAAATATATTTCTTCAAGCATACAACGGTACCTCAAGTGAAGAAATATACAAGTTCTCAACAATGAACAACACATCTACAGTAAAATCTTACCAAGCCTACAACTGTTGTTCGACTCGTGATAATCCATATATTTATTATTGAGATACTTAGCCCTGTGTGGACTAATCCAAGCTATTCTGACCTGTGTGGGACGAATAGAGTTCAGGACGAAGCTTCAATATGTATGAGAAGAAGCAAGCCAAAGAAGCCCAAGCCAATCCATGTGAACGGCCAAAGCTACTGTCGGCTATATCAATTTGTGTGAACGATATAGGGATGAGTTTATTTAAAATCATACAGTTGTGTAAGCCTTGATTTTATTAAACTATCTATTCCTGTGTGGCGGACCTGTGGACGTATAGGGGTTCATCTCGAATCACATTAAACCACGTGTCTTTACATACCGTCTTCACTGTTTTCTTACTGCCTATGTGATTTTAGTATACGTATCCTGAAAACACTGTAAACACCAAGCTAGAGGAGACCATCCAGTTGCTGTATTTACAACAACTTGTTTCAGACTTCCGCTATGTAAATAACTTCACAAAAGAATACAACTTACTCAACCCCCTTCTAACCTATAAGATTGTATTTGTGACCAACAATTGGTATCAGAGAGGTTGACTCTACAAAGAATGAGTCGATTTTTAAACTAAATCAGTTCCACAGAATCACTAGCTTTTGAAAACTTCATTTTTATATCTTTATCATTCATTCTACTTTTGCCATGGATACATCTATGATCAACAAAGTTCCCATGTTTTCTATTAACGAATTTGATGACCGGAGAACCAGGATCGAAGCCCATCCTTCCGCAATGCATGAAGAGATGATCTTTATCATCCAAAAAGGACCTATTAAGATCATGAAGGTCAATCCAACCGGCAGAATGGAAGAACAACTTCATGCAGAAATGCTTGAGAAGGAATGGAAACAGTGAATATCTCATGATCGCAAGCGTGTGAATCTAGACAACATCGCCAATAATGTGCTATTTATCATTCTTGACAAAAGCACATTCTCCAAGGTAAAGAGATGCAAGATAGCCAAATAAATCTAGGAGAAACTCAAACTGATATGTGAGGGTGAGCTCTCAAAATAAAACAAGATTTCAAAACTAACTCAGCAATTTGAATCCTTTGAAATGAAATCTTCTGAAACACTTCAGGAACATGACCTCAAGTTTTACCAGCACTGTTGGTGAACTTGAAGCATTGGGTAAAGTGTATACCCCAAAAGAGAAAAATCTTAAAATCTTAAAATCTTAAATGATATATCTACTTTCGATCTCTTCTCTGACCTCAAAGTCTTTGAGTACGATATTGACAGGAGAGAGAAGGCCTAAGAGTAACCTACTAAGACTACAACACTCGCTGATGTATCTGATAGGAGACACATCTCTGCCCTCAGCACCTCCAAAACCGCATCCAAGGCAGCTGACAGTGATGATGACATCCCATCACAAGATGAATTGGCCTTGTTCCTGAACAAATTTTAGAAGTTTATTAAGAAATACGGAAGGCCCCGTACAGGCCTAAATCATTCAACAAGGTGAGTTCTGAATCACCATCGTCCGTAGATTCTAACCTGTGCTACAATTGCAGGAAACCGGGATGCTATGCAAATATATGTCCTCATCCTATAGTTCAGAAGTTGCTTGAATCCGAGCAATAAGAAAAGGATGAGAAAAGGCACGTCTGGAGTAACAACCTAAATGCCCTAATCGAAGAATAAGAAGCCTCACCCAAACTGATCAAAATAGAAGAGTGCCTATAGGCAATCACCGACAGTGACTCCTCCGATGATGAAACCGAAGATAAAGCCCACACATGCTTTATGGAAAAAGAAGAAGATGATGATGATGACAGTGAGGATGAGATAAGCTCAACCGCAGCTACTCCTATTAATGCATCACATACATTTGAAAATATGATGAAAGAGTTTAGGACCATTCAAAAGGCCCATGATATGCTTACATAAGAAAACCCAGAACTCTCTCTTTCAAACTTAGAACTGAAGGACGAAAATGATCTACTGAAAAACAACTATGTAAATATGTCTCTATATTGCGAAAACAGCAAGATCATTCATGAAAAACTCATGGAAAGCAATCATCAACTTGCAACCGAACTAAATGAGGTAAAAACTCATAGTAAATGCAATACAAATGATTATGCTTTATTATAGGCTAAAATAAAGCTTTTCGAGAAAAGAGAAGGAGAACTCGAGACCATCCTCAAGTCTCTTGAGAAATCATTGAGGAGGATGGAAGACATCCTAAGCACTGGGCAACATGCCCATGACAAACGTGGCTCGAGATACGACTCATTCTCCAACAAAGACAAAGCTAGTACGATATTTGTCAAAGGAGTAGAACCCATTCCAAAACCTAAAGAAGCCCCAAAGGATGTTCCTGTAAAGGTTATGGCCGCCCCCCTTCTCGGAAAGAAAAGTCTGCTATTCCACCACCTAGCTCATATCATAAGCAGTGGAAACCTCAGTTTCACGAACCTGTAAGACGCAATACCAAATATCAATAGTATGCTCCTCGAGCATACCAAACGCATCAGCAGCCGGCTAAAAGGAAGGCTGTACCTAAGTATCAACAACATGCACCTCAGCACTACCAAAAAATAAAATGCCCCTAGATACTAGGTACAGAAGACCAATTATCTATCACGTAGCAAGCTGCCGTGCAATTCTACCAACAAGTCTGGAAATTGAACTGAAAACCCAGAAGGCAGCCAACAATGCAAAAAAGTTGGTCCCTCCTCCTAGACAACAACCATACTAGAGCCAAAATTCAAAATCTTACTGCATAACAACCACGCGTATAGCGATTATGTGCCTGTCCCACGTAAATCGCACAAAATAGGACCAAATATAACCTACAACAAACTCATTGCTATCAGGCAAATATGGGTACACTGAAAACCAAGGACCCAAAAATCGAAGGTGACCTAAATCTCCTTAATCTCTTGATTACAGGATATCGAGGAGAAGGACATATGGTACTTTGATAGTGGATGTTCTCGCCACATGACAAAAGATATCACCAAGCTGTCAGATTATGTAGAAGGTCGCGATCTAAAGGTGCGATTCAGTGACAAGTCCAAAGGAAGAACAAGAGGGAAAGGAACCCTACTTATAGGAAAATTCAAAGTCACCGAGGTAGCCTACTTAAAGGATTATAATACAACCTTCTTAGCATTAGCGAGTTCTGCGACAAATAGTTCTCGATCAAATTCTATGTAGATCATTGTAGGGTGAAGGAGACCAAGACCAAGCAAATTGTCCTTACAGGAAGCCGGTGAGGTAACATGTAGATCGCTGACTGGAAACCCACTAGTTCCATAATTTTATGTTTTGTTGCCAAAGGCACTGCAGATCAATGCTGGCTATGGCATAAGAGGACGTCTCATATTAATTTCAAGACCATCAACAAGCTAGATCGACAGGGAATGGTCAAAGGCTTGCCCGATGTTTTATTTCATAAAAATAATGTTTATGGGCCCTGTCAGAAAGGCAAGCAAGTTAAGACCTCTATGAAGAGCAAATCATACCTTTCCATCCATAGGGTCCTGGATTTGCTACATATGGATCTCTAGGGTCCTGTAGAACCTGTCAGTCTGGGACGTAAGAAATATTGTCTTATCATTGTTGATGATTTTTCCAGGTATGCTTGGACCATCTTCCTAAATAAGAAGAACGAGACAACCACAAAGCTGCCGGAATACCTGAAAAAGCTTCAAAATTAAAAAGAGTTGAGCATTGTATCAATTCGTTCCGACAAAGGCACATAATTCACAAATCGCTTTATAGAGCAATAGTGTGCGGACAATGATACAACATGAATACTCATCAGCCCGTACTCCTCAACAAAATATGTTGCCGAGTGAAAGAACAAGACGCTGAAGAAAGCAACAAGAACCATGTTAGCTGCAAGCAAGTTGCCACAACATTTATGGGGAGAAGCAACAAATACAGCATGCTATACACAAAACCACTGTAATATCAACAAGCACCACAACAAAACAACATACGAGGTATGGAATAATAAAACTCCAATAGTATTTGGATGCAGGTGTTATGTTCTCATCAATGTGAAGGATCAACTCAAGACCATCGATTAAAAGTCATATGAAGGTATTTTTGTTGGATACTCCTCTCTCAGCAAGGCATTTAGGATATTAAACAAAAGGAAGCTGACAATAGACGAATAAGTCCATGTAGTCTTTGATGAACCCCATTGCAACCAAACAGGAATAGAAGACCTAACCTAAAGTTTCCAAATGCTATCTATTGAGGAAACCCCATAGAGTCCAAATGAACCTGTTGGTATTCTATAAATTAATCCCGTCGCTGTAAGTACAGAACAAGTAGTCGAAGTTGATACTGTAGAAGCTGAAGCTGAAACTACAGCTCATCAGGACACGACAAGGGATGCTAAACTCGAACCCGATGGTAGGTGGTAAGAGATCACCCTTAGGAGCTAATAATTGGATATATTGATGCTGGTGTGTCCACCCGAAGAAAAATACAGAGTACACAAGGAACTGTACTCTATGCACAGAAAGAGACAGAATTCAGTTCTAAAAAATCTCACTTCCCTATATGGAAATCCCAAGCTGAACCTAGAAGACTTGTCATGTGCACTCTAGTTGTATTCCTAGCACAGTCTGAACCTGTTTCAACTAATGAGGCTCTTAACAATTCTCACTGGATCACTTCTATGGAAAAAGAGCTCAATAGTTTCGAAAGAATTATTGTTTGGTAACTAGTCCCTAGACCAACCCATCAAGCAGTCATAGGAACCAAATGGGTATTCCGGAATAATAAAGACGAAAACGGACTTGTCATAAGGAATAAATCTAGATTAGTCGCCCAAGGTTACAAACAGGAATAAAGAATAGATTATGATGAAACTTTTGCCCATGTAGCAAGACTAGAATCCATTAGAATATTTCTAGCGTTTTCGGCTCGCAAGAATTTTATCGTATATCAAATAGATGTTAAGAGAACATTCCTGAATACAGACCTATCCGAAGAAGTTCTTGTTGAACAACCTACAGGGTTTGCCAACACAGAAAGAGGAGACCTTGTGTACAGGCTAAGGAAAGCGATGTACGGGCTTAAGCAAGCACCTAGGCGTGGTATGAGACCTTGTCATTATATCTCATCAATATTGGATTTGAGAAAGGTGCAGTTGATAGAAACCTCTTCAAAATCCAAGAAGGTGATGATCTTCTCATGGTATAATTATATGTAGACGATATTATTTTTGGGTCAACTAACCTTGATCTATGTCAAAAGTTCTCTCATCTAAAGCAAAGTAAATTTGAAATGAGTATGATGGTAGAACTTAGCTATTTCTTAGGATTGCAGGTTAAACAACTGCCTACAGGTATATTCATCAACCAGGAGAAATACAGCAAGGAGCTGCTCAACAAGTTCGGGACGCATACCTATAAGTCCTCATCTACCCCCATGAGCACTTCCACACAGATAAGTGCTGACGAAGCTGGAAAGTCAGTTGATCAATCACTCTATAGGAAGCTTATAGGCTCACTCCTGTACCTAACAGCCAGCAGGACCACTATCCAATTTGTTGTAGGAGTGTGTGCTCGGTATCAGCTAGCACCTAAAGAGTCACACTTCACCACTGCCAATCGAATTCTTAAGTACGTAAAAGGAACAATCAATGTAGGACTATGGTATCCTAAGGAAGGAGGATTCAATTTGGTAGGCTACAACAACTCGGATCTCAGAATCTATAAGTTGGATAGGAAGAGTACGAGCGGGACTTGTCACTTTGTTGGACCAAGACTTGTGTCAGGGTTCAGTAAGAAATAATTGGCCAACTCGCTTTCTGCAGCTGAGTGCGAATATTATGCAGATGGAAGTTGCTGTATGTAGATCCTATAGATGCAACAACAGTTACACGACTATGGCATTCATGCAAGAGAAACTCCAATTATGTACGACAGCACGATGCAATCGCAATCATGCACAATCCTGTATTGCACTCGAGGACTAAGCAAATTGTTATGAAGCATCATTCATTCAGAACCATGTGGAGAATAAAGATGTTTGGATAGAGAAAATTCATACAGACATTCAGCTAGCCAACATATTTACAAAGACTCTTAGCACCACCAGGTTCTGTATGCTCCACCAAGAATTAGGAATGCTACAGCTCGACTCACTGTAAGTTTTAAAGTTTACTCATCAATTGAAGGGGAATGCTGTAACACCCATTAATACAGTGTCCACTTTAATTAATCGTACACTCAGTATATCCTTATTGTAGGAAGAAGAAGGTATAGTTACCTTCCTACAGATGAAGTGTGCATTAATTAAGGGGAAACGCAGTAGGACCCAAGAATACAACATTAATAATCAATTGATGTAAGAATTGAATCCTTTATGTACCTTTTAAGGGGGAGCACTGTACTTACACGGATACAAAACACTGTAAGATTTTAATTAATATTTTAAGCGTATCTATTCATACACTTAATCCTTTTCAAAATAGTTTCTAGCCCATATGCATTGTTTGAATTTAAAACAATTTATCTTTCAATACTGAGATGACATCCGGACATTAATATCTTAAAACCCGCAATTTCAAAATTCAAACCGCCTAAACATGGAATAGTGGAAGCTGAACTCTGTTAGAGGTGGGACCAGGCATTAATTTCGAAAACTGATGGATTAGATGTACAATTTATATCTGAGTTTATCATGTATGTTCATACAAAGATAGTTCCCATCCCTTAAATCTGGCCGTTCACTATAACCTAGCTTTCCTGCACACTATAAAAAGGCCAGTAAGCTGATCCACAAACTCTTTACACTTTCTGCATATTAAACGAGCCTACAACATACTGAATTATACATGTCGTGATTTTATGGAATTGGAAGGATTATGGTTAATTTTGGCCTATGATTATTCATGATGATAATAGGTAATTTTATTCCAATGAATTTACAAAGATGAGCCGTGTTAATCCGTAATTAAGATTAAAGTCGGAACCAAGAATGTTGAAGACATTGTTAGAATTATTGATTATCGAAATTCGGCTTGTATTCGTATTGTTAAGAGTTGATATGGTTTGGTTTCGTATGATCGAAATGTCATTGAACTGTTGAGTTTGATTAGTTGGTTATATCGGTTGTATTGATTGTTATCGAACGTATTGTTAATTGATCATTGCGCTAGGTTGCGTTAAGTGATCATTGATGATTAACCGTTGCGCTGCGATTGGAATTGGAGGACACATGAATCGCCTTGTACAGGGCTGCAAAGCTTGTAGATGAAGATGACGGGATTGGTAACAACTTCATCATATCGGTATCGAGGCAAGTTATGCTTGCTCAGTTCATAATATTTAATAAATTATTTCACTTTCATTTCATTTATGATTCATATAGCAATGGTATCCTGGAATATGAATTGTCAGGATGATCGTATGTATATTATGCTTGCATTAAGATAAATCATAACGTATATGATTTTAAAGATGTCTAGTGGAAACGGAGACGTGAATTATATTTGGTCTATTGTGTGAGGGATTAGATATCAAGGATAGTTATCATGCCGACATTGAACTCGAGGTGGTGGTTTGATATAGTTTTGGACTGTACTTCATTTTGGATTATTCGGATAACTGTGTATTCGTTCAGGGATGTTGGTCGTGGAAAGGTTAGCGTCTTCAGCTTGAGGTAAATTAATATTGCTAGATTATGATAATCATCCTGTTGCATTATTGCATGTGAGTGTGCACCATTGTTTCTTACGTCTTGTGATGTGCTCTTTCTGTGAGTTGTAATCTATTGGGCCGATGTTTTAGGGGATAAGATCTAAATGGCACCTATGTATGGAGTATTCCTGAGTAGATGCTTCCGTGACCCTTGGCTGCTGCCTTGGGAGTTTATATGATATTGTCCGGAGTATTCCTGAGTAGATGCTTCTGTGACCCTTGGCTGCTGCCTTGGAAGTTTATGTGCTATTATTATATGCATTGTTGAGCATGCTGTGAACTGTTGTCTGACGGAATACGACATTGTGGTCATGTTGGTCTTTCATGATCAAGTTATTGTTGCCCTCTTGGAAAGTCTTCTGATCCTTGTTGGATATGCATTTCTTCGAGATTTGTTGTCATGTTGCATCGTGGCATATCTGGAGTCAAATACGTTCTGATCGTTCATATGTAGGATTTTCGGGGCGGGTACGTGTAGCATATGTTGGTTTCGACCTCATATTGAACCGTGCACACGAGACGTACTTCGTGAGGCTGATTAGGTACGAGACCAGACGTGTGTTTGATCAATACCCATGGTTGGCTTGTACACGGATACATGTCCGGATCAGGCGTATCGTGACGTCCATCTTGAGTCTTGTTGATTGGACGTTCACAGTCCATGTCTAATCGGATCTGTTTGATAGTCGGGTTGTCTTCGATTCCCGTATATATGATTTGTATATGGTTGAAGATTTTATTCTCTTGTGTATCTGTCCCCGTTGACCCTCTACTGACCTCGTTTGGAGTTACCATACCGATGGTCAACTCATTTGTCATCGAACCTTTATTAATATCGTTTGGAGTTCCCCCTATCATTGGTAATCTCGTTCGTTATTAATTCTTATTGATTCCGTTGGGAGTTGCCTTACCGTTGGTATTCTCGGTTGTTGGTCCTTGATTGATTCCTATTGGAGTTTACTGTGTTGTCGGTATCCTCGGTTGTTGATCCCTTATTGCTCTTGTTGGAGTTTACCGTGTCGTCGGTATTCTCGGCTATTGTTCCTTTATTAATCTTATTGGAGTTTACCATGTCGTCGGTATTGTCGGTTATTGTCTCTTTATTAATCTTATTGGAGTTTACCGTGTCGTTGATATTCTCGATTGTCGATCCTTTCTCGATCTTGTTGGAGTTTACCGTGTCGTTGGTATTATCGGTTGTTGACCCTTTATTGATCTTGTTGGAGTTTACCGTGTCATTGGTATTCTCGGTTGTTGCCCCTTTATTGATCTTGTTGGAGTTTACCGTATCATTGGTATTCTCGGTTGTTGATCCTTTATTGATCTTGTTGGAATTTACCGTATTGTTGGTATTCCCGGTTATTGATCCTTCATTGATCTTGTTGGAGTTACCACATCATGGTATTCTCGTTCGTGATTGATCCTTTGTCGATCTTGTGTGGAGTTATCATGTCATTGATATTCCCGTTTTGATGCATTTATTGTTTATCATTATTGATTGTGTGAGCATTCATGCTTTGTATTGATATCCGAGACTTGCCATTGTCTCGGGATAGTTGGTTTACGGATGTGCCGTGTGATATCGGTTTTATCAGGATTGGGATCCGATTGTGCGATCCAACGGACAGAATCGGACTTGGCCAGATTATTCCATATTGGAGATATGTTTATGTTTGAGAATCTTGGTATCGTTTCGGATACAGTACAGATGGTTACTTTTGAATTCATTCATCACTTAAGGACGCGAGATGTTATTATGGTAAGGATTGATTTGATACGGATTGTGATGAGTTGGTAAGGTTATGTTGGTAAGATTACATTGGAAATATTCTTACCTTGTAATTATATTGATATGTAATTGTTTTTGTGATGTTATCGTTATCATTGTTGAGTATTATGGCTGACCCCGCCGTGGCTTTATCTTTTAGGTACTCGGAGTTCGAGCTAGTAGCGGTCGTGAAGGGATGAGCTTTCCGGTGATACTGGCTATGGCATGGTTATTGGGATTTGAGTATTCTTTTCTGGTTTTTATAATTCCGCTGCAATTGTATTTAATTATGTCTCTATTCGCTGCGTGTGTAATTTTATAATGGCTTTCAGTATTTTTACAACTCGTGTATACTTTCTAAATGCCCTTTAGCGTCTTTGCCTTGTGCTTTCAAATGGTATTTTCTGACGGTAATTGAGAACAAAGTTTTTAAAAATATTTGAGTATTTAAAATATTACCGTCATTGGCCTTTTGGCATTTTAAACGTTTGCGAAATTGATTTTAGCCTTGTGGGTTCCAATATGGGGCCCACGGTGCTGTAATATTCCCGATCGATTTTGGGGGTGTTACAGAACCGCCGTTTGTTTATTTAATTAATAAATTCAAAAACGTCTTTTCAAGTGGGTATATAAGACGGCTGAAATCATTTCACAAAAGCTTATCGTCTCCAAGCTCTAGAACCCTAAAATCGCAGAAAAGCAAAACCCTAGAACTTCAATACACTAAAATCTAAAAAATCTTATTGCAGAAATAGACGTGAACACCTACTTTGAAGGCGTGAATCTCAAAATGGTTAAAGAATAGATCATTTACAGCATCGTCGTAGACTTTGAAGGTCTACTGGAGTCGAACAACACTGAGGAGATGGCGCACCTGATATCAACAATGAAGAAGAATGGGATTTATCACTTTCTGGATATTAATCCCACCCAACTCTTCAAGAAAGCCGTCATCTGCTTCTTCAAGGAGGCGCAAGCTACACAATTCGGGATTGAAAGTTCAATCTTCGGTGAACCAATCACTATCACCAAACAGACGGTCGCCGGCGCATTTAATATGGAGAATCGAGGCATTGCTGTTGAAGCCCTAAAACAAAATCCAACTGACATTTGGTACAAGACCAAATTAACAGAGCAGCCAAAGTCAAACTCACTGCCAAGAGGGGAGATCTCAAGAGAGAGTACAGGTATATTCTGGGCATAACTAATAAAATAATCATGGGGATGGCCGGAAGCTTTTATCAATTATCATCATCAAAGTATATTGTTATGGGAGCCTTGACTCAACCGCAGAGGATTAACTGGCCTGATTACATTACAGGCAGTTAGTCCGAGAGGTGAACAAGGTGAATTGGGATTCAGAGAATAACAAGTTTGTACAGAAGCTGACTTATGGAACACAAGTTAGTTGGATTCTCAAATTCCTCAGGAAGGCAAAAGGCAAGGCAGATCACTTTCATGCCAGCAAGAGACTTAGACCAAGATGCATTGAAGAAATTTGGAGATAAGAAGCTCAAAGCAGCTGAGATAATTGAGAAGATGAGGAGTGGAACATCTTCTTACAGAGGACCTACAGACGTAGATGAGGTCGATCAGCCTTGTTGCCGAAAAACCACACGAGAAAGCGTAGAGGAGATGACGTCGGCTCAATGCAGTGAGGCGTGGAAAAGTCACCTGCACCTGAATTATCACCTGCAGATGACTCTGACACTAAAAACCTACCTCTGTCCAAGCTGTTCAAAATAAAGTCACCTGAACCAGAGAAAGTTGTCCATGTCAATTCCTCCACCGAATCTACCCCCAAGAATCTCAATGAATTGATGGTTCATACACCAGAAGAAGAAATGCATATTGTAGCTCCAGCTGCACCTGCACCAATTGTAGAACAGCCAGATCAGTCCACAGAGCTGGTGACAGAAGTGATCCCTCTCTTAACTCTCCCAAGCACAATAGAGGAAGAAGAGGCAGAAGGGACTATTGAAGTGCCAGAGGCAAATTACTCTGTCAACCTCGGGGAGAACAACCCCCTGAATCTTACCAAAGTCCAATTACAGTTGGTAAGACAACAGGCTCTGAAATTTTCATTTATCAATATCTATGAAGAATGGAAGGAATTGAAGGCCCTTAGCTTCTCTCAGCTAAGAATATTTATTAAAAAGTGTACCTGGGATCATCCAATTGCCACAGAGCAACTTACAATGCACTTCTGTCAGGAGATAGATGTGAAATTATTACTAGAGGAGAACCGGTTCATCTCTCATTTTAAACATAATATGGACCGGTTCATCCTTCATGTCATGGAAAATGTACAGGGAAAGACCCCTGATGAAGGGAAGGAGAACAAGAGAAGAATGAAGAATAAAAAGAAAATAAAGGGATTACCATTGAAGAAGTTGAGGTTGAAAAAGAAGAAGTTGAAGAAGAAGAACAAGAAGAAGAAGAAGAAGGAGAAGGAGAAGAAGAAGAAGAAGGAGGAAAAAGAAGGAGAAGAATAAGGAGAAGAAGGAGAAGAAGAAGAAGAAGAAGGAGAAGAAGAAGAAGAAGAATAGAAGGAAGAGAAGTAAGAAGAAAGAAAAGAAGAAGATGATGAGGACCATGGTCAGAATGCACCTGATCGGGCCTCCAGCTCAGATCACCATGAGGAAGCTGAAAAATCAGGAAATCAGGGGGAACAACCTGAGAAAAGCCCCTCTCAAAGAAGTCATCTGCAGAAAAGAAGCCTAAGTCACCTACAGATGAGGACAACTCCAAAAAATTAGGAACCCCTGACAAGACCCCATCTGATCAGAGACCAGTTGATAGGCAAATCTCATCTGAGAAATATATTACTCAGAGGCCAACTGCAGAGGAGGAATCAGGAGAGAACATTGCTCATGCAGAGGCACCTGTATATCACCTGCCTCCTAACTTCCCTGAGATGGTCAAAGGTATTGTTGAATAGATAGTTGCCAAACTATTGGCAACCGATGTTAAACCTAAACTGAGGTCTCTACATGATAAGGAGGACATCCTGATCAACCAAAAGGAACCCTCTGCACCAACTTCAAGCTCAAGGATGCCTATTGGTATGACATATCTAATGCTGAGGGTGGAGGAACGACTAGCGAAAGTCATTGATGCTGGCAAAAAGGGGGAAGAAAAGGAAGAAGCTGAAAATAGAAAGGAGGAAGAACTAAGATCAAAGAGGAGACAAGAAACCAATGATCCAGGCAGGTACTTCAAGTTCGTTAAAGGACTTCTTGCCTGTTGAAGCAGAACCTATGGGGAAGAACAAGAAAACAATTCATGGAGAAGTACTACATTTGGGAAATACTTCAAGACAAGAATTATTCTCCACGAGAAATCTTCATCAACTTTATGGAGATCAATTACCCCAACCTTTGGGAGGTTTTGAAGAAGCATGCTGAGAGGGAATTCAATGCATACCCCACGATTACAAACTTCAGACATGAAGAAGCACCTACTATCATGAATGGAGAACTAGATGATATTCCTATTTAGGAAGAAATTAAAGAAGTATGCATTGAAAAAAAAAATCATCTCCAGAAGAACAACAGTTTACCTCCTTGATTGTCAAGAAAAAATATTGGTTAGCTCCAGTTGTAAAAGACCCATAGGAGCAAAACCTTTGAAGACACTGTTGACACAAAATGTATTTTGATGATGGTTACATACAAAACATTTAATTGAATCTATCTCGGCTCGATGATATTTTGAAGGAACACAATATGGCTAACGCACGCTACGTATCATACCATAACGCACGCTATCGAGACTCTCATACACAGACCAGTCAAGTCAGCTACAGCCTACTCAAGTCGCCTGATCGATAGCGCACGCAAGCTATTGAATGATAGCGCACGCTAATAAACTATAGTTAGCGCACGCTATACAACATACATAACGCACGCTATCGCAAGTCTCCAGAAGTCAGTGAAAGGAAATCAGAATTGGACGTTGCGCACGCTACACACATATTCTTACGTACGCTAAAGTGAAGACTTAGCGCACGTTAATTTTCATATCTAGCGCACGCTACCGAAATAATGGTCAGTAGTCCAGTAGCCACTGGACTCACTTCGTCTAGGTTTTTACGTACGCTACACAAGGCGTCGTTATTGAACTAATTGATGGCACGCTAAAGGAAAGATGTTAGCGCACGCTAATGGAATCTGCAGCTTACCGTTTGAAATTCAACCGTTGGAAGCAAGAGTCAATGCAGATCCGGAAAATCTGGAAATATTGGATTTAATTAAATGCTAGCGCACGCTATGCATACTTGCTAGCGCACGCTAATCATAATTTTAGCCGTTGGAAAAAGAGTCGTTGGAGAGGAAATCGGATTTTGTCAAAGTCAAGATCGAAGACTAGTTGACCAAGACGATAGCGCACGCTACCATATCATTACTAGCGCACGCTAGACACAGAATTTTACCGTTGCAACAGTCTTTGTGACCGTTCGGAGAACTCAAGTCAAAATCCGCTAACGCACGCTACAAGGATCTATTAGCGCACGCTAATAGTATATTTTTCAGATTTTGAAGGTCAGTCTCACTCCTATAAATACCCGAAGGACTTGGGTATCAAATACACAACTTCAAGCATTCAAGCATTCTAGCATACAAGCAATCAAAGCATTCTTGAGCTCAGATTTACATATTTTATTGCATTACAAGTTGTGAGAAAAGAAAGATACAAGAGCGATTTCAATTGTAATATCCATTATTCTTTGTATTCTTTCATTTGGTTGTAAGTGTTGCATCACTTACACTTGAGCGAAAAGAAGCGAATCAAGAGTCACTAATCCGGTGTTATTAGGATCTTTGATCCGGCATTGTTAGGATTATACTCCGATATTCGTATAGTGAGGATTATCTAGTTCCTATAGAACACTAGATAAACAATTATTCATATTGAGGAAAGGTTGAGCTTGGACCGATAGAAGACAAGCGGATTGTAACGGTTGTGAACTCGGACCGATAGAAGACGAGTTAAGGTTGTGGTTTTTCTTAAGCCAATAGAAAAAGAAAGTCGGAGAGAGGACGTAGGCAAGTTGCCGAACCTCTATAAATTCTTGAGTCTTTATTTTCCGCATTATTTCCTTTTTACTCGCAAGAAATTTCGGTATTCCGCATCACCACTATTCAACCCCCCTTCTAGTGGTGAATTTATCTCTTCAGTTGGTATCGGAGCGGGTCTCTTTTTAAAGGTTTAACCACCTAGGAGAAAAAGATCCGCAAATGGCACTTCTAGGCCAAATTGAAGGAAATGCTCTCAACCGTCCTCCTTTCTTCAACGGTTCCAATTTCATGACGTGGAAAAAGAAGATGGCGATTTTCGTTCAAGCCTACGATATTGAAATCTGGAAAGTTATTGCTCTCGGTCCTAAACTTGCTAAGAAAGAAGATGGATCGTTGAAAAAGATCGAAGAATTCAACGATGAGGATTGGAGAAACACGCATGTCAACTCCCGAGCTACTCAACTCCTCTATTGCGCTCTCAATCCCGAAGAACTTAATAGGATATCATCCTATGAAAGTGCAAAAGAAATTTTGTAAATTCTCGAAGTCACTCACGAGGGAACCACTCAAGTCAAGGAGACCAAAATTAATATGTTACTCCATGACTACGAATTATTTTCCATGAAAGACGAGGAAACGATCACAAATATGTTGGATCGATTTTCGGCTATAACAAACGGTCTTGCATCTTTTGGAAAGCCTATATCAAGCAGCGACAAAGCTAAGAAAATTCTACGATCGTTGCCACGAGAATGGGATGCCACGGTCACCGCGATCATGGAATCCAAGGATCTCAACAAGCTCGAATTTAGTGCCCTCATCGGGTCACTCATCAACTATGAGATCGTTCTCAAGTCTAGAGGTACAAAACCAAAGCCTCGGGAAAGAGTAGTCGCATTCAATGTTGATAGCGACGTTGAGGAAGATGTTGCCGAAGATGAAGACGACGAGGAACTCGCTCTTTATGCCAAAAACTTTAGAAGGTACAAAAACTTAATTCAAAAGAGGCGAAGTTTTCTTGGTCGGGATGGCAAACCAGAGCAAAAGAAGAGTGGCTACACTCCTATCAAGAAGTTCGACAATAATTGTCGGAAATGTGGTCAGGTCGGTCATTATGCATATTTATGGCATCGAAAATTGGGGCATACTTCTCTACCTATTATTTCTATTTTATCTAGACACGACCTTGTTCGTGGATTGCCCAAACTCAAATTCGATAGAAAACATTTGTGTGAATCATGCATTAAAGGGAAACATACTCGAGAATCGTTTAAACCAAAATTCGAGGTTTCCACTAGTCGAGTTCTTGAACTCGTGCATATGGATTTGATTGGACCATCTAGACATGTTAGTTTAAATGGTAAACTTTATACTTTGGTTATTGTTGATGATTTCTCTCGATTTACTTGGGTTAGATTTTTAGCTCATAAAGATGATGCATTTTCCGAGTTTTCTAAATGGTGTCGTTTGGTATCTAATGAGAAAAACCTCTCCATAATTTCTATTCGCACCGACCACGGAGGTGAATTTGATTGCACCCCGTTTGAACTTTTATGTGATAAATACGGTATTAATCACAATTTTTCGGCTCCTAGAACGCCTCAACAAAATGGTGTCGTTGAAAGGAAAAATCGATCTTTGGAAGAAATGTCGAGAACAATGCTTAATGAATACTCTCTTCCACGATACTTTTGGGCCGAAGCAATTTTTACGGCATGCTATGTGATTAACCGAGTTCACGTTCGTAGAACTCATCTTAAAACCCCTTATGAATTATGGAAGGGCAAAAAGCCTAATATTGCTTACTTTCATCCCTTTGGTTGCAATGTATTTATTTTGAACAATGGCAAGGATAACTTGGGCAAGTTTGATGCCAAATCCGACTCGAATTTTCTTGGTTATTGTACTAATAGCAAAGCATATCGTGTGTATAACATTAGAACAAATAAAGTTGAAGAGTCTATACACGTTAAATTCAATGATATGATCTCACCCCGAGAAAGGTAGAATATTTTGATGATGCAGTACCTTTCGGATCCCTCACCGAAGTGAAGAAAATTTCGAAATCGAAGCGAACACAATCGTTGATTTACCGAAAGATTGGAGGCACATCAAGGACCATCCGAAGGATCTCGTGATCGGAAACATTGAAGACGGTGTTCAAACCCGAAGGAGGACCACCGAATTTATGGCTCATTGTGCTTTTGTATCCGAAATAGTTCCCAAAAATATATCGGAAGCTCTCGATGATGAAAGTTGGGTAATGGCAATGCAAGAGGAGCTTGTGCAATTCAAGCACAATAATGTATGGAATTTAGTTCCCGCGCCTAAAGATAAAACAATTATCGGAACTAAATGGGTGCATAAAATCAAGAGTGACGAAGACGGCTATCCTATTCGAAATAAATCCCGTTTGGTCGCTCAAGGATATAATCAAGAAGAAGGTCTTGATTACGAGGAAAGTTTTGCTCCCGTGGCTCGACTCGAAGCCATTCGCTTGCTTTGTGCATTTGCCGCTCATAAGAAGATAAAACTATTTCAAATAGATGTCAAAAGTGCATTCTTGAATGGTTTCATTCAAGAAGAAGTCTACGTCAAGCAACCTCCCGGTTTTGAAGACCATCATTTTCCGGATCATGTCTACAAGCTCAACAAGGCACTTTACGGGTTGAAGCAAGCACCCCGAGCATGGTATGATCGTTTAAGTCAATTTTTAATTGCAAATGACTATAAAAGAGGCAAAGTCGATAATACCTTGTTCGTTAAAGTACTAAATGATGATATACTTGTTTGCCAAATTTACGTTGATGACATTGTTTTTGGAGCTACTAATGAATCCTTGTGCCAAGATTTTTCTAATCTTATGAAAGGAGAATTCGAAATGAGTATGATGGGAGAATTAACGTTCTTCCTCGGGCTTCAAATCAAACAATGCGAAGATGGAATTTTTATCCATCAAACAAAGTACTCAAACGACCTCCTCAAGAAATTCAATATGGAAAATAGCAAGGTGATATCTACGCCAATGTCGTCATCATTAAAGCTTGAGAAAGATGAAAATGGCAAATCCGTAGATCAAAAACTATATCGAGGTATGATCGGATCTTTGTTATATTTGACTGCATCTAGGCCAGATATAATATTTGCTACATGTCTATGTGCTCGATTCCAAGCTAATCCCAAGGAATCACATTTAATTGCTTGTAAACGCATTTTTCGCTATTTGAAAGGAACTATTGGACTAGGTTTATGGTATCCTTCTTGCTTGGATTTTAATTTAATTGCCTATAGTGACGCCGATTTCGGCGGATGCAAAATTGATAAAAAGAGTACTAGTGGTACATGTCACTTTATTGGATCTTGTTTAATATCTTGGGGAAGTAAAAAGCAAACCAGCGTAGCATTGTCTACAGCTGAGGCCGAATATGTCGCTGCAGGGAGCGCCTGTGCTCAAGTGCTATGGATTAAAAATCAACTACGCGACTACGGCATTCATTTTGAAAATACCCCTATTTTATGTGATAACACTAGTGCTATTAATTTGAGCAAAAATCCTGTTTTGCACAGTCGAACCAAACATATAGATATCAGACATCATTTTTTACGTGATCATGTTCAAAAGAAAGATATCTGTTTAATTTTTGTCGGGACAAAGGATCAACTTGCTGACATATTTACAAAACCTCTTCCCGAAGAATCTTTTAACTCCATTCGTTTGCAACTTGGCATGGGACATATAGACAACTTTTGAAATAAAATTCTACTCAAAACATCAAAATCGGTGAATCAGATCAATCGCTAGCGCGCGCTAGCTTCATATTCTTAACGCGCGCTAAAAATTTATTTCGATAGCGTACGCTAAAACCTTTCCTTCTTGCGTACGCTAATTAAAGTTTTCTTGTTATTCAGTGGACAGTCCAGTAAGTCCTATTTTTTCGCCTAACGTACGCTAATCCTTTAAATCCTAGCGTACGCTAACTTAAAACTCGTTGACTATATATATGCCGTACAACCCTAAATCACAACACATCCCTTAACGCACGCAAACGACTTCTCTCTTGCAAAAACCCTAGACAGACATCCGATCCAATCTGCGATCTTCTCCCTCAAAATCTTCGATTCCCTTCGTTTTTCTCCTTCTTCGATCATGTCTAGCCAGAATCGAACCGCTATGGGCAAGCAATACAATAATTTGAAGCGTCCTCTAAACGCCCAATTTGATGCGGACCGGTTTGTCTCCGCCACTGCTTCGAGAGTGTTCTTTGACATACTCCCTCAAGAACACATCACGGATTGCTACTTTTTCAATCTTCTAAGTCTCGAACGGGTAAACGTTAGCATCTCCAATTTCTTCTCATCACTCGGTATTTCTCGTTTCGTTGAGTGCAAAAACCCTGTTTTTCCTGAGCTCGTCCGGGAATTCTATGCCAACCTTCACGTGGCCGAGAGTGAAGGTTCTTCAGCCCTTGTACTAGGTAGCCTTGTCGGAGGAACCAAGGTGAAAGTTTCTTCCGATATTTTGTATCAAATTTTTGGTTTGCCCAGAGATGGTTTTATTTGCACTGGAAAATCATTGGTCGACGATAATGAAATTGGTGAAATTGACGTGAAAGAATTTCTGAGCACGAAAGCCGTTATTGACATAACGGATGATTTTTTTGAAAACAACGACTTCGGAATCAATATTCGTTTGCTTTTGGTAGCCCTCACAAAATGCCTTATGCCAAAGGTCAATTCGCAGCACAAACTAGTCGGCGTGGACAAGCAAGTGGTGTACCGCGTTCTAAATGACGATAAGGTCGATTTCTCCGACATCATCATTAGTTGGATGAAGGTGAAAGGAGATTTGTTCCGGTCGAAAAATTACGCCACTCGTTCTCGCAAGGCTGGAATGCCTTATGGCTCTATCCTGTCGGCTATCTTTAGCTTTCATCAAGTGGACTTGTCGAAGGACAAGGCAGTCCCCGTCTCCCTCGGGCATGAGATCTCGGACGCGTCACTTAAAGCCATGCACTACGTCCGTACGATCAACAGAGGCTGGATTCTTTTTCCGTACCTTCGCGATGATGACCAAGTTGAGAAAGGGTCACGGAAGCCCACTGCAGAAGAAATGATCACTCGTCGGGGACCTCACACCCTTCGAGAAATGCAGACTGGGGAATTCGTCAGGAAACCAACATCGAAAGGAAAATGCCCGATGCGAAATGTGGTGACGGAGGAAGAAGAGAGTGATCTCCTTGCTCGGATGCGGGGCATCGAGACTTCACACGCTGAGTTACGAGAGGACTTTCGGGCTCTGCGTTCGGAAGTCAGAGAAGTTCGTTCAGAAGTCAGGGAAGTCCGTGGGCTGTTATCCGAGTTTATTCGCTTCACTCACCCCTCGTTCCCTTTCCCTTCGACCTCCTCCGATCCGTATATTTGATGATTTTTGATGCTTGGTGTAGAATCTTCTTTTTCGAATAATATATGTCGCTTGCCATGGACAACTCGTTGTATTCACTGCATTTTATTATTAATGAAATTCGCATTTCTTAATTTGGCATTTATTATGTACACGTATTTGCTATCTCCAAGTACTGTTACTATCGTTGTTACTATAATTGTTGATTGCACCTTGAGTAATGGCAAAATTTTGTTAATGTTTATTAAAAATGCAACACTTCAGGGGGAGTTCCTTTTTGTTTCTGTCAAAAAGGGGGAGAATACTCCAAAAACGAAAACCGACTAACATATCGAACAAGTTTATCTTGATTCGAATCATTTCAAAACGTTTTTGCAGGTATTAATTAAATGTTTTGACATCATCAAAAAGGGGGAGATTGTTGACACAAAATGTATTTTGATGATGGTTACATACAAAACATTTAATTGAATCTATCTCGGCTCGATGATATTTTGAAGGAACACAATATGGCTAACGCACGCTACGTATCATACCATAACGCACGCTATCGAGACTCTCATACACAGACCAGTCAAGTCAGCTGCAGCCTACTCAAGTCGCCTGATCGATAGCGCACGCAAGCTATTGAATGATAGCGCACGCTAATAAACTATAGTTAGCGCACGCTATACAACATACATAACGCACGCTATCGCAAGTCTCCAGAAGTCAGTGAAAGGAAATCAGAATTGGACGTTGCGCACGCTACACACATATTCTTACGTACGCTAAAGTGAAGACTTAGCGCACGTTAATTTTCATATCTAGCGCACGCTACCGAAATAATGGTCAGTAGTCCAGTAGCCACTGGACTCACTTCTAGGTTTTTACGCTACACAAGGCAACGTCGTTATTGAACTAATTGATGGCGCACGCTAAAGGAAAGATGTTAGCGCACGCTAATGGAATCTATGACTTACCGTTTGAAATTCAACCGTTGGAAGCAAGAGTCAATGCAGATCCGGAAAATCTGGAAATATTGGATTTAATTAAATGCTAGCGCACGCTATGCATACTTGCTAGCGCACGCTAATCATAATTTTAGCCGTTGGAAAAAGTGTCGTTGGAGAGGAAATCGGATTTTGTCAAAGTCAAGATCGAAGACTAGTTGACCAAGACGATAGCGCACGCTACCATATCATTACTAGCGCACGCTAGACACAGAATTTTACCGTTGCAACAGTCTTTGTGACCGTTCGGAGAACTCAAGTCAAAATCCGCTAACGCACGCTACAAGGATCTATTAGCGCACGCTAATAGTATATTTTTCAGATTTTGAAGGCTGTCTCACTCCTATAAATACCCGAAGGACTTGGGTATCAAATACACAACTTCAAGCATTCAAGCATTCTAGCATACAAGCAATCAAAGCATTCTTGAGCTCAGATTTACATATTTTATTGCATTACAAGTTGTGAGAAAAGAAAGATACAAGAGCGATTTCAATTGTAATATCCATTATTCTTTGTATTCTTTCATTTGGTTGTAAGTGTTGCATCACTTACACTTGAGCGAAAAAGAAACGAATCAAGAGTCACTAATCCGGTGTTATTAGGATCTTTGATCCGGCATTGTTAGGATTATACTCCGATATTCGTATAGTGAGGATTATCTAGTTCCTATAGAACACTAGATAAACAATTATTCATATTGAGGGAAAGGTTGAGCTTGGACCGATAGAAGACAAGCGGATTGTAACGGTTGTGAACTCGGACCGATAGAAGACGAGTTAAGGTTGTGGTTTTTCTTAAGCCAATAGAAAAAGAAAGTCGGAGAGAGGACGTAGGCAAGTTGCCGAACCTCTATAAATTCTTGAGTCTTTATTTTCCGCATTATTTCCTTTTTACTCGCAAGAAATTTCGGTATTCCGCATCACCACTATTCAACCCCCCTTCTAGTGGTGAATTTATCTCTTCAGACACTCCCTCCAGCAAGGACCAGAGGAAGAGGGAGATGAATTTTCATTGTAATATTACTTGTAATTTTTCAGTTTACTTGTAATTTTTTTGTGATACTTGTAATTTTCATTTTTACTTGTATTTTTCATTCAAGGACTGCAATATAATATGTAACTCTGAAAGTTTATAACAGTCAACTTGAATGACAACCACTAGTTGTCCCCAAAAGACTAAGTTTGATTTTTGTCTTGCACCTTACTTTTGTGCAGACTTATTTACATTTGAATGCTTAAGTTTTGCCATCATCAAAATAGGGGGAAATGGTTAGGAATACTTGTTAGATCTTTATGATGCAATCCCTATCATGATTTATTCAAATGTATGCACTAAGTACTTGGCATTGTAAAGAAGAACCAAATGAGTATCTTCTATAAGCCATTGAATAAACTAAGTATTGATCAAGTGCTGATCAGATAGAAAAATCAGCTAACTATAAAGCTGTCAAAATATCAGATAAGTTTTCAGGCGAGCTCATTATCAGGCGAGTTTTGGTCAACAGAAATATCAGACGAGGTTTGACCAAAACACAGTTGCAGCCGAATTCTGAAGAAAGCATAATATCAGGCGAGACATCAGGCAAGCTCTAGTCAACATATCAGAGAAGGCTCACCGCAGGCGAGATAATATCAGGCGATATATCAAGCAAGTTCTGGTCAACAAAATACATCAGAAAAGTTTGACCGCAGACGAGTTATTATCAAATGAGGTCTAGTCCACTTAATTATCAGCTGAGGTTTGACCATAGATAAGATATTAACAGACGAGCCATCAGGCGAACTTTCAGGTCAAAAGAAATATCGATTGGGGTTTGACTATGTTGTTGCCCAAAATATCTATCCGAAGATTAATACTGCTGGAAGACGGACAACAAACAAATGCGGGAGCACTTCCGAGAGAAGATAAATAAAACGAGATTTGCCGGGTTTGTTAGGCCCGGGCTTGAATGCTCTCGCGAGGTGTTATTAATACAAATATTCGTGGATACAAGTATTAATGAGAGAAATCTAAATACAATGAGTGTAAAAAGACTCTGTTGATCCGGCTCTTGAGCGAAGCTAGGTGTTCTTCGTCCCGCCGGTAATCTGCTCGAGGAGAAAAGGCCGGGAGAAGTAAGACCGAAAGAAAGCTGTTGCCAAGAGTTGGATGTTAGCCAAGTGTAAGTAATTTGCTTCTGTATTGATTGCTTGAATCGTGAGGTTGCAGAAGGAAAACTCAAGGGAGATGAAGCCTTTTTTTGTGGTAAAGGTTCGATCCCTTTTACAAGTGCTGGGAGCCATGCTTATATAGGGACAGCCGGGTCCTGTCCTTTTGCTGCCGATCGCCTGCCGGCCATTTTAATATTCTGCCGATCGCCTGCCGGGCAATACTTTAATGGGGCGATCCACAGGCATCAAGCTAAAGTCGAGAAGATCTTGTTTGTCGGGCTAAAGTCCAAGGAAGAGGCTGGCACAGCTTGGGCGGTCCAATAAGGAGCCATCACGTGTCCGGAGTCAGTCAACATGTGGCCCTACTGACAAGCTTTCGGCGGCCTGTCGGCTGGTGGAGGGAATCTGTCAGATTGTGGTCGATGGCCCGGGATTCGCGGATCTTGTCCCGGCCTTTGCACATGGTGCCAGTCCTGGTGCTCGGCCTTCGCCGACTGGGTGGCCATCGGTGGTGATCGACATGAGGCGGTCGTCCCTGGATGGTCTACGGAGGTCGCCATCGGCCCGTGGATGGAGATCGCCAAGGGTCGGTCGCCAAGGGTAGGTCGCCAGGTGCCGAGAGACGGTCGATCGCCAAGGGTCGGTCGCCGAGTACTGAGAGGCGATCGCCTTGATGTCGATCGCTCGGCACCGGGATTCGCCCTGGGCCCTTCGGTTGGCCAGTCTAGCATGTCCACTGGGCTAAGGCTCGGTCGCCTGGTCGCCGATCGGCAGGCTTGCCTTGGTCGCTCGGCAGTGACTCGGTCGCTCGGCCTGTAAGTCGGTCGCTCGGCCTCGGAGGCGATCGCCGGTCGGAAAGTGTTAAATCTTGACACAACAGACTACAGATGGGTTCTTTATCAGTCGAGGTTTTCGGTCAAATAGAATATCAGAGGAGGTTGACCAAACTAATTCTGCAGCCAAGTTAGAGTATCAGAAAAGAAGCTCAGTCCACGTCAACAAAGTATCGAAAAGTCAACAATAACGGCAAGACACATGCGGACGTAAAAGCAAAAGACAAAGCGAAGATTCCCGAAAGTTTAGGAATAAAATATTCCTTGAGATCCACGCTCTGAAGACTTATGAATATGCAAATCAAGAAAAACGGCGCGGACAAAAGAATATCTTCAACAGTCGGAATTGAAAAGGGAATCAACCCATGCAATGGAATAAAAAGATAAACAAAGAAGTCCACTCTCCAACAGACAGATTTGTTACAAGAGGTGCAACGGCTATGAAGAAGCTCAATATTCGTACTATAAATATCTGAAGAACAGATTGAGCAAAGTACGATGTGAACAATACATACAAGTGATCAAAGCAAACAAAGCATGCAAAGCAATCTATAGCATTGTGAAGAGCAAGCTTAAAAGTCATACTCAAGAGAAGCTCTTAAGTTGGAGAAGACAACACTCTTGTCATTAAGTTTGAGTACGGGGTACTTCTTTGAATGAGGTTCTCAGAAGTTTCGAGGCTGATAAGGCATCCACGGGTTCTTGATTGGAAGGTGATAGACAGCTTGCGAGTTGTTGAGGCATCCAAGGGTTTTCGATCAAGAGGTGCTAGGCAGCCAAAGGAAGTTGCAACGGCCATGGGTTTCCACTGGTTGGAAGCTGTTGTAGCAGTGTGAATCATTGTAACATTTATCACTGGTTGAAAGTTATAGTGAATTCATCTCCAACTAGTTTGGAGGAAAGTTGACTAGTAGAGGATTACCCCACCTCTGAAACCACTATAAGTGCTTGTGTGCTTTACTGCACTACATCATACTTATCTGCTGCACTCATATTTACTGTTCCATTTAGCAGTCAACTGTCTTCTACATAACTAAGTTTTACAGTTGACATAAGTCACCTGCAGTCGACATAGTCGCCTGCATTGTCATCAGCTGTGCTTCCGCGTTACTCATATGTAGCTAAGGTTTGTTAGATGCATAATATATCAGCCGAGTTACTCACTTAAGATTCTGTAAAAGAGTTTAAGAAGTCTATTCACACACCCCCCTCTAGACTTATTCCTAACGACTTGTGACCGACAAACCTATACGGTTTCTATAGTTCGTAAACAAGTTAAGTTTACACCATCGACGCTGATCAGTTTCACAATTGAATCTAATCCAGAAACCGAATAGGTTTCTAGAGATAAACTTTGCTCCAACCGAAGGCATCCAATGCACTCTCGGAATTTATTGACCCTCCCCGAATGACTACCCCGATAACTCGGAAGCATAGCACATCCGATTTGTATTTCAATTTTTCGAGAGCTCGATGGAGGAAGGAAAACCTTGAAACTTTTTGAACTTAATTTTTTGTCGTGGGAGAATTTTCGCGATTAACGTTACACTTTACACATTAATTCATTTAAGCGTGTTTATCGACGTTCATACTATATGAATAAATATACACAACCTAGTTTCTAGCAACATGTAGTTCATGGACCGTTTCTAGAACCAAAAACATCATAATATAATTACATGACTTGAGTCTTGAATCTTCGTCCTCTCGAATGGATCTTCCTCTGGTCTTTATCATTACATATAGATTTTACATTGAAAAATTGCATCCTATATATTTTCTAGTAGAATAAATTAGCTCAAAACGGCCTTTACAGCCCAATCGAATAAAAACAAACGATTCAAAAAATAGGACCATTAACTACATCACCATTCAAATAATAATGCAAGAATCACATTAAAATTAATGGTTAAATAATCAATCTAAATATTGTTCCAATCAATATAAAATTAAACCATCAATAAGAATTAATTCAATTAATTCACACAACCTTTAAGTTTAACTTATTCCGGACGAGAAAAATATTTCATTAAATTAATTCCCTTAAGAATAAAATTACCATAATTATATATTAGTCAAATTAAATCTAATTTAATTTGTGGAAAATCAATTTATCGAATGAAATATAAAAATGGAGTCAAAAACACACGGCCCGGGTCAAGCCCGCGGCCACTGTCAAGCGGTCCGAATGTTGGACCGTGGTCCTTCACAAAAATGGACCGCACGACAGCGGCCGGCAGTCTCCCGGCAGCCCCGAGCTGCCGGGTTCGGCCACTTTTCCGGCTCGTATTTTCATCCCGAATCGAAAAATAATATTTTTCTGATCTTGGTATTACATATTTAAATCATTTTTTCAAAAGAAAAAAATAAATTTATAGTGTAACATAAAATCATGAAAAATAATTTTTAGATGAACAATTAAAAATTAATTATTAAAACAATTAGGATTCTAAATCATAAAAACATCCAATCAAGCATTACAAATGCTAAACATCGTATATACGATCGCAAGACCTCTCCCTAAGGTTTTGATTAACAATGACTATTCAATTATCCTCCAAGGATATGGCTAGAAAATAATTGTAGGAAAATGATCCCTTAAGTTTTTTATCACTCTAAGTGATATAAGCTTTTGATCTTGATCTTCTTTCTCTCTCTAAGAATGAAAGAATATGAAGATGAACTCTCCCTGTCACTCTCTCTCTATCTTGCAATGGCCGATTTTCTTCTCACTTGGTGGAGGAGGATGGACTTTGTTTTATAACAAAGTCTATATTTATTTACAAGTCAGGGATGTCAGTGACTTCCAGTAAATAAAGAAACAAACAAGTGTCTTCTGATAAGAATTAACATAATAACAAGTACAATGCCCTCTCCCATACATCCTCTGAGTTCGAGGGCATATTCCTAATATCCACATCATCACAACTTCGATCTTTTGATTTTCGACTTTGACTCCTTCAACTTTGACTACATGACCTAGAGAGGTCACCGTCGTAATTCAAAAGTCGCACATGGAAATTTTTGCATGAAGTTGGTGCTTCCTAAACGTGCCAAGGAAAACTATCAAATGTTCCTCGTGCTCGTCGTGACTCTTTGAATAAATTAATATGTCATCAATGAAGACAACAACAAATTTATCAAAGTATTCGATTAGAATGCAGTTCATCAGCTCCATGAATATAGCAGGGGCATTGGTTAAGCCAAAGGACATTACAATGCACTCGTAATGACCATATCTCGTGCGAAAAGTTGTTTTAAGAATGTCCTCCTTCTTGATACGTAGTTGGCGATAGCTGGATCTTAGATCGATTTTGTAAAATATAACCGCTCCCTGCAATTGATCTAACAAGTCATAAATTCATGGCAGTAGATACTTGTTCGTGATATTTTTCTTGTTCAATTCTCTGTAATCGAAATAGAGTTTGAGATATCTGTCTTTCTTCTTCATGAAAAGCACCAGTGCAGCCCAAGGAGATGAACTCGGTCAGATAAGGGCCTTCTGTAATACCTCATCAAGTTCTTTAACTCCTGAATTTATACTGCTTCTATATGATAGGATCTTTATAGATTGGTACAGTTCCTGGTTCGAGATTGAACGAAAAATTAACCTTATGAAGCAGGGGAAGTCCTGGTAAATTATCTGGAAATATGTCAATAAATTAATTCACCACCGGGATCCAACACCAGTACCCCTAACAATGAGGTTTAGTATACTGGCCTGGCATGATTGCGTAAGAGAGCCTTCAGAGTTCCCATGTCCCCCGCCTATGAATATACTCCTGGTGCCATCTTTCGTCGTAACTGTGACTATTTGATTATAAGTATCCAGTATAGCACAATGTTTAACCATCCAATCCATTCCTAGTATCACTTCTCCGAGTTGCAAAGGTAGTATAATTAAATTTGCTACCTAGTCCCAACTCCGAAGATGAACTGCACCATTTTTAATTTACCGATTACCACTTACCCTACTACCCTCTAGTAGTTTTACAACAAAATAGTGACAAATAGAGCTTACAAGTTTCGATCTTTTTACATAAGTATCAGATAGAAAGAAATGGGTTGTACTAGTATCAAACAAAATACGAACGGGTTGTGAACAAAAACTAAGGTAACCTGATGCAGTTGGAGTGTTGGGCTCATCAGCCTTCCACATTTCAAATATACAAGCGGCCACAGTACCAGAACTGGCTGCATGGCCGCCACTGCACCCGTGACCATTCCAGCTGATGGAAGACCTTAGAGCTGGGGATGAAGCATGTGATTGAGTGGTGGGCTGGGGTCGACCAAATTCAGAAATATATCTTTCTTTTCCACAACTAAAACCCTTTGTTGGAGGTTTATGGCGGTACCTCCTAATAGGAGTGTTGTTCTTACAATTAAAGCATCAGGATTTATTGCCACTAGATGGCAAACTGTGAGATTCTTCTGAGGAGTTAGGACTAGATGGAAGAGAATTGTTATGCGAGAGGTGGAAATTCCCACCAGAATTGCCTTATTGAACCCTCCAGACTGGTGATACATCTTCTGCTTCTTATTTTTTGTTCCGGTACCCTAATTGGTTGTGAACATGGAGTAGTCCAAGATCGTTTCTCGGAATTACTATAGAGTGGCCAATCAAAAACCGGCAGCATATTGCTACACCTCTAGCGGGAGTCTCTGGGCTAGGTGACAGATCTTATGGTCCTCCATTCCCACCATATTTGGCACATAACTTAAATTCGAACTTAAATCCGCCTGGTATTTACATATGATATCCTTCACCGACAGGTTATGGGGGTGAGCTCTGAAGAAATCCCGGATTCGAGCATCTCGAATAGGTTTCGGGTAGTATTCTGCCTCAACAACACAGTTGTTGGTCATAGTACACAATTATACAGCTTAGAAGGGGGGTTGAATAAGCTGTATTCTTTTTCAAAGTTTATTTACATGGCGGATGGCATCCTGTAGCTTGGTGCTTATAAGGTTTTCAGGATAAGTATACTAAAATCACACAGGCAGTAAGAAAACAATGAATACAGTAAGTAAAGACACACGGTTTAATGTGGGTCGAGATAAACACCTCTATGTCCACATATCCTCCACATAGAAGTAAATAGTTTATTAAAATCAAGACGTGCATAACTATATGATTTTAACTAAACTCGTCGATGTATCATTCACACAGATTGATACAACCAATAGTAGCTTTAGCCACTTGCTTATTCTCATGCATATTGAAGCTTTGTCCTGAACTCTATTCGTCCCACACAGTTTAGAATAGATTGGCTTAGTCCACACAGGGCTAAGTATCTCACCAGTAAGTATTTGGATTATCACGAGTCGAACAGCAATTGTAGGCTTTGGTAAGCTTTTGGTGTAGATGTGTTGTTTGTTTTTGAGGACTTGTATATTTCTGTATTTGAGATATCCCTGTATGCATGAAGAAATATATTTCTCTTATAGGCTTGATATTCAACTTTCAGTTCTCCAGAATTTTCATGTGTTCAGTTATTCTTATAGTTGTTGTTGTTAGCAATGTCCTCTTGCTTGGGCTATTTATAACCCTAGAAATAGATAATTTATAAATGTAACTGTTGGCCAGTTGGTGAGATTTAGACGGTTCTGATTGGTGGCTTCATAATGTTTAAACTAAAGGTTATTTGCATTTAACACTTTAGACATTCCCTTTGACCCGCATTAAATGCTCTTTTGTCCGTAGTCTCTTCGACGCATTAAATGCTGTCCTATCAGCATTAAATGCTACTTTAGTACCTTGAATACTTTATGAATAAAGAAGGTTTGTTTTACAACAGTATAAAGTTCCTTCTCGGTCCGGTTGGTTTTGTGTTTTACTTTTCCTAAGTAAAACACCTACAGCATTGTTTGCTGTAGCTAACATCTCATCTTGTTGTATCTTGAAGACTTAGTTATAGGATTTGACTCTAGGCTCGCTGTATGGATAGACTGTATGCTTCATTTAATTAAACATAATTTTTCCCAACAATTTTCACCTTTTTGATAATGCCAAAACTTCGAACAACATGAGGTTGTGTTCAAGTCTTATGTCGAGTGATCTGATCTTCGAGACAGACTTAAAATTTGAACTTGTCGCAGGCACGTTGTAAATTAAAAGTCCTACAGTACTAAGTGTATTACAACTTAAATTATGATTGGTTCATAGGCATAATCTTACAGGAAGTAATCCTACTTCAATATAACTTAATCTTTGAACTGTTCGCAGACAAGTCTTTACACCCTGAGACTTATCAAGGTTTTATACTTGGTAAATATTTCAATATAAATTGTAATCAAAGCAGTAATTATAGATTACGAGTTGTAATATTTTCAGGTAAAATAATATTTTTCGTTGATAATTCGGATTACAGTGCAGTTTGGAATTGAAATACTACATCGAAGAGTATATGGAAAAATAAGTACAGCTATCAGAAGTTATCCCCTATAGTGTTAATGCTTCAAAGACTTTCGAGAGGGGTCATGCTCGGTTCCCTTCCACCAGTTTATTAGGGAGTCTCTACCTTGGTCCCTATATATGTTTCTTCCTTCATGGGTGACATAGAAGGTGAGAATCCAGTCTTCTAGGCGAGTTATCCGATCACCCTTTTGATGCTTGGACCTCAGTTTGATTTTTAGAGGGAGCTTTCCTTCTGATAGGAGCCTTGAAAAATCCTTTGCAGCATCTTCCAGAGTATTGAAGTGGTTGAAAATGGCAGATTTCCTGATGAGAGTACAAAAGTATCTCAGCAGTTCATTATTCTTCCATGCCTTTAACTCTTCAGCTGATGGATGCCTGTCTGTAGGGAGTAAGATCTCAGTAGGCTTCTGCACTATACTTTTTCACGAAAAATATCCTGGAACTCGGGACGAGTACTAGTTACCCTTCCTCTAGCTCCTTGACCTGGACCGAGTCCGGCAAGTCTTCCAATGGCTGCAGCAACATTGTCATCCAGTATGGCTTCCATCTCATTCTCCTTCTCCATCCTCCATCTCCTTACAGCCTCTCGAGCCTCTTTCCCTTTTTTGGTGTTATCAAGCTTAGAGACCTTATAGTGAATATCCCAAAAAATATCCATCGATTTGGCCTGCTTGTCTTTAAGATCTTTCACTGAGTCCACTAGGCTGGCGACCACTGCTGTAAGGTCGTCGATTTTCTGATCGTGAGCAGTGAGTCTCGATCCAGTGTACTCGAGGGAGGCGACCGTTTTGGCTTCCGCTACTCTTAGTTTCTCTTGCTCTTGCTTCAGGATTCTCTCCTGATGCTGTTTAAGATGATTGAGCGCCCATAAGGCGTTCGGCATGAGGCGGAATACTTCTTCAACATCCTACACAGACTTTTCAACTTAGGTAGTTCATCCTGAGCAGTCTCGCGCAACCACTCAAGATCTTTGCTTACATCATATAGGTCATTGATAGCGTCCTGTAAGAATACAGTTTGGCGATCGATTTGTTGAAGTTGCTCAAATTTGAGTGCGGGGAGAGTGGGGGTGAGCGATTTTGGAGTCATATGGCTCACCTACCTATTTGAGAACGACACTATGGCGTGGCTTCTCGGATCTGTCGTCAGCTTGAAAAGCTTCATCTGATTCGGATGGTGATCCTATAAGGAAAGGAATGATACCTGTTCAGGAGCGGTAACCTTGGATGGTTCCGTTGTTCTTGCTGTTTGGGAGACAAAAGGGACTGAGTCCTCGTGCCTCTTTTCAGTTTATGTAGCCTTGTGTACAGGAGGGACTTATTCATCCTGCTTAGTCTCAGCTTCCACCTGTTCCGTAGAAGGAAGAATCCTTCTGTTGGACGGCGTGGGATCCATCTTCTCCAGTCGGAGGAACTGATTCCTCCTTGGTGGGAGATGATGGTTTCTCCTGTTGCTTGTCTGGTGCCGCTTGACCAGATGAAGTCCCTTGGCCTTCGGCGGACTTGGACTTGGAAAATTCCTCCTCGCGAGCATTCTCATGGCTCATCCTCAGACCTATTTGAAGGTCATCATCGTCCCCATCTCAGTCGGGATTTGAGTGATGGATGGGGCTCCGAGTCTGGTTATCGGACTGAGTCTTCCCTTTCAATCGGGCCTTTTCCTTCGCCATATAATATGATGTGATCAGCTCATGGCAAAAGGGATCATCCCATCTTACCAGGACCTAGACATTCTGGGTGTGCATGACTTCCAGAACAAACATCTTTTCCTCCTTCCAGTCTTCTCAGTTATACAGGGAGTCGTACGGGGCGACCCTGTATGCTTTCCATATCTTGAAGTGTTCGAATGCTTCGTCGTTCTAGAATTGGAGAAGTGTCTGCTTGACTATTTCAGTGGGGGAGGGACTACGAACATTAAAGGGTTCTACTGTCCGGTTTGGATCCTCTACAGGTTGGGAGTGTAACACCCCCGATATATTCAGGAATATTACAGCGCCGTAAATCCTTTACATAAGAATTTACAAGGCTGATTAAAGGAAAAGACAATAACAGATACCGATTTATGAAATTTCTGAAATAAAATACAACCGTCTGGTTCAAAACCGAGAATACAAATATCCAATGAAGAGTTATTATTACATCACTAAAATCCAAACATTATAAACGGACGACGTACTCGAGTACTTATTGAAATAACCAACAAACAACAGACGAAACCCGGCCGAACATCACTCGCACCCTCGTCATGCATCTCCGGTGGTTGTTTCTCCGCTCTCCTCGATCCCGAACATACACAAATGTTCACCCCGAAGGGGTTAGCACAACGATGCTAGTACAAGTACAATAATCATACAAGGTGATATAATCAACAATTATATCGTAACAAGTTTCTCCAACGAAATATTCACAACACATATCATATCATAACGGTTTCAACATACCGTTGGTATTCCAACGATTCAAGCGCACCTGACTATAGATTCCCATGATGATCCGTCGGACCAACACATGGTGGAACTACATCCAACGATCCAGCGCACACAACTATAGATTCCCATGATGATTCCCGTCGGATCAACGCATGGTGGACATATAATCACAACATATTTACACGATACAATCACATTGTCATAATATAAACAATTCTAATTAGAGTACTTGCCTCGGTTCGTTGACAAGAATAAACTTCCACGAATATCAAAATACTCGAAGGTCGCCCCCTTCGATCAATCACGTGTTAAGCTCGAACCTTAACAAAAGAAATAGCATAGAATTCATTTCATGTCGAATGAACGTCTAACAATTCAACAATTACGGTAGAAAGTCCTTAATATGCAATCTGTCTGGATATCTTAACGCACGCTACGAATCCTATGTAGCGTACGTTAATGTTACTCGTTAGCGCACGCAGTACACACAGCCTAGCGTACGCTAACCAGGCGTGGTCAGTGCCTCACTGATCAACCGACTGACTCAGCTGATGACTTAACGCACGCTAAGTCCCAATCATTGCGTACGCTAAACGTACTCGATAGCGCGCGTTAATTCTCGTAGCTTAGCGCACGCTAAGAGTGCATGGCAGTTCACTGGAGGGCAGCAAAATATACAAATGGTGATGAAGTAAGCGGATCCCTCAGTCATTAATGTTTGTTATCCGGCTTCATGTTATTATCATAACCTTTATGAATGATCTCATGGATACTAACAACTTCGAGGTGCAAGTATACGTATAATCATCATAACACTATAATCCGTCTTGATTACAATTCTCATGCAAAGTTGGTGAGCTCCGGTTGATGTATTAGATTCTACTATCATTATACATATTCAGACTTCATCTGGAGGTGAACTAACAATTCCCACTTATACAAAAGAATATTTCCTAAGATGATTCTTCCCTTAAGTCCTTATAACCGAAAATAATACCACCTCCAATTTATGATCACTAAGATGACATAAATCATACGGATAATAAACTTGAGAATGTTCTCCTATCACTTGAAGTACTAGGATTCCAACTACGAGGTTCCAATGATAATATCATAAGCATAGACATTCCAATCTTTAAAACATGATGTTGTTGAATAATTCACCAATGAAATTCAATATCATGTTAGCATGATCATCTAATCCCTTGGAATCCAAATCTAAGGCTGGTGATAGGTTGAACATACCTTAATATGCCGAAATCACTGAACCACAAGGTAGAATCCGACTCCGGTTGGTTATGTGCCACTCCAAGGTGTTACTTCTTTTCAATGACCACTCACAAGTGATAACCAATATTCAAGGATCACCAAGATACGTTCTAAGTGTGTTGGAGGGATGATTATAGCTCTTTGGCCTCTCAAGAATGAAGAATGGACAAATGAAATGTAAGCCAAAATGGGTTGTTGTCCCATTTATAATATTCTGCATTTTAGCCGATTAGCGCACGCTACTAAGCATTCCTTAGAGCGCGCTAATAAGAGTTGACTTAAAAATTATCCAGGTTCGTCCGCGGGAATCTTACCCGGACCCATGTCCCGGCTGGCGCATGTGCTAACCACCTACCTCAATAATTCAGTGTCTAGCGCACGCAACTCCTACATACGTAGCGTGCGCTAGTAATAGCCGATAGCGCGCGTTAAGCTACATTCTTAGCGTGCGCTATCACGAGTTTGCATGAGAAAATTTGCATGTTGTTATACTTAAGTACAAGGATGCCAATGCAAGAAATATCATACTCCAATAATCAAAACCACAAATCCGAATAATACAGGGTTGAATACAGATGAAATACACCGTAATAAATCCGGATATTACAGGGAGCCTGTTAAGGAGAGGGATCCCTGATTGCGTGAGTTTACCTGTTGGAAGAGGGACTCCTTACCAGGGTAGGGGGCCTGTTAAGAGTGGTGGCTTTCGGCTCCGAAGAGCCAGCCGATTCACCAGTGCCTCATAACTTGACAAATAACTGGTCATCCATCATAGCCGTCACAGGCTCAAGGAACTCTATAGGAGCAGCCAGTGTTTCTTCCATAGGGGTTGCGCCCTATGGGTCAGCTAGTTCGGTAGATGGTGCAGTATGCGGAACTGCCTAAGTGACCTCTGTAGTCACTTGCGGTGCTGTAGGAACAGATTCCGACTGAGAAGACTTCTTAGTCTTCATCTTCTTCTTCTCGACATCTGTAGGGGAGCTGCTGTCGGCAAAGGATCTCTTTTTGCTAACGAGCTTCTTCTTGCTGTTAACAGACTTGGACTTCGCAAAGTGATCAGTAACATCTCGAGGATCACTCGACATGGGTAGAGAGAAGGGGTTGGCCTGTAGGAAAGAAGAGTCGCCTTGTTGAAGATGGTGGGCTTGGAACCACCTAAGAACTTTCCATCAAGGACCTTCTTGGCAGTAGGTGACTGCTTTATGCCGCAACAAGTCAGAATGTAGTTCAAAATTAGGCCAAAAGACTTCCTTGCAGAATCTGGTTTGGAAGCCTCCTCTTGAAGGCATTTCAAGATCACCTGACACCAGTTAACTTTCTCCCCGGACATGATGACCATCATACGAAATCTCAGGCTAGTGCACATCTCGAAAGCTCCAGTGCTATTCTCCATAATTCTGCAGCAAAAATCATGAAGATAAAGATAGTGGAGGGTGACGTTATTGTGATAAGAGAGATGCACTTGCGATGGCAGAGAGTTGTTAGTTAGTAGATTACAGTAGGCCTTCAGCAGGTCTTCAGACCCAAAGGTTTCGAACTCTTCCAATGTTAGTCCATCAGAGGGCAACTTGTATAGTTTTCAAGAAGTTCTCAGTTGATAGAGATCTCCATATCCTGTATAGTGCTAACAACGGCAGTAAGGGTAGAGCCCTTCTTCTCAGATGCACAAACAAATTCCGCATCAAGGAAAAATTCTTCCACGGTTTGTTCATCGTAGTTCTCCGGGTGAAGACTACCCAATTTGTACAGACCGATTTGCTTTACTCGAGAGATGACCAAGTTCATCCCAGGTATATGTTCGTCTTTAGAGATTATGCGCTATTGAAGAACAGAGCAAATAAAGATATGTCCATCGATTACCATGTCCTTCTTTTGCAGAGAGAGAGAGAGATAAAGTTTGAGAAGAAGACATTTTTGTAGAGAAAGTAGATTGAGAGTTTGAAAGATATGTAAGTTTAAGTGTTCTTCAAGGATATGAATCAATCCATAATCATGTTTGTAGCTAAAAAAACGACGTGATTCGACGGGTTCTATCATCTAAACCATCATTTAATTCATAATCCAAGGTATATATCATCATGTTCCTTAACATAGGATTCATACAACCTCAAGAATCACAACAACAACACCGTAACCATCATCATACGAGGAAGACATCAACAACAACATCAAAATTCGAAATAGAGGAGAGGGATTATCCAACATACCTCTTGAAGATGAATAATACCATCAAACACTTGAAGAATCATTAACATCTTCATATCCAAGCCTCAAATCCATGTTCCCAAGCTCATAACCAAGTTAAAAGTGTCTAGAACACACTTAGAAGTGAAGAAGGACGGATATGGAGAGGAACATCTCTTTGGTTCGTGAGGGAAATGAAAGTCCACACTTCATTTTATAAACTGCTTGCTCATTACGTACGTTATCACTCAAAGTTAACGTACATAATGCTCTCTAACGTACGCTACACATCCAACTTAGCGTACGTAACATCATTTCAAAACTTACTGACCTGTTTCGTTCACTTGCTTACGTACGTAATCCTTTCTCCATAGCGTACGTAAGATAGCCGTTGACTTGCTACATTATTTTACTTGTTTACGTACGTAATGCTCCATCCTTAACGTACGTAAGGCGCGAGGTTGACTCGCCTGTCCACATCCGCGCCGAAAGTTGCCGACACCGGGCCCACCTGCCGACCACGGCTCGATCATGTCCGATTCCCTTCTTAACGTACGTTATATATCCAACTTAACGTATGTTAAGCTTCTTCAGTTACGTACGTAAGCTTCATCACTTAACGTACGTAATGGCTTTCATACTTAGCCATTTTTGCTCCTGTCTGTCGTCTCAATACACTGAATACGTACACGCGACATACTGAATACATATGCTCGTTCCGATAACATTTCTCATACGATACATCTGATGCACGATATCCTTAAACACAACTGTCGACCAAGTACGACAATTGTACAAATACTCATACAGTATATCCGACATCGAAAAACACTTCAAGCATGTAATATCCTAGAATTAAAATAACCTCGATAGACATACTGGCACGACTGTCACAGTTCCCAAAATTATCCACCCATACTGTGTCTGTTGTTGCTTGATTCTTTAGTCTAATACTCGCAAGCGCACGATTTGTTCGATGTAGATATGCGGTCCAAGGTCGATTCTACAGGGAGGACTATGATAGTGAAGTAAAATTATTCCTATCGTTTTGAACCAAATTTAAATTAAATTCTAACCTAGTCCCAAATAATTTGATATTGGAATGTTATAATAATTGCATTAAATAACTAGTACTTTTTAAGTAGATTTTAGATAAATTGATTTTAAATAATTTACTAGGGTTTAGAATCCACCAATGTCTATTTATTATATAATTTATATTCTAATTCCAAGAAATTTAGGGAATAGATTCTGAAATCAATCTCACTATTTCCCTATAGATTTTACAATAAGTACAAAATTATAATTCAAATATAGATTTTCCTCCGCTTGAAAAATGTAATTTCTAAGCATTACATGTATCCAATTTAATGGAAAACAAATAATCAAAGAAATTAACTAATATCAATAATCACAAAGCAATGGGGAATTTATAACTATAAAAAATACATGATATAATTGATGAAATAATATTCCCCTATTGAAGCGAAAATCATAATCGTTAAAAACATTTATTTGGAATTATTATATAAATATTAATAATAATATGGACATGGTTTCATCATAACCCCAGTAAAAGAAAATTACTCACTCATAATAACAACACAAATAAATAAATATTCCATAATATTATTACTCAAATATAATTTTATTACATAATATTTTTATTTCTCTCCCTTATAATAATATCTCTTTATTTTTTCTCCCTTTTTCTCCTCCCAAAACACTACACATTCATCCCCTATTTATACTACTACAAAATTAATAAAATAATAATTTTTAACATTTTAAAATTCCACCCCCAATTATTTCACGGCTGCTAAGGGATGCTGTTGTCATGGATGACATCAGCACAGAGTTGAATTTCTGGTCCAATAGGGTGTTGACACGTGGCACAATATGGTCCGTCTATTTAATTGTACTTCGAACGGTCATAACTTCCTCATACGAACTCGGATTCGGATGAATTTTTTTTAAAACGATCATCTCGACGAGACGAATAAAATGAGACCAGTCGTGACTATATTTGAATTTTGTAAAAATATCTCCCTTGAACCAATTGATCTGTCTTGTACCGGTTGGTTAACCTGCAAATATAATTTAATTCCAATTAATTATCCAAAAACGACACAAAATTATAGAAAATTCTAACAAAATGAAATAATATAAATATATGGTAAAACGAATAAATTATCACATAACACACAATTATATATATATATATAATACTAATAAAAATATTACTCAAAATATACTAAACAGTGTCGGTCCCACTATGTACAGTACAACTCAGATTAAATAATGTGAAAAATCCTAGCGAAATTCTAGGATATTACATATCTTCCCACTTAAATAAGTTTCATCCTCGAAACTCAAAATCCTGTCATAACCAATATCTCAATCCCGAAATATCTCAAAATCAAGTCACCATGCTCAAATAATCATCATCAAAACCAAATAACTGAAAGAATATACTTACAGGTCCGTGAAGTCGATGATCTCCCGTGATACTAGCAAACGACTCCCACACAAGGTATCAACACAATAACAACACACTGGCATCGCAAATATAGCAATTTGAAATTATTTCAAAAATTTTGGAACCTCCGAAAATCGGTTTGACTAGAAAGTCAGAAAATTATTTTCAAAAGTCACGCTACTACCGTACTGGTAGAGCAACATAACACACATGCCTGAGTTTTACAAAACCCAAGCTCTGATACCATCTTCTGTAACACCCCCAAAATCGACCGGGAATATTACAGCACCGTGGGCCCCATATTGGAACCCACAAGGCTAAAATCATTTTCGCAAATGTTTAAAAATACCAAAAGGCCAATGACGGTAATGTTTTAAATACTCAAATATTTTTAAAAACGTTGTTCTCAATTATTGTCAGAAAATACCATTTGAAAGCACAGGACAAAGACGCCAAAAGGGCATTTAGAAAGTATACACAAGTTGTAAAAATACTGAAATCCATTATAAAATTACCCACGCAGCGAATAAAGACATAATTAAATACAATTGCAGCGGAGTTATAAAAACCAGAAAAGAATACTCAAATCCCAATAACCATGCCATAGCCAGTATCACCGGAAAGCTCATCCCTTCACGACTACTACTAGCTCGAACTCCGAGTACCTAAAAGATAAAGCCCACGACAGGGTCAGCCATAATACTCAACAATGATAATGATCACATCACAAAAACAATTACATATCAATGTAATTACAAGGTAAGAATATTTCCAATGTAATCTTACCGACATAACCTTACCAACTCATCACAATCCATATCAAATCAATCCTTGCCATAATCACATCTCGCGTCCTTAAATGACGAATGAATTCAAAATTAACCATCTGTACTGTATCCAAAACGATACCAAGATTCTCAAACATAAACATATCTCCAATATGGAATAATCTGGCCAAGTCTGATTCTGTCCGCTGGATCGCACAATTGGATCCCAATCCTGATAAAACCGATATAACACGGCACATCCGTAAACCAACTGTCCCGAGACAATGGCAAGTCTCGGATATCAATACAAAGCATGAATGCTCACACAATAAATAATGATAAATAATCAATGCATCAAAACGGGAATATCAATGACATGATAACTCCACACAAGATCGACAAAGGATCAATCAAGAACGAGAATACCATGATGTGGTAATTCCAACAAGATCAATGAAGGATCAACAACCGGGAATACCAACAATACGGTAAACTCCAACAAGATCAATAAATGATCAACAACCGAGAATACCAACGATACGGTAAACTCTAGCAAGATCAATAAAGGGGCAACAACCGAGAATACCAACGACACGATAAACTCCAACAAGATCAATAAAGGGTCAACAACCGAGAATACCAACGACACGGTAAACTCCAACAAGATCGAGAAAGGATCGACAACCGAGAATATCAACGACACAGTAAACTCCAATAAGATCAATAAAGAGACAATAACCGACAATACCGACAACACGGTGAACTCCAATAAGATTAATAAAGGAACAATAGCCGAGAATACCAATGACACGGTAAACTCCAACAAGAGCAATAAGGGATCAACAACCGAGGATACCGATGACACGGTAAACTCCAACAGGAATCAATCAAGGACCAACAACCGAGAATACTAACGGTAAGGCAACTCCCAACGGAATCAATAAGAATCAATAACGAACGAGATTACCAATGATAAGGGGAACTCTAAACGAGATTAATAAAGGGTCGATGATAAAAGAGTTGACCATCGGTATGGTAACTCCAAACGAGGTCAGTAGAGGGTAAACGGGGACATATATACAAGAGAATAAAATCTTCAACCGTATACAAATGATATATACTGGATTCGAAGACAACCCGACTATCAAACAGATCCGATTATACATGGACTGTGAACGTCCAATCAACAAGACTCAAGATGGACGTCACGATATGCCCGATCCGAACATGTATCCATGTACAAGCCAACCACGGGTATTGATAAAATACACGTCGGGTCTCGTACCTAATCAGCCTCACAAAGTACGCCTCGTATGCACGGTTTAATATGAGGTCGAAACCAACATATGCTACACGTACCTGACCCAAAAATCCTACACATGAACGATCAAAACATATCTGACTCCAGATATGCCATGATGCAACATGACAATAAATCTCAAAGAAATGCATATCTAACAAGGATCAGAAGACTATCCAAGAGGGCAACAATAACTCGATCATGAAAGACCGACACGACCACAATGTCGTATTCCGTCAGACAACAGTTCACAACATGCTCAACAATGCATATAATAATAGCACATAAACTCCCAAGGCAGCAGCCAAGGGTCATGAAAGCATCTACTCAGGAATACTCCGGACAATATCACATAAACTCCCAAGGCAGCAGCCAAGGGTCACGGAAGCATCTACTCAGGAATACTCCCGACATAGTTGCCATTTAGGTCTTATCCCCTAACACATTGGCCCAATAGATTACAGCTCACAGAAAGAGCACATCACAAGACGTAACAAACAATGGTGCACACTCACCACATGAAATACCAACACACACATGCAATAATGCAAAAGGATGATTATCATAATCTTGCAATATTAATTTACCTCAAGATGGAGACGCTAACCTTTCCACGACCAACATCCCTGAACGAATACCCAGTTATCTGAATAATCAAAAATGAAGTACAGTCCATAACTAATATCAAACCACCACCTCGAGTTCAATGTCGGAATGATAACTATCCTTGATATCTAATCCCTCACACAATAGACCAAATATAATTCACGTCTCCGTTTCCACTAGACATCTTTAAAATCATATACGTTATGATTTATCTTAATCCAAGCATAATATACATAGCATCATCCCGACAATTCATATTACAGGATACCATTGCTATATGAATCATAAATGAAATGAAAACGAAATCATTTATTTAATATTATGAACTGAGCAAGCATAACTTGCCTCGATAACGATATGATGAAGTTGTTACCAATACTGTCATCTTTATCTACAAGCTCCACAGCCCCGTACAAGGCGATTCATGCATCCTCCAATTCGCAGCACAACGGTTAATCATCAACGATCACTTAACGCAACCTAGCGCAATGATCAATTAACAATACGTTCGATAACAATCAATACAACCGATATAACCAACTAATCAAACTCAATGGTTCAACAACATTTGGATCATACGAAACCAAACCATATCAACTCTTAACAATACGAATACAAGCCGAAATTTGATAATCAATAATTCTAACAATGTCTTCAACATTCTTGGTTCCGACTTCAATCTTAATTACGGATTAACATGGCTCATCTTTGTAAATTCATTGGAATAAAATTACCGATTATCATCACGAATAATCATAGGCCAAAATTAACCTAATCCTTCCCAATTCCATAAAATCACGACATGTATAATTCAAGTGTTCTTCAAGGATATTAATCAATCTATAATCATGTTTGTAGCCAACAAAACGACGTGATTCGAAGGGTTCTATCATCTAAACCATCATTTAATTTATAATCCAAGGTATATATCATCATGTTCCTTAACATATGATTCATACAACCTCAAGAATCACAACAATAACACCGTAACCATCATCATACGAGGAAGACATCAACAACAACATGAAAATTCGAAATAGATGAGAGGGATTATCCAACATACCTCTTGAAGATGAATAATACCATCACACACTTGAAGAATCATTAACATCTTCATATCCAAGCCTCAAATCCATGCTCCCAAGCTCATAACCAAGTTAAAAGTGTCTAGAACACACTTAGAAGTGAAGAAGGACGGATATGGAGAGGAACAACTCTTTGGTTCGTGAGGGAAATGAAAGTCCACACTTCATTTTATAAACTGCTTGCTCATTACGTACGTTATCACTCAAAGTTAACGTACGAAATGCTCTCTAGCGTACGCTACACATCCAACTTAGCGTACGTAACATCATTTCAAAACTCACTGACCTGTTTCGTTCACTTGCTTACGTACGTAATCCTTTCTCCGTAGCGTACGTACTATAGCCGTTGACTTGCTACAGTATTTTACTTGTTTACGTACATAATGCTCCATCCCTAACGTACGTAAGGCGCGAGGTTGAATCGCCTGTCCCCATCCACGCCGAAAGTTATCGACACGGGGCCCACCTGCCGACCACGACTCGATCCTGTCCAATTCCCTTCTTAACATACGTTACGTACCCAACTTAACGTACATTAAGCTTGTTCAGTTACGTCGTAAGCTTCATCACTTAACGTACGTAATGGCTTTCATAGTTAGCCATTTTTGCTCCTGTCTGTCGTCTAAATATACTGAATACGTACACGCGACATACTGAATAAATATGCTCGTTCCGATAACATTCTCATACGATACATCTGATGCACGATATCTTTAAACACAACTGTTGACCAAGTACGACAATTGTACAAATACTCATACAGTATATCCAACATCGAAAAACACATCAAGCATGTAATATCCTAGAATTAAAATAAACTCGATAGACATACTGGCACGACTGTCACAGTTCCCAAAATTATCCACCCATCTGTGTCGGTCCCACTCTGTACAGTACAACTCAGATTAAATAATGCAAAAAATCGTAGCGAAATTCTAGGATATTACATATCTTCCCACTTAAATAAGTTTCGTCCTCGAAACTCGAAATCTTGTCATAACCAATATCTCAATGAAGGATCAACAACCGGGAATACCAACAATACAGTAAACTCCAACAAGATCAATAAAGGATCAACAACCGAGAATACCAACGATACGGTAAACTCCAACAAGATCAATGAAGGGGCAACAACCGAAAATAACAACGACACGGTAAACTCCAAAAAGATCAATAAAGGGTCAACAACCGAGAATACCAACGACATGGTAAACTCCAACAAGATCGAGAAAGGATCGAAAACCGAGAATATCAACGACACGGTAAACTCCAATAAGATCAATAAATAGACAATAACCGAAAATACCAACGACACAGTAAACTCCAATAAGATTAATAAAGGAACAATAGCCGAGAATACCGACGACACGGTAAACTCCAACATGAGCAATAAGGGATCAACAACCGAGGATACCGACGACACGGTAAACTCCAACAGGAATCAATCAAGGACCAACAACCGAGAATACCAACGGTAAGGTAACTCCCAACGGAATCAATAAGAATAAATAACTAACGGGATTACCAATGATAGGGGGAACTCCAAACGAGATTAATAAAGGGTCGATGACAAACGAGTTGACCATCGGTATGGTAACTCCAAACGAGGTCAGTAGAGGGTCAACGGGGACAGATACACGAGAGAATAAAATCTTCAACCATATACAAATCATATATACGGGATTCGAAGAGAACCCGACTATCAAACAGATCCGATTATACATGGACTGTGAATGTCCAATCAATAAGACTCAAGATGGACGTCACGATATGCCCGATCCAGACACGTGTCCTTGTACAAGCCAACCATGGGTATTGATCAAATACACGTCTGGTCTCGTACCTAATCAGCCTCACGAAGTACGTCTCGTGTGCACGGTTCAATATGAGGTCGAAACCAACATATGCTACACGTACCCGCCCCGGACATGAACGATCAGAACGTATCTGATTTCAGATATGCCACGATGCAACATGACAACAAATCTCTAAGAAACGCATATCCAACAAGGATCAGAAGACTTTCCAAGAGGGCAACAATAACTCGATCATGAAAGACCGACACGACCACAATGTCGTATTCTGTCAGACAACAGTTCACAGCATGCTCAACAATGCCTCAAGGATGGCGGCAAGCCTAACCGATATGTAAGCTCTCTAACTCTCTCTAAGATCTCGAATGGTCCAATATATCTCAGACTAAGTTTACCCTTCCGACCGAAGCGGTAAACTCCCCGTGTCAGTGACACCTTAAGCAATACGTGGTCTCCTACTCCAACGGCCAGCCACGTGTATCGGCATAAGATTTCTGTCGACTCTGGGCTGTCAACATCCTATCGCGAATCAGAGCAATCTTCTCTCTCGTCTCAACTACCATATCGGGCCAATAAGCTCAGATGCATCATTATTCATAAAGTATTCAAGGTTAAAATAGCATTTAATGCTGATGGGATAACATTTAATGTGGCCTAAGAGACTACAGTCTGAAGAGAATTAATGCTGGTCAAAAAGAATGTCGGAAGCATTAAATGCAAATCGCCTTTAATTCGACACATTCTGAAGCCGCCAATCAGAGCAGTCTCAACTCACCAACTAGCCAACGACTACATTTATAACGGATCTATTTCCAAGGTTATAAATAGCCCTAGGCAAGAGGACACTGCTCACCTGACGATTAAAAAAATTGACAATATGATTATCAAGCCTACAAGAGCATTATATTTCTTCAAGCATACAGCTTCATCAAAAGAGAAGAAATATACAAAGTCTTCAACGCGAACATCACACTTACAGCGAACACTTATCAAGCATACATCTGTTGTTTGATCTCGTCATACCAATATTACCCTTGAGTTTACTTAGCCATGTGTGGACTAAGCCTTGCTATCTCCGAACTGTGTGGTAAGAATAGCACCAAGGACAAAGCTTCAATCTGTGTGAGAAGAAGAGAGTCGAATAAGCCAAGCCAATCTGTGTGAAATGGCCAAGCTGTTGTCGGCTGTATCAATCTGTGTGAACGGTACAGTGACGTGTTTAGTTAAAGTCACATAGTTGTGTACGCCGTGACTTTAATAAACAATTTACTCTAGTGTGGAGGACCAGTGGATGTAGAGGAGTTTACCTCGAACCACTTTAATCAATGTGTCTTTACTTTCTGTCATTTACTATTCTCTATTTGCCTGTGTGATTTTAGTATACATATCGTAAAAACCCTGTACGCATCAAGCTAACAGGAGATTGTTCATTTGCTGTATTTACAGCAACTTAACCTAAGAATTTCGCTATGCAAACAAACTTCGAAAAAGATACAGCTTATTCAACCCCCATTCTAAGATATTTATATTGTATACTATGGCCAACATCCGCTCTAGTGGGTGTTGGTTGGAATTTGAGGCTATTTCCTCAAGAATTCTAAGAGCATCAGTCGGACTTCATCCCAAAAGTGCTCCATTATCTGATGCATTAACCATCTTCTTCATGTGTCCAGACAAACCATTTTAGAAGTAGGAAATTTGGTATTCATCGGAGAACCCATGTTGCGGACACTTCCTCAAAAGCTGACAGAATCGCTCACATGCCTCGTAGAACTGTTCGCCATCCAACTACCTTAATTGTATCATCTTTGTTCACAACTTCATCATCTTCCTCAGTGGGAAGAATTTTCTTAAAAATCTTGTCCATTTCGCCCCAAGTGTTGGTCGTCGCTTGGAGGGAGTTGTGCCAAAGTTTCGCATTATCCCTCAATGAGAAAGAGAAGAGGAAGATTTGGTGGCATCATCTGGCACCATTAAGCTTTACAATTCTAAAATATCTACAAATTGGGCAAGGTGAACATTCGTATCTTCTAAGGGTCGCCTCCCGAACTGTTCCTGCTGCACTATCAGGATCAACAAAGGGCTAAGGCCAAAATTATTGCCGTTATTACTAGTTCATAAGACATCCCATAATTTTAATTATCATCCGGCTAAAATATATCTCAAACGGGCCACCCTTGATTTTCTTCACCATGAGCCCTTTGTTGCTCAATTAGGCGTTGCAACATCTCAATTTCCTGATGTTGAAGTTGCAGCTGTTGTGCTAAATTTGTAATATCCGCAATTTCGGATTTCCGATAAATTTCTTTTTTCGGTCGAAGTCCGTTTTGACGACTCGCTTTTGACCGTTTCATCATTCGGAGAATATTTAATTCTGCACTTTTTGTCATCCGAGTTCGTTTCGGTGCTGCCTTGTTGAGTTCCGTGCTTTTTAGCGACTTTTCCGCGCTTGAGTTCGGTTCTTGCGAATCTCGTTCGAAACTGTCGTTTGGGGTTTTTCGTAAGTTCATTTAACGTTGTTATACGTGTTGTGAGCTTCGGTTTGATTATTCGTTGTCGTATGGTGATTTTCGGGCATTTGGGCCATTTTCGTAATTTCCCAAAGTTTGGGGTAATTACCTTCCGTCGTCGAATTTCGAGCCTTCGGGTGGTCGGAATCGTGTGTTCTACTAGCTCTTAGATTCGTCTTTGTGAGTACTTCGTAACCGTATCTTCGGTTCGTATTCAGGTTCGGGTTTCGGTGTCGTTTTGTTGAATTCAGGATTACTAAACGACTTTTCTAAGTATGAGTTCGACTTTGTTAGATCACCATTAATTTTTGGTAACTCCAAAAATTCTGAATCTTTGCAATATTATAGAGCATCGAGTTAGCTTTCCAATGGTTCAAACGGTGAGTCAATCGGAGTCCGGACGAGAGAGTTATGGTCGTTTTAGCTCACCTGCTCATTTGGCCGATCACTGCCGACCGGACTCGGCCGTGTCGCCTGGCACGGCCGTGCCGTACTCGTCCGGATAAGCCGGTAGCGTCTGCCCAGAGGCCCGACCGTGTTCCAGGACACGGTCGAGTCAATGCCGAGCGCCCCTTCGCGACACGACCGTGTCATGCCGGACACGGTCGAGTCCCTGCCGGCCAACTGCGCGCCACGACCGTGTCATGTCGGACACGGTCGAGTCTGTCAGCCTATTTAAGGCCTGGCAGCGTATTTTTCGCCCAGTTTCTCATTCCTTTTCTTCCCGTACGCGGCTGTGGGTGAGTATATCATGGAGAGATGTTGTTGGGCAATGAATCCATGAAGTTTTGAGGCTCATATCATCAATCATACGTCCTATAACATCCTTTGATCGAGCGAATCAGGTCAGATTTTCTAGAAATCTAATTTTGGGGATTTTGGGTATTTTGTTCGATTTCGTCCGTTTAATCCGATTTAACTTAGGATTATGATGGATTGATGATTATTTAGATGTATTGTATCATTTCCCTTGTTATTCCATGGTTGGATCGTATCGATTCGTTGTTTTGGTCGAGTTCTTGATCGACGCCTTGAAGGTGTCCGATAAAATGTCATAGAGGGGTTTTCGGGCGTTCTACGATTATTCTTCCTCGTATGATCGATAATTTATTGATTATATGTTGTTAGGGTCGAACTCTTGTGAAGAACTCGAGTCGGAACCCTTCCGTTCGTTGTCTTCTTCGGGGTCCGAGCTTCCCGGTCGAACCGTGTTCTTCGGAGCGTTTGGTAGCGGTTATTAAGGCAAGTATCTTATTATACGACTTGTATCTTGTGAGTAGTAATTACGTATGATATGTATGACGATTTTGCTTGCCTCCGTAAATATATTCCGTTTGAGTTGGTTGTGTTTTCCGAAACTTGAAGGCTTGTGATAATAGTGATATATTGGTATCCGTGTTAGGCGTTGTGCCATTTGTGCAGGATTGCGATGTACATATGAGATGGTTGTACACGTGGTTGTTCAACGTATTGTGTACCGAATGTGTGTTGTGTTGGTTAAGAGTCGTTGTGATGATCATGATGTTTGTGTTGTTTTGGTTTACTTGCTGTATTGTACATTCGGCGTAATGTGGAATGACTTGACATTTAATGATTATGAATTGTGTCGAGTCGATGTGTGTGTGATCCGTAGGGTCCGCGAGGCCTCGGAGTTCGGTACATGATGTGTACGAACAAAGTGTGTGAACCAGTAGGGTCCAGCGAGGCCTGCGGTGTCCGGTACATGACGTGTACGGACAAGGTGTGTGATCCGGTAGGGTCCGACGAGACCTGCGGAGTTCGGTACATGATGTGTACGAACGATCTTTGTAGCCGGGTAGGGCCCGTTGAGGCCTCGGAGTTCGGTACATGATGTGTACGAGCGGTGTGTGTTGTGGCCGGGTAGGGTCCGTCGAGGCCTCCGAGTTCGGTACATGATGTGTACGAACAATGTGTGTAGTCCGGGTAAGGTCCGTCGAGGCCTCGGAGTTCGGTACATGATGTGTACGAACGGTGATCGTGTAGCATGATTGTTCGGGTAACATTTTAAATATAGATCTCGGACTCATAATGATATATTATTTGGTGTGCTTTGAAACGAGAATCGGGCTAAGGCCCTATTGTTTACGAAAAGGTTTTGTAAATTGGGACTCGAGGTCCAAAAGATTTTACGCTTTAAAAATCCCAGAGATGATGTGTTCCTTTTCAAATATCTCTTATTTGAGTTCGAAATTCTAAAACTTCTCGAACATTTTGATAATTGATTTCGGTATTAAATTCGTAGTTGCTATTTGCTTGTTACATTTCGTATGGTTTGATACTTGCACTAGTAAAAGCAGTGGAGTTTTACTAACCCCAGTAATGTCGGGGTGGATGTCTGCTTTGCGTCGGTACATGCGTATTCGGGGAGCGATCACAGATTGGCACAAGAGGATGACGAGTGCGATACTAATCATGAGTCGAGAGTTATTTTGATTTTGTTGTGTTGTCGAGTTGATTTCGGTCTTCCATTGTATTGTATTTCGACCCCTGTGTGGGTAATGTTACCTAAGTCAGTTTTATCGATTGGGTTGTGTGACCTCATCGGTCTGTGTATTCACGTGTAAGTGACCATATCGGTCTGTATCATTTTATTGTTTGACCCTGGTCGGGCAAGCACTTGGTTGTTTATGGATGCTTAGCCTGGTAGATCCTTGTGGAAAGGGTCTACGGCGTGTAATATTCCCATACAGTTTTGGGGGTGTTACATTTATGGTATCAGAGCTTAGGTTGCGGAAACCTAGGCTGTCGGGTCGAGTCGAGTTGTGATTTGTCGAGTAATGTGTTGTCTTGTCGTTCGAGTCGTCAGGTGACAAGTTGAGTTGTGCGTAGTCACAACGCGTTGGATATGTTGTCGGATGAGATTAGTATCGTGGGCGACCGTCGTCTTCGTGCGGCCTGTGGACGTAAGTCTCCTCTTTTATGCATAATATCTGTGTTCATGATTTCATTTAGGTGTGATATTTGTGGTGCATAATTTTATTTACACAGTGTTGTGTAATGAAGTTGTATTCGATACTTGGATACGATGTACGTGTATAGAACTGGATGTATTGATGTTTGGCCCTTGAACCACCATGTGGGTTGGTAGGGTGTGAAAGTTGTAAACCTTGATGGATTTCAAAAGGTATCGGCGGCGAGTTTTATTTTGAAAATCGATTCCCTTAACCGAGTTTTGACATTATGGCCTTGATCGTTTGTGAAATTCTTATGACGGTATTTAGTATTTTGTAAATGGCTTTTGTGAGTTTTGAAATATTACCGTCATCGGCCCTTTGGCGTTTTTATAAATAGTTTTTATCTGGTGGGTTCCGCACGGACCCACAACGCTATAATGTTCCGTGTAATTACCTGAGATTTTTGGGCATTCTAGCCCATTGAATTACCTTTGAAAACCTTGAGTATCCTAGAAATAAATTTCGAGACGTACGTTTAAAATGAATTGTTTTCTCATGGTACTTCCAAGGTGCCACGATATGTTTCCGAATTCTTCTACCTCGAGGACCAAAATGTTTTGAGATATTTTTCAATGTTTTATAAACAGTTTTACTTAGACCCGAGGGTCGAATATTCTGGACGTTTTCCACTAAGAGAAAGTGTCCTCATTTTTCTCAAATGCGAAAGGGTTTTCCAAAGTCTCGATAATGATGTTTCACGTTTGTATTTTTTTTTGAAAGGTGATACTCAAGATCAACCGGTATTTTTTCTAAATTATTTTCAAAAGGAGGTTTTCCTTTTTTTAAAAACCTACCCATTCCCGTTTGAGGGCTGGGTATGTATGTATGATGTTCACGTTGTCGTTATGATGTTTGCTCCCGAGTATGATCGAATTGGTGCCATGAACGTCGAGGCGTTGCCACGCATTTGCTGTACTAGCCCTCTGTGAGAGGTGTGAACCGGTGTTTATTGTTTATCGCCTCGTGGCGATTTGCGTGTTGTCGCACGAGTGTGAGATGTTGAAGCTTGGGTTTGTACGTTTGTGTACATGTGTGATTGTTTCATAATGTTTGTAATTATGTGCTGATTATCGTTCGGGCCGTTGATGTCGCCGAACGATACTTGTAATATCCGCAATTTTCGATTTTCGGTAAATTTCTTTTTTTTTTTTTTTTTTTTTGGTCGGAGTCTGTTTTGACGACTCTCTCATGACCGTTTCGTCATTCGGAGAATATTTAATTCTGCACTTTTGTCATCCGAGTTCGTTTCGGTGCTGCTTTGTTGAGTTCCGTGCTTTTTAGCGATTTTTCCGCGCTTGAGTTCGGTTCTTGCGAATCTCGTTCGAAACTGTCGTTTGGGGTTTTTTGTAAGTTCATTTAACGTTGTTATACGTGTTGTGAGCTTCGGTTTGATTATTCGTTGTCGTATGGTGATTTTCGGGCATTTGGGCCATTTTCGTAATTTCCCAAAGTTTGGGGTAATTACCTTCCGTTGTCGAATTTCGAGCCTTCGGGTGGTCGGAATCGTGTGTTCTACTAGCTCGTAGATTCGTCTTTGTGAATACTTCGTAACCGTATCTTCGGTTCGTATTCAGGTTCGGATTTCGGTGTCGTTTTGTTGAATTCCGGATTCCTAAACGACTTTTCTAAGTATGAGTTCGACTTTGTTAGATCACCATTAATTTTTGGTAACTCCAAAATTCTGAATCTCTGCAATATTATAGAGCATCGAGTTAGCTTTCCAATGGTTCGAACGGTGAGTCAATGAGTCCGGACGAGAGAGTTATGGTCGTTTTAGCTCACCCGCTCGTTATTGGCGATCCGCCGGCCGAACTCGGCCGTGTCGTCCGACACGGCCCGTGCCGTACCCGTCCGGATAAGGCGGAAGTCTGCCTCGAGGACCCGGCCGTGTTATGCAGCACGGCGAGCGAACTCTTCCGGATAAGCGGAAGCGGCGCGAAGGCCGGCCGTGTTCGAGGACACGGTCGAGTCATTGCCGAGCCGCGGACGGGTCACTATCAGCGACGCGACCGTGTCTAGCGAGGACACGGTCGAGTCACCGCCGGCCGAGTCGGCTATTTAAGGGCTGGACCGAGTCATCCGCCATTTTCACCCTTTTTCTTCGTTTCTTCGCGTTTCTTCGTCAATAATGGATGGATTTGGATGGATATGACATGGAGCAACATGTTTTGGAAGTTCTAATCATTGATTAACATCATCTTCCACACGGATCGAAGGTAAGAACACCTAAACTTTTGGTTTTGGATGTTCTTGAGGTTTCTTGGTGTTTTGGCGATTTGCTTCGTTTTGATTCATATTATTGTTAGAACTTGATTGTAAACTCGTAATCATTCAATACCCTTGAAGTTTTGTGGAACGGATTTGAGTATTTCTTTGATTAATCGATTAAATTGGACTACGCCCTCAAAGTGTCCGATAAAATGCTTCAATGGGTAGAACTTGGAAAGTTCCATACGTTTTCGTAGAATTGTGATTGAATTGATATCGTTGTGACTTAGGAACGAATTCTTGTGAAGAACTCGAGTCGGAACCCTTCCGTTCGTTGCCTTCTTTGGTGTCCGAACTTCCCGGTCGAACCGTGTTCTTCGGAGCGTTCGGTAGCGGTTATTAAGGCAAGTATCTTACTATACGACTCGTATCTTGCGACTAGTAATTACGTATGAGATGTATAATGACTTTGCTTGCCTTCGTAAATATGTTCCGTTTGAGTTGGTTGTGTTTTCCGTAATTTGAAGGCTTTGCGATAATATTGTTATATTAGTATACGTGTTAGGCGTTGTGCCATTTGTGCAGGATTGCGCCGTACATATGGGACGGTCGTACACTTGGTTGTGTAATGTAATGTACCGAGCGTGTGTTATGTTGGATATGTGTCGTTGATTGACGATAGTCGTTGCGAGTGTTGAGATTGTGTTATGTGCAGGTGATGTACGATTTTGTGGTGATCAATGTGATTGATCAATTGTGCTCATTGTTGTATGTAATGTGAATGTGAATGCGAATATGTGTGACCGCTAAGTTCACTCGTGTTGGTTCGACGGGACCTACGAGGATTCGTGGCAGTGGACTACGGGATCGAACTTAGTGAGGTGCGAGGTCCAATCGTCTTTGATCCAGCGAGGCCTACGGTAACGCATGGCAGTGGACCATGAGTTTCGGACACAGTGCGTCCAACCGGGTGAGCTCGACGGGGCTTACGGTGACACGTGGCAGTGGACTACGGTGTCAGGACTGTGTGTGTGTGATTGTTGTTATTGATATAGTCCGTGCGGGTTGTTATGCCTACGGAGACACGTGACAGTGGATCACGGTGTCGGAATTGGTTATGTTTGGTTAATAGTCCGTGCGGGTTGTTGAACCTACGGAGACACGTGACAGTGGATCACGGTGTCGGAGTTGATTATGTTTGTTTAATTGTGCGTGATGTAGTCCGTGCGGGTTGTTGAACCTACGGAGACACGTGACAGTGGATCACGGTGTCATGAGCATGATACTTTTCAAATCAAAGTTTTCAAAGGAAAAGTTTTAAGAAATAATGTTGGGCCGAGCCCTACGAGATTTATGGAAATGTTTCCGGTATTGTAAACTGAACAATTATGAAACGAGTTTTGGGTTAAGGCCCTTAAGTTTTTCGAAAGGTTTTGTGAATCAGGACATGAGGTCTTAAGGTTTTGAAATTCTAAAAATTCCCGAGATGATAATCTTATTTTCGAATGCTTCATAGCTTATCTTCTCTTGTGAAAACCTCCCGGGAATATTTGATACTTGATTATTAATTGCTTGTTACATTTCGTATGATTTGATACTTGCACTAGTAAAACAGTGGAGTTTTACTAACCCCCGAGTAATCGGGGGGTGGATGTCTGTTTTGCGTCCAGGTACATGCAGATTTAGGAGGCGATCACGAGTTGGCACAAGAGGATGACGAGTGCGATACTAATCAAGAGTTGAGAGTTGGTAGAGTTTAGTTGTATTGTTAGAGTTGATTCGGTCTTCCATTTGTATTGTATTTCGACCCTGTGTGGGTAATGTTGTTAGTCGATCCTGTTGATAGAGTTGTGTGACCTCATCGGTGTGTGTTTATGTGTAAGTGACCTTGGCCAGTCAGTATTATTATATTGTTTGACCACGGGCAAGCATTTGATTGTTTATGGACGTTTGCTGGTAGATCCTTGCGGAAAGGGTTTACGGCGTGTAATATTCCCATACGGTTTTGGGGTGTTACATTTATGGTATCGAGCTTAGGTTGCGGAAACCTAGGGTGTCGGGTCGAGTCAAGTCGTGATTTGTCGAGTAATGTGTTGTCATGTCGTTTGAGTCATCGGGTGACAAGTTGAGTTGTGCGTAGTCACAACGTGTCGGTTATGTTGTCGGACGAGATTAGTATCGTGGCGACCGTCACCTCCGTGCGACCTGTGGATGTAAGTCTCCTCTTTTATGCGAAGTACCTGTATCTCGATTTTATCTTAGTGAGTTAATTGCGGTGCATGATTTTCTTTACATGTATTGTGTAATATAATTTTGTTTAGTACTTGTGGCATATAGTATGTGTATAGAATGGGCACATTATTGTTTTATCTTTAAACCACCGGGTGGTGTGGTATGGTGTGGAAGTTGTAAACCTTGACGGATTTGAAAAGGTATCGGCGGCGAGTTTTAGTTTGAAAACCGATTCCTTTAACCGAGTTTTGGCGTTATGGCCTTGAACGTTTTGGCAAAATTCTTGTGACGGTACTTAGTATTTTGTAAATGGCTTTTGTGAGTTTTTGAAATATTACCGTCATCGGCCCTTTTGGCGTTTTGTAAATATTTTTATCTGGTGGGTTCGTGGCGGGACCCACAACGCTATAATGTTCCGTGTAATTACGAGATTTTTGGGCATTCTAGCCCATTGAATTATCTTTGAAAATCTTGAGTATCCTAGAAATAAATTTCGAGACGTACGTTTAAAATGAATTGTTTTCTCATGGTACTTCCAAGGTGCCACGATATGTTCCGAATTCTTCTACCTCGAGGACCAAAATGTTTTGAGATATTTTTCAATGTTTTATAAACACTTTTACTTAGACCGAGGGTCGAATATTTCGAAAGTTTTTCACGAAAAGGAAGTGTCCTCATTTTTATCGAATGCAAAATAGTTTTCCAAAGTCTCGATAACGATGTTTCACGATTGTACTTTTTTACTGTGGTGATACTCAAGATCAATCGGTGTTTCCAAAATTATTTTCAAAAGGAGGTTTTCGTTTTTTAAAAACTATCCATTCCCGTTTGAGGGCCGGGTATGTATGTATGATGTTCACGTTGTCGTTATGATGTTTGCTCCCGAGTATGATCGAATTGGTGCCATGAACGTCGAGGCGTTGCCACGCATTTCTTTGTACTAGCCCTCTGTGAGAGGTGTGAAGGTGTTTCTTGTTTATCGCCTCGTGGCGATTTGCGTGTTGTCGCACGAGTGTGAGATGTTGAAGCTTGGGTTTGTACGTTTGTGTACATGTGTGATTGTTTCATAATGTTTGTAATTATGTGCTGATTATCGTTCGGGCCGTTGATGTCGCGAACGATCTTGTCGTTATTGTAGTGTTTGTGTGTGTATTACTTTACGATGGTAATCGTTGTATATGATATGTATTATGATTCTTTATTATCTTTGAGTTGGCATCTCCGGTATGTTGTTTTGCGGTGTTATGTTCCATTGTATCTAGCATCTGTATTTTCGATATGCCGAGCGAGGCATTTCGAACGTATTGTGTCGGGAGCATGTACGTGCCAATTGTCCTTCTCGTCGATGCGCTTTTCAAGTGAGGACCCGAGAGACACGAGATCCGATTTTGCGAGTTGGGTTCCGAGTCTTTCGGGCGCGAACTTCAAGAAAGATATGAGGATCGGATCGGAGAGGCCCATGGGAGATATTTCTCGTTTGCTTTTTGTGTTGTCACCTTACTCCGGTTGTTGTGAGTTGCGGGAACGACATTTCTTTTATAAGAGGTCGAATGTAATGCGTATCGTTTTGACTTACGCATTTCCTCTTTCTCGTGTCTATCGACTCGTCGTGTTCGTTGATACTTTATGAACTTGTTACGTATTTCGGTTTCATCGTTGAGAATCGTGATCTTGTTGTGGGTCGATCTGGTTATCGATGTGACTTTTGGGTTCGATTCGATTCTTGTGAACCTTGTTCGGGAGTGACATCATCGGGTTCTAATAGTTCTTTTATTCGAAGTGGATCGGACTTGGAACTCTTGTGTTTTCGACTCTGTCGACTCATTATGTTCGTTGACATTTGAGCTTGTCCTGCCCCTTGCTTTTGTTGATCGAACGAGTGTGGTATTGTTTTGGAATAACTCGTTTGTCATTTGTGACTTTGCAATCGCTATTCCCTTTCTGTGGATCTTATGGGAATGCATGTCTTGTAGTTCTCACGGATCATCACGGGAGTTGTGGTTTGAATTTTATTATCCTTCGTGTTTCGGACATGATTGTTCGATTTTGTTGTCTCGATCGTTGTGGTTCGATCGTTTGTTTGTTCGGTTTTGTTCTCGTTTCGTGATTGTTGAGCATTCGGGCTCCTTCCTAATTCCCTTAAGTTCGGGAAATTAGTCTCGTTTCGATCTTCCATCCCTTGGGCGGTGGGATTCCGTATTTGTTCACGGTTGGCTCGCGTTTTGATTGATGTACCGTTGGGATGGTCAATCATATTGATTTTCGTTCGTTGTGTTTTGTGATTGTCGGATAATTGACTTGGCCATATTATCCGTTTGATAACGCTTGTCATTTGTTGCTTTTATTATATCCCTAACGGCGACGTTGTGTTGGTCGCCGTGGAGCGTGTTTTCACGCCGTATATTCCTTTGCGTTGTTTGTAACATTTCGCCGTTGGGCGTTAGTTACGCATTCTTGTGTATCTTGTTGAGTTTTGCACATGAATATTTCTCCTCCCTACTTGTTTTAAGTTTCGGGACGAAACTTCTTTTAAGGAGGGTAGAATGTAATATCCGCAATTTTCGATTTTCGGTAAATTTCTTTTTTTTTTTTTTTTTTTTGGTCGGAGTCTGTTTTGACGACTCTCTCATGACCGTTTCGTCATTCGGAGAATATTTAATTCTGCACTTTTGTCATCCGAGTTCGTTTCGGTGCTGCTTTGTTGAGTTCCGTGCTTTTTAGCGATTTTTCCGCGCTTGAGTTCGGTTCTTGCGAATCTCGTTCGAAACTGTCGTTTGGGGTTTTTTGTAAGTTCATTTAACGTTGTTATACGTGTTGTGAGCTTCGGTTTGATTATTCGTCGTCGTATGGTGATTTTCGGGCATTTGGGCCATTTTCGTAATTTCCCAAAGTTTGGGGTAATTACCTTCCGTTGTCGAATTTCGAGCCTTCGGGTGGTCGGAATCGTGTGTTCTACTAGCTCGTAGATTCGTCTTTGTGAATACTTCGTAACCGTATCTTCGGTTCGTATTCAGGTTCGATTTCGGTGTCGTTTTGTTGAATTCGGGATTACTAAACGACTTTTCTAAGTATGAGTTCGACTTTGTTAGATCACCATTAATTTTTGGTAACTCCAAAAATTCTGAATCTCTGCAATATTATAGAGCATCGAGTTAGCTTTCCAATGGTTCGAGCGGTGAGTCAATCGAGTCGGACGAGAGAGTTATGGTCGTTTTAGCTCACCCGCTCGTTATTGGCGATCACGCCCGGCCGAACTCGGCCGTGTCGTCCGACACGGCCCGTGCCGTACCGTCGGATAAGCGGAAGTCTCGCCTCGGGACCGGCCGTGTTATGCAGCACGGCCGAGCGAACTCTTCCGGATAAGCGGAGCGGCGCTTGAGGCCGACCGTGTTCCAGGACACGGTCGAGTCATTGCCGAGCCGCGGACGGGTCACTATCGGCGACGCGACCGTGTCTAGCGAGACACGGTCGAGTCACCGCCGGCAGTCGGCTATTTAAGGGCCTGGACCGAGTCATCCGCCATTTTCACCCTTTTTCTTCGTTTCTTGGCGTTTCTTCGTCAATAATGGATGGATTTGGATGGATATGACATGGAGCAACATGTTTTGGAAGTTCTAATCATTGATTAACATCATCTTCCACACGGATCGAAGGTAAGAACACCTAAACTTTTGGTTTTGGATGTTCTTGAGGTTTCTTGGTGTTTTGGCCGATTTGCTTCGTTTTGATTCATATTATTGTTAGAACTTGATTGTAAACTCGTAATCATTCAATACCCTTGAAGTTTTGTGGAACGGATTTGAGTATTTCTTTGATTAATCGATTAAATTGGACTACGCCCTCAAAGTGTCCGATAAAATGCTTCAATGGGTAGAACTTGGAAAGTTCCATACGTTTTAAGAATTGTGATTGAATTGATATCGTTGTGACTTAGAACGAATTCTTGTGAAGAACTCGAGTCGGAACCCTTCCGTTCGTTGCCTTCTTTGGGGTCGAACTTCGGTCGAACCGTGTTCTTCGGAGCGTTCGGTAGCGGTTATTAAGGCAAGTATCTTACTATACGACTCGTATCTTGCGACTAGTAATTACGTATGAGATGTATAATGACTTTGCTTGCCTTCGTAAATATGTTCCGTTTGAGTTGGTTGTGTTTTCCGTAATTTGAAGGCTTTGCGATAATATTGTTATATTAGTATACGTGTTAGGCGTTGTGCCATTTGTGCAGGATTGCGCCGTACATATGGGACGGTCGTACACTTGGTTGTGTAATGTAATGTGTACCGAGCGTGTGTTATGTTGGATATGTGTCGTTGATTGACGATAGTCGTTGCGAGTGTTGAGATTGTGTTATGTGCAGTGATGTACGATTTTGTGGTGATCAATGTGATTGATCAATTGTGCTCATTGTTGTATGTAATGTGAATGTGAATGCGAATATGTGTGACCGCTAAGTTCACTCGTGTTGGTTCGACGGGACCTACGAGGATTCGTGGCGGTGGACTACGGGATCGAACTTAGTGAGGTACCGAGGTCCAATCGTCTTTGATGCAGCGAGGCCTACGGTAACGCATGGCGGTGGACCATGAGTTTCGGACACGGTGCGTCAACCGGTGAGCTCGACGGGGCTTACGGTGACACGTGGCAGTGGACTACGGTGTCAGGACTGTGTGTGTGTGATTGTTGTGATTGATATAGTCCGTGCGGGTTGTTATGCCTACGGAGACACGTGACAGTGGATCACGGTGTCGGAATTGGTTATGTTTGGTTAATAGTCCGTGCGGGTTGTTGAACCTACGGAGACACGTGACAGTGGATCACGGTGTCGGAGTTGATTATGTTTGTTTAATTATGCGTGATGTAGTCCGTGCGGGTTGTTGAACCTACGGAGACACGTGATGGTGGATCACGGTGTCATGAGCATGATACTTTTCAAATCAAAGTTTTCAAAGGAAAAGTTTTAAGAAATAATGTTGGCGAGCCTACGAGATTTATGGAAATGTTTAGGTATTGTAAATCGAACAATTATGAAACGAGTTTTGGGTTAAGGCCCTTAAGTTTTTCGAAAGGTTTTGTGAATCGGGACATGAGGTCTTAAGGTTTTGAAATTCTAAAAATTCGAGATGATAATCTTATTTTCGAATGCTTCATAGCTTATCTTCTCTTGTGAAAACCTCCGGGAATATTTGATACTTGATTATTAATTGCTTGTTACATTTCGTATGATTTGATACTTGCACTAGTAAAGCGTGGAGTTTTACTAACCCCAGTAATCGGGGTGGATGTCTGTTTGCGTCGGTACATGCAGATTTAGGGGCGATCACGGGATTGGCACAAGAGGATGACGAGCTGCGATACTAATCAAGAGTTGAGAGTTGGTAGAGTTTAGTTGTATTGTTAGAGTTGATTCAGTCTTCCGCTGTATTGTATTTCGACCCCTGTGTGGGTAATGTTGTTAGTCAGTCCTGTTGATAGAGTTGTGTGACCTCATCGGTCTGTGTGTTTATGTGTAAGTGACCTTGGCCAGTGCTGTATTATTATATTGTTTGACCCTGGACGGGCAAGCATTTGATTGTTTATGGACGTTTAGCCTGGTAGATCCTTGCGGAAAGGGTTTACGGCGTGTAATATTCCCATACGGTTTTGGGGGTGTTACAATACTGTCGTTGTTGTAGTGTTTGTGTGTGTATTACTTTACGATGGTAATCGTTGTATATGATATGTGTTATGATTCTTTATTATGCTGAGTTGGCATCTCCGGTATGTTGTTTTGCGGTGTTATGTTCCATTGTATCTAGCATCTGTATTTTCGATATGCCGAGCCGAGGCATTTCGAACGTATTGTGCCGGGGGCATGTACGTGCCAATTGTCCTTCTCGTCAGTAACGCTTTTCAAGTGTGGACCCGAGAGACACAGGATCCAGTTTTGCGAGTTGGGTTCCGAGTCTTTCGGGGCGCGAACTTCAGTATAGATATGAGGATCGGATCTGAGAGGCCCATGGGAGATATTTCTGTCGTTTGCTTTTTGTGTTGTCACCTTACTCCAGTTGTTGTGAGTTGCGGGAACGACATTTCTTTTATAAGAGGTCGAATGTAATGCCTGTATCGTTTTGACTTCTGCATTTCCTCTTTCTCAGGTCTATCGACCCGTCGTGTTCGTTGATACTTTATGAACTTGTTCTGTATTTCGGTTTCATCGTTCGAACGAACTGTGATCTTGTTGTGGGTCGATCTGGTTATCGATGTGACTTTTTGGGTTCAGTTCGATTCTTGTGAACCTTGTTCGGGAGTGACCTCATCTGGTTCTATTAGTTCTTTCATTCGAAGTGGATCGGATTTGGAACTCTTGTGTTTTCGACACTGTCGACTCATTATGTTCGTTGACATTTCTGAGCTTGTCCTGCCCCTTGCTTTTGCTGATCGAACGAGTGTGGTATTGTTTTGGAATAACTCATTTGTCGTTGTGACTTTTCAATCGCTATTCCCTTTCCTGTGGATCTTATGAGAATGCACGTCTTGTTGTTCTCACCAGATCATCCTGGGAGGAGTTGTTTGAATTTTCTTATCGTTCGTGTTTCGAACATGATTGTTCGATTTTTGTTGTCTCGATCGTTGTGGTTCGATCGTTTGTTTGTTCGGTTTTGTTCTCGTTTCGTGATTGTTGAGCATTCAGGCTCCTTCCTAATTCCCTTAAGTTCGGGAAATTAGTCTCGTTTTCGATCTTCCAACCCTTGGGCGGTGGGATTCCGTATTTGTTCAGCGGTTGGCTCGCGTTTTGATTGATGTACCGTTGGGTTGGTCAATCATATTGATTTTCGTTCGTTGTGTTTTGTGATTGTCGGATAATTGACTTGGCTATATTATCCGTTTGATGACGCTTGTCATTTGTTGGTTTTATTATATCTCTAACGGCGACGTTGTGTTGGTCGCCGTGGAGCGTGTTTTCACGCCGTATATTCCTTTGCGTTGTTTGTAACATTTCGCCGTTGGGCGTTAGTTACGCATTCTTGTGTATCTTGTTGAGTTTTTCCTGGCGGAATATTTCTTCCCCCTACTTGTTTTAAGTTTCGGGACGAAACTTCTTTTAAGGAGGGTAGAATGTAATATCGCAATTTGATTTCGATAAATTTCTTTTCGGTCGAAGTCCGTTTTGACGACTCGCTTTTGACCGTTTCGTCATTCGGAGAATATTTAATTCTGCACTTTTGTCATCCGAGTTCGTTTCGGTCTTTGCCTTGTTGAGTTCCGTGCTTTTAGCGACTTTTCCGCGCTTGAGTTCGGTTCTTGCGAATCTCGTTCAAAACTGTCGTTTGGGGTTTTTCGTAAGTTCATTTAACGTTGTTATACGTGTTGTGAGCTTCGGTTTGATTATTCGTTGTCGTATGGTGATTTTCGGGCATTTGGGCCATTTTCGTAATTTCCCAAAGTTTGGGGTAATTACCTTCCGTCGTCGAATTTCGAGCCTTCGGGTGGTCGGAATCGTGTGTTCTACTAGCTCTTAGATTCGTCTTTGTGAGTACTTCGTAACCGTATCTTCGGTTCGTATTCAGGTTCGGGTTTCGGTGTCGTTTTGTTGAATTCAGGATTACTAAACGACTTTTCTAAGTATGAGTTCGACTTTGTTAGATCACCATTAATTTTTGGTAACTCCAAAAATTCTGAATCTTTGCAATATTATAGAGCATCGAGTTAGCTTTCCAATGGTTCGAACGGTGAGTCAATCGGAGTCCGGACGAGAGAGTTATGGTCGTTTTAGCTCACCTGCTCATTTGGCCGATCACTGCCGACCGGACTCGGCCGTGTCGCCTGGCACGGCCGTGCCGTACTCGTCCGGATAAGCCGGTAGCGTCTGCCCAGAGGCCCGACCGTGTTCCAGGACACGGTCGAGTCAATGCCGAGCGCCCCTTCGCGACACGACCGTGTCATGCAGGACACGGTCGAGTCCCTGCCGGCCAACTGCGCGCCACGACCGTGTCATGTCGGACACGGTCGAGTCTGTCAGCCTATTTAAGGCCTGGCAGCGTATTTTTCGCCCAGTTTCTCATTCCTTTTCTTCCCGTACGCGGCTGTGGGTGAGTATATCATGGAGAAATGTTGTTGGGCAATGAATCCATGAAGTGTTTAGGCTCATATCATCAATCATACGTCCTATAACATCCTTTGATCGAGCGAATCAGGTCAGATTTTCTAGAAATCTAATTTTGGGTATTTTGTTCGATTTCGTCCGTTTAATCCGATTTAACTTAGGATTATGATGGATTGATGATTATTTAGATGTATTGTATCATTTCCCTTGTTATTCCATGGTTGGATCGTATCGATTCGTTGTTTTGGTCGAGTTCTTGATCGACGCCTTGAAGGTGTCCGATAAAATGTCATAGAGGGGTTTTCGGGCGTTCTACGATTATTCTTCCTCGTATGATCGATAATTTATTGATTATATGTTGTTAGGGTCGAACTCTTGTGAAGAACTCGAGTCGGAACCCTTCCGTTCGTTGTCTTCTTCGGGGTCCGAGCTTCCCGGTCGAACCGTGTTCTTCGGAGCGTTTGGTAGCGGTTATTAAGGCAAGTATCTTATTATACGACTTGTATCTTGTGAGTAGTAATTACGTATGATATGTATGACGATTTTGCTTGCCTCCGTAAATATGTTCCGTTTGAGTTGGTTGTGTTTTCCAAACTTGAAGGCTTGTGATAATAGTGATATATTGGTATCCGTGTTAGGCGTTGTGCCATTTGTGCAGGATTGCGATGTACATATGAGATGGTTGTACACGTGGTTGTTCAACGTATTGTGTACCGAATGTGTGTTGTGTTGGTTAAGAGTCGTTGTGATGATCATGATGTTTGTGTTGTTTTGGTTTACTTGCTGTATTGTACATTCGGCGTAATGTGGAATGACTTGACATTTAATGATTATGAATTGTGTCGAGTCGATGTGTGTGTGATCCGTAGGGTCCGACGAGGCCTCTGGAGTTCGGTACATGATGTGTACGAACAAAGTGTGTGAACCAGGTAGGGTCCGACGAGGCCTCGGTGTCGGTACATGACGTGTACGGACAAGGTGTGTGATCCGGTAGGGTCCGACGAGACCTCTGGAGTTCGGTACATGATGTGTACGAACGATGTCAGTAGCCGGGTAGGGCCGTTGAGGCCTCGGAGTTCGGTACATGATGTGTACGAACGGTGTGTGTTGTAGCCGGGTAGGGTCCGTCGAGGCCTCCGAGTTCGGTACATGATGTGTACGAACAATGTGTGTAGTCCGGGTAAGGTCCGTCGAGGCCTCCGGAGTTCGGTACATGATGTGTACGAACAAAGTGATCGTGTAGCAGTGATTGTTCGGGTAACATTTTAAATATAGATCTCGGACTCATAATGATATATTATTTGGTGTGCTTTGAAACGAGAATCGGGCTAAGGCCCTATTGTTTACGAAAAGGTTTTGTAAATTGGGACTCGAGGTCCAAAAGATTTTCTGCTTTAAAAATCCCCGAGATGATGTGTTCCTTTTCAAATATCTCTTATTTGAGTTCGAAATTCTAAAACTTCTCGGGAACATTTTGATAATTGATTTCGGTATTAAATTCGTAGTTGCTATTTGCTTGTTACATTTCGTATGGTTTGATACTTGCACTAGTAAAACAGTGGAGTTTTACTAACCCCCGAGTAATCGGGGGGTGGATGTCTGTTTTGCGTCCAGGTACATGCAGATTCAGGGGAGCAGTCACAGGATTGGCACAAGAGGATGACGAGCTGCGATACTAATCATGAGTCGAGAGTTATTTTGATTTTTGTTGTGTTGTCAGAGTTGATTTCAGTCTTCCGCTGTATTGTATTTCGACCCCTGTGTGGGTAATGTTACCTAAGTCAGTTTTATCGATTGGGTTGTGTGACCTCATCGGTCTGTGTATTCACGTGTAAGTGACCATATCGGTCTGTATCATTTTATTGTTTGACCCTGGTCGGGCAAGCACTTGGTTGTTTATGGATGCTTAGCCTGGTAGATCCTTGTGGAAAGGGTCTACGGCGTGTAATATTCCCATACAGTTTTGGGGGTGTTACAAAATTCGCTTGAGGTGTTATATCGCCCATTTTTGCGTTTCTCCTTGATGCATTATATTTGTAAGTTGCTTTAATTTCTGGATCTACAGGCTCAAGTTCGATTTTGGATGATCTAGTGTTCATGCACTGCCTGGAATCTCTAAATATTAGTCAGAATGGAAGAACAAAAATAAAAATAAATTACTACAAACAAAGAAATGTTTAAACTAAAATATAAATATCTAGCATAATATCTCAATGGATCGTCTACTAATTATTTTTGCTAACCGAAAGTATCATGGCGATCCAAAATCATATTCCTCGAGAATCAATATTTTGGCGGTTCGTGACTGTTATGGTCCTGATATTTTGGATTTTATTTATGAAGGATTTAAAGAGGATTGTAATTAGATAAAGCTCAAGTAGAACAAGTATGATAGTGTAAGAAAAGCTCAAGTGGATAAGATAGATTCTAGAACATGCTTTCCTTCAATTAATGTTCATGTTTTCAATAATTATCTGCTTAAACCCTTTTTAATCTCCATACTTATAGGAAAATCACAAACGTAATTCAACTTTTCTTTTGAAATAAGTTAAAACATGAATTAATTTTCAAATTTAATCTTTTGAATCTAAGTAACGAAAATCAATCCTAATAAAAAACCTAGGATTATGTTTCCACACATACTTCTTCGACTCTTGTGAAGCTAGTTTCCATTTATGTTGTGGATTTGACTCATCTATGATGAACTATCTTCTTTTGGATCTTAAGTTAATCAAAAGACATGAATCCATTCGTACATGAATTTAGACAACAAGTACAAGAACAAGTAAAAAGAGAGAATAAATAAATTTTTCAACCCATGAACAATAATCAAAGTACTAACAAACCCAAGTAGATAAGATAGATTCTAGGACATATTTTCCTTCAGTTAATTATGGATTTTAATTTCCTAATTAAACACCTTTTAATCTCAATACTTACAGAAAAATATAAAAGTATTTTAATCTTTCTTTTGTAATAAGTTAAAACATGAATTAATTTAAAAACTTAATCTTTTGAATCTAATATTTGAAAATCAATCCTAATAAAAATCTAGGATTATGCTTCATCACAAATTTCTTCTACTCTTCTAAAGCTAGTTATTGTTTGTGGATTGATTCATATATGATCAGCTATCTGCTTTTGGATCTTAAGTTGATCAAAAGACATGCACAAATATTGGTCATCTATTGATACATGAATTAAAACGACGAATGATGTAACAACCCCGTCCCAGGTCGAAACTGTTAAGCACCGTGGATCCATTTTGGGAATCCACAAGGCAAGACCTATTTAACACATATACACACATAACGACCAATTAGGTCAATCATAAAACCAAAACAACCCGCATCAACCGGCAAGGTCGACACTACAGAACAATCACAATATCACGACCGACAAGGTCGAATATAACGACAATCTTAACCCGACCAAAATACAGATAACAAACCAAAGATAGTACCCAAACCCATACACGGACATAACATAAAAAATAATAGTACTCGCGAGTACATAGACAAACCAACACCAAAACACACGAATGAAAGGCAACGACTACCCAAGGCAATATCACCGCTGCTCGTCGTCCTCGTGCCCCTCCTGTGCCTATTCGCCATGAAGATTTGAACCTGAATACACAAAAAGGTATTCACCCAAGAAGGGGTCAGCAAACAGCCAGTGCAAATACTTAATAATAGGAATATGTATAACGTGCAATAATATAATGATGACTGATTATAATAGTATAGAAAGAAGAAGGATATTCTCACCAAGTACCAGTGTCCTAACAATATAGTGACAACGACATCGTTCACAACCCAATAGCATAAGCATTACAATCTCACGTCATTATTCCGGAATAATACGTATATCACATTTTTCACAAAATACCACATGGGCTATACCAGCACGCGGTCGCACCCTTACGCACCCCCGAGCCCTTGTCAGGGCAATCCCCGGCTTTACTCGATCTATCGAGTGATATGCGGACGTACCCTTATGTATCCCAGAGCCCTCGTCAGGGCAATCCCCAACTTTACTCGACCTCAAAACACAGTTTCACAACATGGGTACAACTTCCAAATATCAATTTCTAATCATATCATTTCACATTTCAAAGTACGTTGTCACATAACCTTAACGACACAAGCCTCATATTATTATTGAAACTTTCAGCAACTTTGATTTTCAATCTCATTTGAATTAACTTTTCGAGGCATCCTCGACAAATCATTTATAAAATGATTTCATTCCAGAAAACTGTAATCGCAGTCTTTCATCAAGTATTTACATAAAATCTTTCTCAAACATTTCCCAAAATATTTCCAAAACCCTTTTTTTCAAAACATTTTTGAAGTCCCTCAAAATCATTTTCACAAACATTTTCGAAATCCTTTTCAAAAATATTTTCGAAATCCTTTCGAAACATAGTTTAATTTAGGAAATCATTTTCAAAAACATTTCAAGATATCAATGTAGTGTTGCAGAATTCATAGCATGAGCAACATCATACGAAAATCACATTTTATAAATATTCAGTTGGAATTTTTACATAAAGCACGATCAAATACTTGCCTGGTGATTTTAGGGACAAGAACGTTTGGAATGGTCTGTAATTAGGATTCAAAACTCTGAAATCTCCGGCCTATAGTGGGTAATTCGTGTTAACTGGCATTAGGGCTATTTATTATAATCGAAAGAACGTCCAAAACCTTGATTGAATCCCTTAGGGAACTTTTATCGAACACTTTGCGGACGGTATCCGATTACGATGATTTGAACGAAAGTTTTGATTTCTGTTCCGCTAGAACTAATAAGAACAGCCCTAGGATACTCGATATACGATCATTTTCAAATTCTAAACAAGAATAAATCTGAAATCTCGAATAACAAGTTTAGGGTTCAGGGCCAGATTACCTCCAATCCGGCAAAAACGGCTGAAGAGGACTTGCTAATTTGATTCTCGGGCGTTGATTACGCATTAAAACTGCTCGAAATCGGTTTGAGACGGAACTTCCAAGTGAGGGCCGAAGCCCTCTGTAGTCGCCCGTTGCTTCTGGAGAAAAAATGGCTGAGTTTCGGCATTTTATGCCCACAAACCCGCAAGGTTGGTTGTAAGGACGGTTTAGCAATTTCACCGCGACCGACTGACATCCTTGTCTTGTTTTAGCCATAAATTGTGTGTTTGGGCTTGTAATTACTCTCCGTTTATTCCATTGGAAAGATAACTAAATAATATATAACTATATAAAGTTTTCGGATTTTTAAATTTTTCTATAATTTATGGCGACCGATCAAAGTCGAACCTTGCGCACAATGCCTTCCAGAAAGGCCCACGTTTGTTTTTATTGACTCCCTTGTGGTACTCCGTTTATATTATGAATTGTATAATAATATAATACTCGAAACAAGAATCGCGAATCTTGAGCCCGATCAAACAATCGAGTCACAGTTCGATTGGCGAGTCTAGAACGCTCCTCGAAATGTCGAGAAACAAGAAAAAAGTATTTGAGACAATGAAATGAATTCCTAAGGTCTCGTAATCAGCCTTAAAGTATTCTAACGCGTACGATTGAACCTGACATTATTAAGATGACCCTGCAGGTTGGCTTCATGTCACCAGTCAGAATTATAGAGCAAAATACACTATTAAGAAAAGTAATACATATGAGATCATGAGTTGCAACGAGAATAGTGCCAATCAATCACTAATCTCAAGATAATACGGAGGACGTCGTATAATCGATACATGTCGATATTCATAATCCCGAAAGTCAAACGATAAGTTGAGAATGAAGAATGGCAACAGTTACAAGTTCAACAAAATGAAAAAAGAATTCATAAAATGGGTCGAAAATTAGAAGTTATTTAGGGGTAAAAATCTGGGGTCTCACACCCTCTCCCCCTAAAAAGAAGTTTCGTCCCGAAACTTAGAATGTAATGGGAAGAATGTTACAAGTCTGTCGTATGGACTGATAACAAAAATCCAAGTTCAAATCAAAGTAAAATCACAGGGAAATAATTGAGGGAGGTTTCCGAGGCTGAAAATCAACATGGAACAAGTTTGAATATTACCCCCTATATGGGTCAACTACTCAGGCTGGGTATAGGATATGACCATATCCCATTGACAACTTTATTGTCAATCTTGTCCCCGACAGTTCATAATTTGATTCTTGAGTTCAAATAATTCCCAAAATGATGAAAATGCTCTGATGCAGTGGTCGAATGAGGAAGTAACCACTGAGGTTACATAGGTAAATTTGAAATATTCCAACAAGGTTATTATTTTAACAGTACAAGGGTCGAGCTCTCGGCGATATGGCAACGGGCGTCGAGTTCGAAACACCCGCTAAAACATTCTTGGCGGGTGATAAGTTCCCAGGAGTCCCGTATTTCCTGGTCGTCAATGTCTGGGTTCTTACTAGGCGAACTTACCTCTAACGTCTCATAGACAGATATATTACTGAGGTTTACGCGACATCCACACAAGATATGAATAAAAGAGGACGAACAATATCAGGGTAAGAGTTGATTTCAAATTAAAGATCCCGCCTGGTATATGAATTGGGTGGCTCCATATATGGAACGAGAAAGGCTTTATACGCACAAAATGGAATATCGGGTAAAATGGGTCTAAATATTAATATATCATATTTCAATTGAACAATCAGATAAAAAATCCCGATTACGAATTCCCTCCTTAGGTTTATATTCACATGTTCTTTTCGAACAGATTCTAGCACAAACATCGATTTCCCAGAAGAAAATGTCCAATTAAAGATGATTTATTTCATCATCATATATTACTATTACTTTCCTAAGATGAATCGGGAAGAAATTTTCAATCTCGCTGTCCCGACTGGATCATCGTATCACAGTTAGGTTATCAAACCCCACTTTGCATGATTAAAAGAAGATTAGTTTCAAAAAGCCTGAATGAGATTAAAATTCTTTAGGTGACGGAGTTAATTTAATTTTTAATTAATTTTTTTGAAATGAAAGTTGAAGATCACGTCCTTTTATCATAAGTTTTTTTTTAAAAAAGTTCTTGCTGTCACCGTGAAAATAGTATCTATTGTAATTTTACATAACAATTATGCTCTTATTCAGATAGTATATGCTTGCACAAGCTGCAACGCTTGGCATGCTTGTCTTATTTCTCGAGTAGGTCAAGAAGTCATTAGCAAACAGTAGCCATGAGCTCATGGAAACTACTGGATAAGGTTCGAGTTCATCAAATTTGCAAATATGACCAACGTATTGGTTAGTCCAAAAAGGTATAATCACAAACTCATGATATTCATATCTGATGTCAAGATATGATAAAAATCTCTTAGATATTATTCATCGAGGCCAGTTGTAACACCCCCATGATTTACGGAGATATTACAGCACCGTAGATCCCTTTTGGAGAACCTACCAGGCTTAGACCAACATAGAACTCATTAAAATTAACAAACCACAACATTCACTTTCTTAAAAACAAACCAACTTCAAACACGACGTACATTACAAAACCAAACAATACATCGTCCCGTAGGATCACAACAGATACAACAGCTCGCAGCTGATACAACAACATCATTAACAATCAACAACGACACGATATACGTCACATGACAGTACCTGCGCGAGTACAAAACCAAAATACCACACTGACCACGACAAGATGACCACAAACTCAACATAATACTTGATATCAAAGCTGCCCACCAAGATTGTGTCGCCCGTAATGGCTCGCCCACTGGACCTGTATGTGAATACACAATAAGTATATCCACCCCCGAAGGAGTCAGCAAGAAGCCGGTGCAAGTACAACGATTCCAGAATATGTACAACAAGTGAATAAACAACAGAAATCATAGTGCCATCACATATATTCCGGAATACAATACCACAATCAATATCACAAAACAACCTCCCGAGTTGTACTGGTCCTATACCTCACGCGAGATACACACCCCAGGAGTCCTCGTCAGGCCCTCTCAGGTTGTACAACCCAACCGAGTGATCCGTAGATACTCGCAGTCTAACGGATCCCAGGGGACCCTCGCTGGTTTTACTCGGCTCGCACACACTCAGTAACCACATGGCACAAATAATATTTATGGAATTACCACTTTTCACAAAATTACATTTTCACATATTCACACGAAGTACATTAACCACAATCAAATTACTTGCCTCGATCCGAACAACACAGGAAACAGTGAATGGAAGGACCTACGATCCAAACTTCTTCAACGATTCGATCCTAGCACAACCAAATACCAAATCAAGCACAAAACTACGGAAACGGAAGGATTTCCTTCAAATTCTACTCTTAGGGACAAACTATCGAACACTACGAACGCGGAGTTGTTCATACTCCATTTAATAGATGGAAACTCGAAACAAAATCCGCAGACTTCAAGGGAAACAAGGGATCATGACTTCATAATCATAATCTAACACAAATAAAGGCTTAAAACGGACTAGAATGACGAGATCTTAACAAAACCTCAAAATTCTCAAAAACTAGGGATTGAACAATCTTACCTCGATCCGGGCGGTGAAAGATGATTAAATGATGTTAACTCCGCACTATGAACTCAAAATAGTTGTTGGATGATGAAATACGACCAAAACCCACACTCTCTTATGTTCAAGATCGCCCAGCCATCGGAGAAGAATAAGGAGAGAAGAAAAATGATGATTCTAGAACATGCAGCCCATATATATACTGGGCGCGATTAGCATGCGCTACGGCTGAAGTTTAGCATGCGCTATCGGCTGAAAGGCGGTGCACTATTGGTTGGAATGTGGTCCATAACCGTATGTCTGACTTCGCTAGCGTGCGCTACACATCAGTTAGCGTGCGCTACCTGCTGAACAGGTAGTCCAAAACCCTACTGGCCTCACTGTCCTGTCGACATAGCGCGCGTTACCTCACTATTAACGTGTGCTAGCACATCGCAATAGCGTACGCTAGTCCACCATTACTGTACCCTAATGTCCCATTCCAGAGTCCAGAAAGCTCACTGCCCAGTCGGCATAGGGTGCGCTACGAGCAAGAGTATCGTGCGCTACTGATACATGATTAGCGTGTGCTAACAGTCACATTCTAATGTGCGCTACTCTACTTCCCAGTATTAAATTCGCAAAGTACGTCCTGAACAAACACATTCCGATAATCACAAAACTCAACGATTATTGTCCATGAACATTCCAAATCCAATCACCAATACACATGATTCCAAATGCCATACAATTCAACACGGGACATACAAATAAACTCCCAACATAATATATCCAAAATAACACATATTATTAACAAAATGCATGGATATTACACCCTTACCCCCTAAAAAGAAGTTTCGTCCTGAAACTTAAGATTCGAATAGTTTAGGGTATCGGGCACGCATACTATCTTCTGTTTCTCACATAGCTTCCTCAGTTCCATGTTTAGACCATTGGACCTTTACTAACGGAATCACTTTCTGTCGCAATTGTTTCACTCATCGCTCTAATATGGCTACCGGTTGCTCTTTGTATGTAACATCATCATTAACTTCAATCTCTTGATAATCAATAACATGGTTGGGATTAGGAACATACTTACGCAGTTGTGAAACATGAAACACGTTGTGAACATGACTAAGCGTCGGAGGTAACACTAGTCGATAAGCCACATCGCCTACTTTGTCCAAGATCTAGAAAGGACCAATATAACGAGGACTAAGCTTCCCTTTCTTACCAAACCGAAGGACTCCACGAGTCGGTAATACCTTCAACAACACATGATCTCCTGCCTGAAATTCTAATGGTCGACGTCGAACATCGGCATATGACTTTTGTCGATTCTGGGCAGTTAATAATCTTTGTTGAATAACAGCAACCTTATCCCGTGTTCGAATCATCAAGTCCGGTTCTACTCCAAGTAACTCGCATGGTTTGTCCCAACAAATTGGCGATCTACACCGTCTTCCATATAAGGCTTCAAATAGAGCCATTCCAATCAAACTATGTCAACTATTATTATATGCAAATTCGATCAACGATAAATGAATCTCCCAATCTTCTTTCCAATCCAATGCACAATCTCTCAACATGTCTTCCAATGTCTGGATGGTTCTCTCCGACTGTCCATCCATCTGAGGATGATAGGCGGTACTAAAATTCAATTCAGTACCGAGTGCTTGATGTACTGCTTGCCATAAATATGATATAAAACGACCATCGCGATCCAAAACAATACACTTTGGGGTACCATGAAGTCTCACAATCCCCACAATGAACAAACGAGCCAATCTCTCTGGTCCCCAAGTATCTCGAATGCCCAGAAAATGTGCTGATTTGGTTAATCGATCAACGATTACCCAATCATATTCATCCCAGTTCGCGTCCTTAGTATTCCCACAATAAAATCCATCGCGATATCTTCCCACTTCCATTCCGGGATTGGTAACGGTTGCAATTTCCCGGCAGGTCTTTGATGTTCAGCTTTAACTTGCTGACAAGTTAAACATTTCGATACAAACTCCGTTACATCTTTCTTCATGTTCGGTCACCAAAAATTCTTCTTCAAATCATTATACATTTTACTCGTACATAGATGAATCGAGTACGGAGTAGAATGTGCTTCATTCAAAATCACTTTCTTAAAATCATCCTAATTTGGTACACAAATCCTGCCTTGAAATCGAAGAACACCATCTTCGTATATCATGAATCCATGTGCCTTTCCTTTAACAACATCTTCTTGAAGCTGTACAAATAAAGGATCATCTAACTGTTTAGACTTAATGTCCTCAATCATAGAGGATGTGACCTCAAGAAAACATAATTGTACTTGAGTTACTTGAGGCCAAAATTCAATCTCCAAATCAAATAACTCTCGTCTGAGCTTCGGTTGAATGGTAAGTAATTCCAATCTCTGCAACACGATTGACTTATGGCTCACAGCATCGGCAACGACATTTTCTTTACCTGGATGGTAAAGAATGTCAAGATCGTAATCTTTAATAAATTCCAACCATCGCTGCTGATGCATATTAAGCTCTTTCTGAGTAAAAATATATTTCAAACTCTTATGATCCATATACACCCGACAAGATGAACCGTATAAATAGTGCCTCCAAATCTTCAACGCAAACACCACAACAGCTAACTCAAGATCATGGGTAAGATAATTCATCTCATATGGCTTTAATTGACGAGATGTATAAGGTACCACTCTCTCGTTTTGCATCAATACACATCCCAGTCCTTGTTTAGAAGCATCACTACAAATAACAAAACCCTTTGTTCCCTGTGGTAAGACTAGAACTGGTGACGTAGTCAGCCTCTTATTCAACTCATCAAAACTCTTTTGACACCCATCACTCCATTCAAACTTCAGATTTTTCTATAATAGCTGCGTGAGTGTTTGAGCAATTTTCGAGAATCCCTCGACAAATCGACGATAATAACCAGCTAATCCCAGGAAACTCCAACTTCCTTAACATTTCGTGGAGGCTCCCAAGCTAAGACTGCTTGAGCCTTTTGAGGGTCTACCCAAATACCTTCGACCAATACAATATGTCCAAGAAAAGCAACTTCTTTCAGCCAGAACTCACATTTAGAAAACTTAGCATAAAGCTTATCAGCCCTCAAAATACTCAACACAACTCTCAAGTGTTCAGCATGCTCCGATTCACTCTTGGAATAGATTAAAATATCATCAATAAACACCACCACAAATTTATCGAGATATTCGATAAAAGTCTTATCCATAAGCTGCATAAATACCGTCGGGGCATTAGTCAAACCGAAAGGCATAACTACAAATTCATAATGCCCGTATCTCATTCGGAAGGTTGTCTTCGGAATATCCGAATCCCGAATTTGCAGCTAATAATATCCCGATCTCAAGTCAATCTTGGAGAAAACCGTAGCTCCTTGCAATTGATCAAATAGATCATTAATTCTTGGCAATGGATACTTGTTCTTGATAGTGAGTTTATTCAACTAACGATAGTTAATACATAACCGTAAAGATCCGTCTTTCTTCTGAACGAATAACACCGGCGCTCCCAAGGGGAAGCACTTGGTCGAATATAACCCTTATCCAACAATTCACTCATTTGTTTTTTCATCTCTTGCATCTCCGATGGGTCCATTCGGTACGGTGCCTTAGATACTGGTGCCGCACTAGGCTCTAGTTAGATAGTAAACTCCACCTCATGGTGCGGCGGTAATCCGGGCAAATCATCTGGAAATACGTCTGTAAATTCATTCACCACTGGAATAGAAGATAACTGAACTCCGCCAGTTTCTGTCTTCATTGCGTAACACCAATAACCGTTACAGACTTGACTCAACAACTTCATAGCCCTCATGGCTTGGATAATCTTCCCAAAAGTACTAGGTTTCTGCCCTTCGAAAGTGTGTTCGGTACCATGCAGCGCAACTATCGAAATTACTTTCCGACGATAGTCTACTATCGCTCCATGACGATCTAACCAATCGTCACCGAGGATCAAATCTTCTCCTTTCATGTCAATCACAATCAAATCGGATGGCCAATCTCTACCGCCGATGGTTACAGGACAATCAACAATCTCTCGATCCCCGACTATCCTTTCCCCACTCGGCAGTCCTACAATAAAAGGTTCACATGCAGAGAACATCAAGACCCAAACGACTCACACAAGACAATGATATAAAGGAATGAGTAGCTTTAGAATCAAACAATACATCTACTGGGTGCATACAAATATAAACAATACCTGACGTAGTTGCAGCCCCGAGGTCATCAGTCCGGCTCATTTTATATAATCGAGGTGGGGCTGATCCGGTACTTGGAGTACCCTTATGCTCGGTTTTGCCTCTATCGCTACCGCGCCCGACACTCTGAGTAGGCTGACCCATAACAATGCCTGCTGGAGTAGGAGACTGCTTAGCAAAGACCCTACCCATTGTCTCACAATATGACGCCCGATGTCCCTACTTCCCACACTTAAAACAAGTAATAGGACGTAATGAACATTGACAACTGACATGCCCTGGAACTCCACAATTAAAACAAGCTCGCGACTGGGCTGAGGTGAACCAACGGAAGACTGCACAGAAGATTGAGGCCTACGCGATCCACTGCCTCAGAAACTACCAGAAATTTTTGGTTTCTTCCAGCTCGAAATTGTCAGAACCGGAACTGTCACCATCTCATAAATGAGCGCTCTATCTTGGTATTCTCTTAAAGTGGTACATCCAAAGCCCGCCATATACTTTCGGACCTCAGGTTTCATTCTCGTGTCAAAATTAAGTATCTTATCTACTTCATCCCTGACTCAATCTTGGACATACGCTAACAGATTGTTGTATGTCTTGATTGCCTTGGAGATAGGAACATCTTTGGGTTGAGCTCTAAAGAGCTCACTGACTCTGGCTAGCCGCACAGGCACCGAACAGTATTGGGTCCCCATTAACTCTTTAAATTCTTCCCAAGTGACATCACGATCCTTGCGTTTAACTGCTCGCCACCAATCAGAAGCGTCATCAACAGTCAGGTACTGAGCTATCGGAACCCTCTTGGCCTCAGGGCAGCCAATACCATCAAAGATCTTCTCCAGCTCAACTAACCAATGATTACAGTTGTTCGCATCACCAGAACCATTGAATCTGGGAGGATTCATCTTCATAACTTCTTGAAGCCATCGATCCTCAACAGTCCTGCCAGTGTTAATGTTATGCACCACTTGAGCCAATTAGTGCACTTGCGTTACAACTTGTTGAAGAACGTTAGGCACTTAGGCCTCTGCACTCCCACCTGCACCTCCCGAAGGAATCGGATCTGATATAGCCACAAAATGAGATGCCGAATCTGAAACAGACATCTCGGATTCAGATATCGCTTCTCTACCACGGCCTCGGCCGCGTAGACGGACAGCTCTACCTCTCGGCATACTGAAAAATAAGAAATGGTTCAACAAGGAAACGATTACAACAATAGGTTACACAATGACAAGATAATTACTCCCGAGGGAAAGAAACAACCAACATCCGAGAAGGCATCCAGCACCGGCAACACAGGGTGGTAGCACACCAATGATATCGTAGACAATGATCGACTCACTTTAACAGACCCAAAAACACCGACAGCCTAGGTATCCATAACCCTAAGCTCGGATACCATATTCTGTAACACCCCCGTGATTTACAGAGATATTACAGCACTGTAGATCTTTTTTGGAGAAACTACCAGGCTTAAACCAACATAAAACTCATTAAAATTAACAAACCACAACATTCACTTTCTTAAAAACAAACCAACTTCAAACACGACGTACATTACAAAATCAAACAACACATCATCCCGTAAGATCACAACCGATACAACAGCTCACAGCTGATACAACAACATCATTAACAATCAACAACGACACGATATACGTCACATGACAATACCCGCGCGAGTACAAAACCAAAATAGCACACTGACCACAACAAGACGACGACAAACTCAACATAATACTTGATATCAATGTTGCCCACCAAGCTCGTGTACGCCCTGTGCTGGCTCGCCCACTGAACTGTACCTGAATACACAATAAGTATATCCACCCCCAAAGGGGTCAGCAAGAAGCCGGTGCAAGTACAATGATTCCAGAATATGTACAACAAGTGAATAAACAACAGAAATAACAGTGCCATCACATATATTCCGGAATACAATACCACAATCAACATCACAAAAACCCTCCCGAGATGTATTGGCCATGTACCTCACGCGAAATACACACCCCATGAGTCCTCGTCAGGCCCTCTCTGGTTGTACAACCCAATCGAGTGATCTGCAGATACTCGCAGTCTAATAGATCCCAGGGGACCCTCGCTGGTTTTACTCGGCTCGCACACACTCAGTAACCACATGCCACAAATCACATTTTCTGAAATTACCACTTTTCACAAAATTACATTTTCACATATTCACACGAAGTACATTAAACACAATCAAAGTACTTGCCTCGATCAGAACAACACAGGAAATGGTGAACGGAAGGACCTACGATCCGAACTTCTTCAATGATTCGATCCTAGCACAACCAAATACCAAATCAAGCAGAAAACTACGAAAACTGAAGGATTTCCTTCAAATTCTGCTCTTAGGGACACACTATCGAACACTACGAAGGCGGAGTTGTTCATACTCCATTTAATAGATGAAAACTCGAAAAGAAATCCGTAGACTTCAAGGAAAACAATGGACCATGACTTCATAATCATAATCTAACACAAATCAACGATTGAAACGGACTAGAAGGACGAGATCTTAACAAAAACCCAAAATTCTCAAAAACTAGGGATTGAACAATATTACCTCGATCCGGGCAGGGAAAGATGATTAAATGATGTTAACTCCACACTAGGAACTCAAAAACGTTGTTGGATGATGAAATCCGACCAAAACCCACACTCTCTTATGTTCAAGATTGCCCAGTTGTCGGAGAAGAAGAAGGAGAGAAGAAAAATGATGATTCTAGAACATGCATCCCATATATATACTGGGCGCGATTAGCGCACGCTACGGCTGAAGTTTAGCATGCGCTATCGGCTGAAAGACGGTGCACTGTTGGTTGGAAGGTGGTCCAGAACCTTCGATCTGACTTTGCTAGCATGCGTTAACGACCGTCACTAGCGCGCGCTAGCTCCAATACTAGCGTGCGCTACCTGTTGCAACAGCTAGTCCAGAACCCTACTGCCCTCACTGTCCTGCCGACATAGCGCACGTTACCTTGCTATTAACATGCGCAAGCACATCGCAATAGCATATGCTAGTCCACCATTAGCGTGCAGTAATGTCCCATTCCAGAGTCCAGAAAGCTCACTGCCCAGTGGGCCTAAGGTGCGCTACGAGGAAGAGTAGCATGCGCTATTGATACACGATTAGCGTGCGCTAGCAGTCACAGTCTAACGTGCGCTACTGCTACTTCCCAGTATTAAATTCACAAACTACGGACTGAACAAACATATTTCGATAATCACAAAACTTAATGATTACCGACCATGAACATTCCAAATCCAATCACCAATACACTTGATTCCAAATGCTAGACAATGCAACAGGGGGCATACAAATAAATTCCCAATATAATATATCAAAAATAACACACATTATTAACAAAATGCACGGATATTACACCAGCGAACAGATGAATCAAAAGAAAAGGAACCCAAATGGAAGAAGCTGGCATTACGATTTATAGATCTGTTGTTCTGTTACTGTCTTAAGTGAAGATTTGTTACGTCCGTAACACAGCTTCTAGAGTCTACAGCTAACCGCCGTCATTATGGTCGTAACAGGTTATTTATAACGGTCGTAACATGTCTTTGGGATTATTCTATCAAATGACCCGCTTGCTCACAACCAGTATCGAGTATGGTTATGCCTTGCTACTCTTCGAGCCTCGTCATGTAGCATCCGTGGCTAGTACAGCTTCGCTTCAATAATATCATCGCTTTCATAGCTCGTGTCATTTCCCTAAAAGTACTCGATTCTCTTTCGATGATTCTTGATCGCTTTACACTGACTATCTGGTCCTCATCGTGGATTAAATCCTCGCCCAGTACCTCAACATCAATAGGATTCAGAATTAATCTTTGTTCTAGATATGCACAGGCAATCGTGAGTCTCGCGATTCCCTAAAATCCGATCTCTACCGGGTATGCCCATAATGAAGGGCTACCATGAAACTATGTCATCGAGGTTCAACTCGACGCACATAAGAACAACGTATCAAAGAGAGGGTGGTATAATAACAAAATCTGATCCTAGCTTAAAGATTTCAATTAAGTACAAAGGAAGGAACTTGCTTCTCTAGAAGGGTAAAGAGCGGAAACATTTAAAGCACAAAAAGGGATTCATCCGCAAAGGTTGGAATGTTAAGATATCGCATCTCGACAAAGTTCCAATTTTGAACTCATTCCTCTATCCGTTACACACCAACAACGTCGCACGTAATAATCCATGCTCAACCATTCATGTTACCCTCTTACACGTTGTCGCTATGATGCATCTCTTACTACTGGTACATGGGCCCGTATATTTGCTTTTCAAAAGAAACTTCAGTATTTGCATGTTATGTTTATACGTATATACTCTCCTAGAGGAGTCCTTAGTGCATAAATCAATTCACTATTTTTCTCTGAAAATATTCGGTTTAATGTACATAAACTCGGCGTCTATCATCGAGAAGTGCTGGCATCTTCTCAAAATGATGCCATTTCTTAATTCTCGTTGTCTCTGAAAGAACTTAAAAGATATGTTTCATCAAAATCGTATTGCAAGATAACTTAATCTGCATGACAAGCCTGCATGTCATACATCTGAATCCAAAATTCAAAATTAAATTTACAGGCTTTCATAAAAATATCTAGATCAAAATTTTCGAAATTACTTGTTTTTAAAATGGCATGCTTGATTTTTCAAAGGTTTGGAAAACTTTTGTTGTTTTCTTTAAGAAAATGGTAATAACATGGGTTGTAAAATATCTTACTCTTATTCAAATAAATACATGAGCCTAAGTACTGCTGAGCAATTTCGACCCGATAGTAACTTTGCTATCTCGAAGGATTTTGGCTTATCTCATTGAGATCTGGAATCTCCAGTCCAATGAGTAGAATCTCGCAGGTATTAAATTCGAATAAAAGATCAACACGATTTATTCTTGCTCTCAAGGAATTTTATTCTTGATAACCATCACCATACGCCAGTATGCACAAACTTCTCGACCGTATAAGGACAGGATAAATAATGAACACAGTTCGAATGAGATCAAGGTACAAACAAGTTACCCTAGTTCCTAGCACAGTTCAGATAGGATCTGAATAAAATCAATAGGTACGATTCCAATGAAATAGAGTTCACAAGAGCTGCCCTTATCTTAATACAAAGTCGAGACAGGTTCAGAAACAAGACTAAAACAGGTTTAGAAAAGAAATTAAGGATTAGAGAGACTTACAGTGCAGGTCGTACGAGACGATGGCATCCAGTGATATTTCTCAACATAAACAACAACCGACAACATGACATGAAAAAACAGACCCAATAACCGATGATCTAGGTATTCAGAGACCTAGGCTCTGATACCACTATCTGTAACAACCCCGTCCCAGGTCAGAACTGTTACAGCGCCGTGGATCCATTTTGGGAATCCACAAGGCAAGACCTATTTAACACATATACAAACACACAACGACCAATAGGTCGATTATAAAACCAAAACAACCCGCATGAACCGGCAAGGTTGATGCTACAGAACAACCACAATATCACGACCGGCAAGGTCGAACATAATGACAACCCGACCAAAATACAGATAACAAAATCAAGATAGTACCCAAACCCACACACGGGTATAACATCAAAAATAACAGTACTTTCGAGTACATATACAAACCAAGACCAAAACACATGAATAAAAGGGCAATCTCTAGCTTTACTCGACCACAAAACACAGTTTCACAACATGGGTACAGCTTCCAAATATCGATTTCCCATCATATCATTTCACATTTCAAAGTATGTTGTCACATAACCGTAAAGACGAAAGCCTCAGATTATTATCGAAACTTTAAGCAACTTTGATTTTCAATCTCCTTTGAAATAACTTTTCGAGGCATCCTCGATAAATTATTTATAAAATGATATCATTCTAGAAAACTGTATTCGCGGTTAGTCATCAAGTATTCACAGAAAATCTTTCTCAAAAAATTTCCTAAAATATTTTCAAAATCCTTTTTTTCAAAACATTTTCGAAATCCCTTCGAAATCGTTTTCACAGACATTTTCGATATCCTTTTCAAAAATATTTTTGAAATCCTCTCGAAACAAAGTTTAATTTAGGAAATCATTTTCAAAAACATTTCAAAGTATCAACGTAGTGTTGCGGAATTCAGAGCATGAGCAACGTCATATGAAAATCACAGTTTATGCATATTTAATTGCAATTTATACATAAAGCACGATCAAATACTTGATTGGTGATTTTAGGGACAAGAACGTTTCTAACGGTCTGTAATTAGGATTCAAAACTCTGAAATCTCCAGCCTACAATGAGGAATTCATGTTAACCGGCATTAGGGCTATTTATTCTAATAGAAAGAATGTCAAAAACCTTAATTTAATCCTTAGGGAACTTTAATCAGACACTTTGCGGACGGTATCTGATTACGAGGATTTAAACGAAAATTTTTATTTCCGTTCCGCTAGAACCGATAAGAATAGCCCTAGGATACTCAATATACAATCATTTTAAAATTCTAAACAAGAATTAATCCAAATATCTAAGAACAAGTTTAGGGCTCAGGGCCAGATTACATCCAATCCGACGAAAATCGCTGAAAACGGGTGAAGAGGACTTGCTAATTTGGTTCTCGGACGTTGATTACGCGTTAAAACTACTCGAAATAGGCCGAAACGGAACTTCCAAGTGAGGGCCGGAGCCCTATGTACTCTCTCGTTGCTTCTGGAGAAAAAATGGCTGAGTTTCGCCATTTTATGCCCACAAACCCGCAAGGTCGGTTGTAAGGGCGGTTTAGTAATTTCGCCGCGACTGACTGCATTCATGTCTAGTTTTAGCCGTAACTTGTCCGTTTGAGCTTGGAATTTCTCACTATTTGTTTCATTGCAAAGGTAACTCAATAATCTACAATGTTATAATGAGTTAGGTTTTTTGGATTTTTTTATAATTTATGACGACCGATCAAAGTCGGCCCTTGCGCACAGCGCCTTCCAAAAAGGCCCATGTTTGTTTTTATTGACTCCCTTGTGGTACTCCGTTTATATTATGAATTGTCCAATAATATAATACTCGAAACAAAAATTGTGAATCTCGAGCCTAATCAAACAATCCAGTCACAGTTCGATTGGCGAGTCTATAACGTTCCTCGAAATGTCGAGAAAAAACGAAAATGCCATTGAGACAATGAAACAAATTCCTAAGGTCTCGTAATCAACTTTAAAGTATTCTAATGCATACGATTGAACCTGACATTATTAAGATGACCCTGCAGGTCGGGTTCACGTCACCAATCAGAATTATAGAGCAAAATACACGGTTAAGAAAAGTAATACATATGGGATCATGAGTTGCAACGAGAATAGTGCCAATCAATCACTAATCTCAAGATAACACGGGAGGACATCGTATAATCGATACGTGTCGATATTCAGAATCCCGAAAGTTGATCGATAACTTGAGAATAAAGAATGGCAACAGTTACAAGTTCGACAAAACGACAAAAGAATTCATAAAACGGGTCGAAAATTAGAAGTTATTTAGGGGTAAAAGTCTGGGATCTCACAAATGCAAGAACAAGTAACAAGAGAGAATAAATATATTAATTTCAATCTATAACAATAATCAAAGTACTAACAAATCCTAGAATCTAAAGGAGTTTAGCCAAAAAAAACATCGTTACAAAATTACAATAAGAAAAGTTGAACATGTTCTTCAATTAAAAGTAAAAGAAGAAAATTAGGCAAAATTAACTTATTATGGGTCTTGGATCTTGAACCTTGATCCTTGCTCTTATCCTACTTTTGTTTTCTTGAGTCTCTTGGTGACGAAAGATGATAAATTTCGAATCTAGGAGGTCTGATTTAAAGGCAAGGGGGTCCTAGTTCAATTGAGGTTGGAGTATTGTATGAAAAGAAACTTCTAAATTGAGCAAAACCTATACACGACCATTTCGATGGTACAACTTGTGGCATGGCTGTGTCGGACGTCCTAGCCAGTTTCATGCATTTTGAAATAGGATGTGTAGAATGTAGTCTACTTATGAGACGACCGTGTCACTGGTAGTCACCTCTGGCATGCTTCAGTCGTTTTTTGTTATCAATTTTGCTATAGAACTCAGATTTATGAATAGTCTGCATCATTAAAGAAGGTAACTCAATTATCTTTATAATCTTATATTCTTATTTAATATGTTCCATGAATTGATAGCTTATTAGCATTTTAGTACACAACCTCCATGCACTTTTAGTCTGTTTACTCTTTTTCCACTTTATCATCAATCCGACCCTTACTTAACTTTAATTCTTCATCGCATTCGTGCTCAATACCTTTGTTGACCTAACCTAGAATTCATTCCATGCTCGTTAATCTCAATTATGAATTTCGCAGACTTTCCTTCAAAATAAGCAAACACGTGACATTTCATAATATAATGAAATTTAAATGCAAAATGCCAAGTTCAAGCAAAATTGACTATGACATATGAAATAAATAGACCCCAATTATATGCAAAAATCATGCTTGTAAGCCAACACTTAGGCCAGTGACCAATTCTATAGGGTAAAGAAAGTGTTATATGGACTTAAATAGGCACCATAAATATGGTATGAGACACTGTCACTGTACCTTATGTTGTTACCCAAAATATTATCCGGAGATGATATTGCTGGAATGGATGAGTAACAAACAAAATGCGAGAGCACGTCCGTGGGGAAGTAAATAACACAAGATTTGCCGGGTTTGTTAGGCACGGGCTTGAATGCTCTCGCGAGATGTTATTAATACGAATACGTTGGAGTACAAATATTAATATAAGAGTACAATTACAATGAGTGTAAAAGAGCCAAGTTATCTAGCTCTTTACTGTTGCTTTGTGAGTTCTTGAACTGTAGGGAGTTCTTGTTTCTGCCGATCGTCTTTTGGTTAAGAGGTTCTGATAGAGAAAAGCCGAGAGAAAAGCAGTCAGAAAAGCAGGCCCTTTTCCAAGTGCAGGAAGCCTTCTATTTATAGGAGGAGCTGGGATGTCTTCATCCTGACGGGCGATCGCCTTTCCTGTATTATAATAAGGGGGCGATCGTCTTTAGCACATGGACTGATTGCCTTAAAGTCTGCGACTGCTGCTGGCAGCCAGCTGTGTGAACCAGTGAGAGGACAACACGCCTCTCTTGTCGTTGTCTCGGGAGGTCCCACCTTAAACCTTTAGGCGGGTCTGTCGGTAGGTGAGAAGATGGCGACACGCTGGGGTCAAAGGGCCTTATCATATAGTGCCTTTTCCGGATCTGCACGTGGGTCTCTATTCCGAGTTTCGGCCTTCGAAGACTTGGCGGATGTTGTCTTCACGTGGCATGAGGTGGTCGTCCATGATCGGGCACTTGGGATGATCTCTAGTTGCCGGGAGACGATCGCCTTGGCAGTCGATCGCTCGGCGCTGGGTCCTGTTCTGGGTTCTTCGATCGGCAAGTATGCCTTGGCCTATTTGACTCTGGTTCGGTCGCCCGATCTTTGTACCGATCGCGTATTGAGGTGTATAAATCTCGACACAACAATTGCCCCCCAGCTTGCTCCGATGTTGAAGACATGGGGTGAGGTGGTTCCACTGGCGATCGTTTAGGATAAAGACAGGCGATCTGTTGAGTGGACTTTGGTCTCGGATTTGGGCGACCTGATCGTTTGGCGAGCTATCTTCGGTCTTGTTCTTGTGATATTCAATTTTGCAGATCCCTCGTGGAAGGCCGATTGTTTCGACCTAGAGGAACCATGCACGGTCACGGAGTTCGATGGACTGACCTCCATGACCGTGTCCTGTGCGCGAGGGACATTCCACCTGTAGGTTTGTCTCGTGATTCACTTTATTGTGAGGGTCCTCCGTTAGGCTGCACCCGCCTCGTATTTAAACGAAGGGCGAGCGGTCTTGGTCTGGAGGAGTCCTTGCACGGGGCATCGTCGGATTAATCGACTCCACGTCCGTGGCTTGTTAGCACTTTTCTACCTCGGATCATCATGTTAGATGGCAATCCTCGACGGTATACGTTGTGACGGGGGTACGGACGCGTCGCATTGTCCGGGTCCACCATGTTAGATTATGAACCTTTGAGGACTGGCGAGTGTGTCCACAGATTTGTTTGGAGGGTCCTTCGGCTACGCCCGCCTCGTATTTAAACGAAGGGTGAGCGATCACAGCCCAAACCAGAGGAACCTTGCATGGACGAAGCTGTCGGTTCCATCGACCTCCAGGACCATGGCTGCACTCTTCTACCTCGGATCGTCATGTTAGATGGCGATCGTCGACGGTCTACGTTGTGCTGAGGGAGGCGATCTCGTGCCTAGGTCCATCATGTTAGATGATGAACTTTAGATGGCGAGCGAGTCCTCCATTTTTGGAGATGTTGCTTGGGTAGTAGCCTTTCGTTTGACATGGTGGAAACTGGTGAAAGGTCTCCGAAGATTCCACCTCTTGATTGAAGCATAAAGACCTGACCACCAGGGTTGATCGGGAGGATCGACTCGTATGAATCCTCTGGCTTTCCGTGTTTGATTCTGGCGATCGGACTGGGAGACTGGCGATCGTCGTTTTGACGTCGTTCACGGCACTTTGATCCTTTCCACCCGGGGCTCCGGCTAAGTTACTAAACTGTCCAGCTTCCCCTCCTCAAACAATCTCCAAAGTTGTCTGAGGAGGTCGTGGCATTGATTAGTGTTGTGGCCGGGACTCTTGTGGTAAGCATAAAATTTGTTGCGGTCCAGATGATCGTGGTCCCTTACCGCCTTCGGCTTGCTTAGCCGCTCGCGCCCCTGGATGGCGTAGAAAATATGAGCCGGAGATAGATTGAGGTTGTGGTAGAGATGGGATTCCATATCCACAAAGGTCCTGAAATCACCAGGTGGCTTGGTGACCGCCTTGTTGGACTTGGCGATCGCCGTCTCTGCCCCCTCGCCCTGGTGAAGGGCGAGCAACCTCCGCCTGACCAAAAAGTCTGCGGCCTTGGCACGGAAGATTGCGTAGGTTGGGGGGATATCCTTCGTAAGGTGCCTGAACATGGGCGAAAGACCATTGAATCCCCCTAGGACCGAGTAGAGGGAGATCTCGTCGCTTACGGGCTCGCCATTGAGGATTATCTCATCCACCCGGTCGATGTAGTCTGCGTCGGTCTCGTCTTCCCCCTGCCTGATTTTCATCATGCGGTGGGGACCTTCTGGTCGAGCGACCTTGGCGGCGAAGTACGATGTGAAGTCATTCGCCAGTTGTTCAAAGGATCTAATTGATCGCGGTGGCAGTGAGATGTACCACCTATGGGCCAGTTCGCCCAATGTTAACGGGAACATTCGGCACCTGGTCGCGTCTGATGCCCTGCATCCGGTCATGTAGATCCAGAACTTGCTCAGGTGAGTCTCGGGGTCCGATCTCCCCTCGTACAAAGGTGTTTGAGGAGGAGTGATCCTTGGCTGCACGGGGGCAAGTTCGATCTAGACCGCGAGCGGCTCACTCGGCTCGGCGATCATTCTCTTGGCGCCTGCCCCAGTTTCTAGGAGCGCCTTCATGCCATCGAGCTGGCGTTGCATTGCGTCCATCGCCGTAGCTTGGTCGCTTGTGGTTTGGCTCTCAGGGCGGGAGTCGAGGCGATCGTGTACCGATCTCCTGGCTCCGCGGTAGGGGATGAGGTCATCGCCGTCGATATTGGTTCTTCGGCGAGGGGGAGCTAAGTGACCGACCTGCCTTTTGGGATTTGGGTATGCCAAACTCCTTGTGATGGATTCGGGCTCCGTCGTCTCATGGCTGGGGCCAGAATGCCCCGGCCGCCATGATGGGTCGCTTCCTAGGCGGCTGAAAACGGAACCGTCCCGCCTCGCGAGTGCTTCTTCTCGTGAATCGGGGCTTCCTGACGATTGCTTGACAAGTAACCCCCTGAGCTTCCGTTTGCCCGCGCGGCGGATGGGTGATGGAGTAATTGCGGGCGTACCACATGCTCTCTGTCGCTCTCGTAGGATGGCCATCGCCTCCTCGATCTATTCCGCTATTTGGAACTGATCGAGCGAGAGGCTAGGGCCATCCCTCGGGGGCGGGATCGAGAGTCTCGTGCCGCCGCGGCTACCCTCCGCCGTGGGTTGGGGCTCGGATTGATCCGGAATAAGACGTCCGGCGGATCGGAGAGTGGATCTCTTCGATGTGGTGGTAGACGTCATGAATCTGAAGGTTTTTTATTTGAAGAATAGTGAGTGTTTCTTCAAGTATATACCCCGGAGAACAGTGAGTGTTCTTCGAGATGGTCGGAATGAAAATGAAGGTTCAGGCCCCTTCTTCTAGCGCCAATTGTTGTTACCCAAAATATTATCCGGAGATGATATTGATGGAATGGATGAGTAACAAACAAAATGTGAGAGCACATCCGTGGGGAAGTAAATAACACAAGATTTGCCGGGTTTGTTAGGCCCGGGCTTGAATGCTCTCGCGAGATGTTATTAATATGAATACGTTGGAGTACAAATATTAATGTAAGAGTACAATTACAATGAGTGTAAAAGACCCTAGTTATCTAGCTCTTGAGTACTGCTCTGTGAGTTCTTGAACTGTAGGGAGTTCTCGTTTCTACCGACCGTCTTTTGGTTAAGAGGTTCTGAGAGAGAAAAGCCGAGAGAAAAGCAGCTAGAAAAGCAGGCCCTTTTCGAAGTGCAGGAAGCCTTCTATTTATAGGAGGAGCTGGGATGTCTTCATCCTGACGGGCGATCGCCTTTCCTGTATTATAATAAGGGGGCGATCGTCTTTAGCACATGGGCTGATTGCTTTAAAGTCCGCGGTTGCTGCTGGCAGCCAGCTGTGTGAACCAGTGAGAGGACAACACGCGTCTCTTTTTTCTGTCTCGGGAGGTCCCACCTTAGACCTTTCGGCGGGTCTGTCGGTAGGTGAGAAGATGGCGACACGCTGGGGTCAAAGGGCCTTATCCTACGGTGCCTTTTCCGGATCTGCACATGGGTCTCTATTTCGAGTTTCGGCCTTCGCAGACTTGGCAGATGTTGACTTCACGTGGCATGAGGCGGTCGTCCATGATCGGGCACTTGGGACGATCGCTAGTTGCCGGGAGACGATCGCCTTGGCAGTCGATCGCTCGGTGCTGGGTCCTGTTCTGGGTCCTTCGATCGGTAAGTCTGCCTTGGCCTATTTGGCTCTGGTTCGGTCGCCCGGTCTTTGTGCCGATCGCCTGTTGAGGTGTATAAATCTCGACACAACACCTTATTAATAGTAGATTCGAGAAAGGTGCAATTCGCAAAACAATCTTCAAAGACTTACTGATGGTGCATATCTATGTTTACGATATTATTTTATTTTCTATTAACCAAGATTTATGCCGGAAGTTCTCTCATCCTATGCAAAGTAAATTTGATATGAGTATGAAGGAATTGAGTTTGTTTTTAGGTTTGTAGGTAAAATAGTTACCTACAAGAACCTTCACTAATCAAGGGAAGAACATCAAGGAGTTCCTTAAAAAGTTCAGGATGAATTCCAAGACAACACCATCTCTAACGAGCACTTCCTTCCATATAGATAAATATGAGGCTAATAAAATTATAGATCAAATGCTCTATAGAAAGTGTTGTTGCCCAAAATATTTATCCGAAGATTAATACTGCTGGAAGACGGACAACAAACAACAATTGCGGGAGCACTTCCGAGAGAAGATAAATAATACAAGATTTGCCGGGTTTGTTAGGCCCGGGCTTGAATGCTCTCGCGAGATGTTATTAATACAAATATTCGTGGATACAAGTATTAATGAGAGAAATCTAAATACAATGAGTGTAAAAGACTCGTTAATCCGGCTCTTGAGCGAAGCTTGGTGTTCTTCGTCCGCCGATAATGCTCGAGGAGAAAAGGCCGGGAGAAGTAAGACCGAAAGAAAGCTGTTGCCAAGAGTTGGAGATTAGCCAAGTGCTTAATGTTTGCTTCTGTATTGCGTATGTATTGCAAGACTGTCCGAGCGAAACTCAAGGAAGCTGAAGCCTTTTTTGTGGTAAAGGTTCGATCCCTTGGACAAGTGCTGGGAGACATGCTTATATAGGGACAGCCGGGTCCTGTCCTTTTGCTGCCGATCGCCTGCCGGCCATTTTAATAAGGTGCCGATCGACTGCCGGCTAATATAATACTGTGCCGATCTCCTGGCTGTCGGGCTAGAGTCGAGGAAGATGCTTTCTGTCGGGTAAAGTCAATGCGGTGGTGGCGCCACTGGCGGTCAATAAGGAACCGAGCGTGTCGGAGCCGGCCAACATGCGGCCCTGCGCGGCTTTCGGCGCCTATCGGGTGGTGGAGAGAATCTGCGGTGTGGTCAATGGCCCGGGATTCGCGGATCTTGTCCCGGTCCTTGCACGTGGTGCCAGTCTTGAGGCTCGGCCTTCGCCGACTGGATGTCCATCGGTGGTGATCGACATGAGCGGTCGTCCCTGGCTGATCATCCGAGGTCGCCAATGGTCGGTCACCAAGGGCAGGTCGCCAATGGTCGGTCACCAAGGGTCGATCGGCAGATGCCGATAGAGGGTCGCCAGATGTTGGTCGCCAGGAGTCGGTCGCCGAGTACCGAGAGACGATCGTATCTGAGGTCGATCGCTCGGCACCGGGACTTGTCCTGGGACCTTCGGTTGGCCAGTCTAGCATGTCCGCTGGGTTAGGGCTCGGTCGCCTGATCGCTGGTCGGCACACTTGCCTTGGTCGCTCGGCAGTAAGTCGGTCGCTCGGCCTCGGAGGCGATCGCCGGTCGGAAGGTGTTAAAACTTGACGCAACAATTGCCCCCCAGCTTGCTCCTATGTTGAAGACATGGGGCGAGGTGGTTCTTGCTGGTGATCATGTACGGATGAGGACGGGCGATCTGAGCTGACTTTGGACTCGGACTTGGGCTATCATGATCGATTGGCTAGCTATCTTTCGGTCTTGTACCTGCAAAAAACAACATTGGCCGATCCCCCATGGAAACTTGGTGGTTTCGCTTTATTTGAGGAATCGTGCACAGTCGCGGAGATCGATGGACCGACTCCATGACCGTGTCTTGGTGCGCGAAGACAATGAGTGCCTCGTGACTCACTTTATTATGAGGGTCCTCTGTTAGGCTGCGCCTCGCCTTGTATTTAAACGAAGGGCGTGCGGTCTCGGTCTAGAGGAGTCCTTGCGCGGGGCAGCGTCGGATGAATCAACTCCACGCCCGCGGCTTGTTAGCTCTGCTTCCACCTCGGCCAGCCATGGAGATGGCCGACCTCGATGCTGTACGTTGAGACGGGGTTGTGGCATGTGTCCACTGATTAATGTTGGAGAGCCCTCCGACTACGCCGGCCTCGTATTTAAACGAGGGCGGGCGATCTCGGCCGAAAGGGACCTTGCATGGCCGAAGCAGCCGGTTCCATCGTTGCCGTGACCATGGTTTTATGATGCGCGGTGGAAGCGATCTTATGCCTTAGTCCGTCATGTTATATCTTTGGATGTAGATGGCGATCGTGTCCACCGGGTTCTTGATGATGTTGCGATCTGCCGGAAGATCGCGATCGTCGCTCGGCTAGTCCCTCATTTTAGAATGGATGTAGGCGGGGATCGAGTCCTCGGCTCTGTGGGTAGTAGCGATCGGGAGACCGGAGGTCGTCGTGCGGGCGCCCGACCGATCTACTCTAGGCCGAGAAGAAGCCTTTGCACAGACAGAAATCTGCGGCTCTAGCCGGAAGGCTGCGTGGGTCGTCGGCGGGGTCTTCGTGAGATGCTGAACATAGGCGAGAAACCACGAAAACCTCCTAGGACCGCGTAGAGGCGGTCTCATCGCTTACGGGCTCGCCGTTGAGGATGATCATGTCAACCGGTCGATGTAGTCCGAGTCGGACTCTGTTCTCCTTGCCCGATTTGCATCATGCGATGGCGACCTTCCGCCGGCGACCACGGTGGCGAAGTGTTCCGTGAAGACGTGCGCCGGCTCGTTAAAGGCGATGGACCGAGGTGGCAATGAAGTGTACCACCGGTGGGCGAGGTCGTCCGGTGTCGGAGGAACATTCGGCACACAGTCGCGTCCGATGCCCCACACCCGGTCATGTAGATGTTGAACTTGTGCAGTGTGCTTGGGGTCCGATCGCCCCACAGTACGGGTGTCCGAGGAGGAGCGATCTGTCTTTGCCGGGCGAGCTCGATGTCGATCGCGAGCGGCTCGCTCGGCGCGGCGATCGTCTTGGTGGCGCCGCCGGATTGCAGGAGCGCCTTCATGTCGTTGAGTTGACGTTGCATGGCGGCAATCGCCGCGGCTCGGCCGCTTGCGGATCGGCTTTGGGAGCGGGGCCGAGGCGATCGTGCACCGACCTCCGGACCCCGCTGCCGCCGACCTCGGGAATTCGACGAGCGGGAGCCAGCGGCCGGATCGCCTTGTGGGAGCCGGGTAGGCCGAGCTCACGGTGACGGACACAAACTCGCCGTCTCGTAGAGGCCGGGTGCCCGGTCGCCAGTCGGGTCGCGCCCAGCGATCGAGACAGACGTGCCCAGTGCCGAGCGCCTCTTGTTGCGGGCGAGAGCCTCCTGGCGATTGCTCGGCCGGTAGTGCCTTGAGCTTCCGCTTGATCTCCGGCGAGAGGCAGGGGCGGTAGGCCGGAGGCGTCGAGAGCACTCCGTCGCTCTGTAGGACGTCAGGCCCCTTCGATCTGTTCCTTGGTTCGGAACCGATCGAGCGAGAGGCTTGGGCCGCCGTCCGTGGACGGATCGAGCGTCTCGATCGCGGCGGCTACCTTCCACCATCGGCCGCGGCTCGGACTGGGACGGAACAGGGGGTTTGGCCGGGGTCGCCGGCTTTCTTCCACGCGGAGGCGGAAGACATGATTTCTGAAGGATTTCTTTGAAGTGCAGTAAGTGTCACTTCAAGTATCTGCCCCGAGAACAGTGAGTGTTCTTCGGGACGGTAGGTATAAAAAATCGAAGGTTGGATGTCCTTTCTCTAGCGCCAATTGTTGTTGCCCAAAATATTTATCCGAAGATTAATACTGCTGGAAGACGGACAACAAACAACAATTGCGGGAGCACTTCCGAGAGAAGATAAATAATACAAGATTTGCCGGGTTTGTTAGGCCCGGGCTTGAATGCTCTCGCGAGATGTTATTAATACAAATATTCGTGGATACAAGTATTAATGAGAGAAATCTAAATACAATGAGTGTAAAAAGACTCTGTTAATCCGGCTCTTGAGCGAAGCTTGGTGTTCTTCGTCCCGCCGATAATCTGCTCGAGGAGAAAAGGCCGGGAGAAGTAAGACCGAAAGAAAGCTGTTGCCAAGAGTTGGAGATTAGCCAAGTGCTTAATGTTTGCTTCTGTATTGCGTATGTATTGCAAGACTGTCCGAGCGAAACTCAAGGAAGCTGAAGCCTTTTTTGTGGTAAAGGTTCGATCCCTTGGACAAGTGCTGGGAGACATGCTTATATAGGGACAGCCGGGTCCTGTCCTTTTGCTGCCGATCGCCTGCCGGCCATTTTAATAAGGTGCCGATCGACTGCCGGCTAATATAATACTGTGCCGATCTCCTGGGCTGTCGGGCTAGAGTCGAGGAAGATCTTTGTCTGTCCGGTAAAGTCAATGCCGTGGTGGCGCCACTGGCGGTCCAATAAGGCGAGCGTGTCGGAGCGGCCAACATGCGGCCCTACTGACAGCTTTCGGCGGCCTATCGGCTGGTGGAGAGAATCTGCCAGATTGTGGTCAATGGCCCGGGATTCGCGGATCTTGTCCCGGTCCTTGCACGTGGTGCCAGTCTTGAGGCTCGGCCTTCGCCGACTGGATGTCCATCGGTGGTGATCGACATGAGCGGTCGTCCCTGGCTGATCATCCGAGGTCGCCAATGGTCGGTCACCAAGGGCAGGTTGCCAATGGTCGGTCACCAAGGGCAGGTCGCCAATGGTCGGTCACCAAGGGTCGATCGGCAGATGCCGATAGAGGGTCGCCAGATGTCGGTCGCCAGGAGTCGGTCGTCGAGTACCGAGAGACGATCGTATCTGAGGTCGATCGCTCGGCACCGGGACTTGTCCTGGGACCTTCGGTTGGCCAGTCTAGCATGTCCGCTGGGTTAGGGCTCGGTCGCCTGATCGCTGGTCGGCAGACTTGCCTTGGTCGCTCGGCAGTAAGTCGGTCGCTCGGCCTCGGAGGCGATCGCCGGTCGGAAGGTGTTAAAACTTGACGCAACAGAAAGCTTATTAGATCACTCTTCTACCTGAAATCAAGCAGGATAGGTAGCACGTTTGTCGTAGGGGTGTATGTGAATTATCAAGTTGCACCTAAAGAATAACATTCAATACAGCCAAGAAATTCCTCAAGTACGTGAAAGGAACACAAAAAGTAAGAGTTTGGTGCCCCAAGGAATGAGGATTCAACCTGGTTGGCTACAGCGACTCTGATCTTGATGGCTATTAGCTGGATAGGATGATTACTAGTGGGACATATCATTTTATTGGATCGAGAACTATATCTTGGCTCAACAAGAAGCAGTTGTCCAACTCGCTACCTACAGCCGTATCTGAGTACTTTGCTGCTCGAAGTTGTTGTCTGGAGACACCTTGGATGTAGCAACAGCTCTTGGATTGTGGTATTCCAGCTATAGAGACGCCCATCATGTGCTACAGTATGAGTGTAATCGCAATAATGCACAATACTATATTACACTCGAGGATGAAACACATTAACATGAAGCACCACTTCATACGAGATCACGTGCAAAAGAAGAATATCATGATCGAGAAAGTCCATACAGGTATTCAGAGAGCCAACATTTTCACAAATCCATTGAGTGAGACAAGATTCTGTATATTCAGACATAAATTGGGACTTCTACATCTTGATTGTAAGTATTTTAATTCATATTTATTCATCAATTAAGGGGGAATACTGTAGGACCCATTAGTATAGTATTCCATACTTATTACTGTACAAACATCAATTCATCACTCTAAGAAGATAAGGACACAATGGCATCCTACATCCGTATTTTACACTAATTAGAGGGAATAATGTAGGACCCTTGCGTACAGTGTACTTAACAATTATATAAGAATCAAATGTTGTGCGCTCCATTTATGGGAGAACGCTGTATAAGATGCTAACCTAGCATAGACCATGCATGATATTAATTATATTTAGTCTTATCTATTATTAAATTCTTATCCATTATAAACTATTTTTAAGACCACTTGCCTATCCATTAATTAAAAGCCTTTACCTCGGTATATAAAAAAAAAAAAGGCCTTCGAGTTATACACTCTCAAAGAGACACATGACATTAACTCCCTTAAAAACCGCATTGTTGAATTTTTAAACGAAAGTTTGTTATTTTAGAGGTTGAAACGTGTTAGGATGTGGGATCAACATTAAGTGCAAAGTGTATCAATTAGACGATGCACTACCCCTATCCAAATCCATCAGATATGTTTCTTCAAAAACTATTACCATCGCTTGAATCTGATCGTCGCTGTAAACTGCCTCCTGCACCTATTAAAGGCTTTTGAGCTGGCTGAATTTACATTACTGCTCTAAGAAATAGTAACGAGCATACAATAAATAAAAAATTTACTTAGCACAATTCTTCAACTCTTTCTTTTTGACTCTATCACTAATGCGTATTCTCGGAGAACTTATTAGATGCAATAGAAAAAGAAAGATTCTTTACTTATTGATGGTTGTATCTATGCCAAAGAGATCATTTATGAATGAGTCAAATCTGAATAGGTGGGCAGAGACACGATTGTTGTAATCATAGGCAAAATTAAGAAACATGGTCTATATGACCTTGGGAGCCTATATGTTTAGAAGTACGATGAGTCCATTGTTAAGGAGTTATATCGCCCCATCACTCATTAACAATCTTAATGACATTAGCAATCCCAATGTCATCACTGTTATCAGCAGCACTATCCATGTGATTCCGTAGTAAATCAACTGTGTATTTGTGTTGTGAAAGAAATAAGCCTTCTTGACATCTTGCAACCTCAACGCCGAGAAAGTAAGATAGGGTTCTGAGGTCCTTTAATGGTAATTTTTTGCTGAAGATGTGTTATGAGCTCCTGAAGATGATAAGGACTAGATCCTGTTAGTATTACGTCAGCCACATAAACGATAGCAATAAGATGGATAGAATATTGGTGAAGTGAAAATAAAGAGGTATCTGTTACTGACTGTTGCAAAACAAATTCAAGTAAGGTTGAGCTGAGAGCCTAGCACCATGCTCTAGGGGATTGGCGAAGGCCATAGAGTGACTTGCGGAGTCGACATACATGGTGAGGAGACGTATTATCAATGAAATATGGAGGTTGTGTCATGTACACAGTTTCAACGAGAGTACCATGTAGAAAGGCATTACTTATATCTATTCGTCGAAGTGGTATGCAATGGATTTGACAGTTCGAATAGTAACTGGTTTAACCACTGTTAATTTGTGGGTGTTGGAAATAATGGAAATATATAAATACAAGGAGAACAAATAATAGAAATGAAAACTTATGACGTAAATGCCGAGGCGAGAATTGGATTCTCTCTCCGTAAGACAAATTGCTCCGCACTTGTGCACACGATCTATAGCAAATATCCCCAAGATACAACGACAAACTTTGAATACGAAACGCTGCACCGCGGGTCGTAGTTCCGGTCGAATAATATAGATACTCGGGACTGAGTATAGACTCCTAGACTTCCACTAGGATGATGAATGAACCGTGTAGACTAATATGAATGTAATGCTCGAATTTGTAGACGAATCTATGTTCGAATGAGTGTGCTTGAATTTTTTTTTTTTTAACCATCAACTGTAGGGGCCTTATAGTCATAAGTGACTTATCGCGAAGTGGTGTGACCTTTCATCCCACCTTTAATCATGAACTAATGTGTTTGTTCATGAAAAGGTGTGATCCTTCATCCACCATTAAACATGAACCAATGCGACTTTTCATGAAAAGGTATGATCCATTTTCCATAATTAACCACCAAATATGGCTATTCGCGAATCGGTGCGACCTAGTAACCACCATACATTATCTTATTTCAAGTATTATTATTTGTAATTTAATTGCTAATTCATCCGAATTTGGATATGAACAAATAAATACGTAAATATATCTACTCGAAATAAATACCATATTAGAATATGGTTCTACTAGGATTTTCATATCAAAATTTCCAACAATCCCCCACATGAATGACGATTAATGCAAATGCAACATGTACTTAGTCCCGACGACCCGTTATTGCATAAGGATAGGTGGTAGTTAGCCTTGAACCTTCCTTAGTGTACTGCTATCGGATTTACTCGCTGCTCGGTGAACGCGATGTCTTGAACTGGTCAGCTTTTGTGTAAACCTAGACAATAACACACACACACAATAACAGATCTAATATTTCTTGTTCTTATGTTGTGTCCATTTTTGGCCTTGGACCATTCTTGGATTCATAAGTATTTTGCATATTGTAACGTTTAGAAGCGGCCACACTTCTTACTTATATAGGTGATCTCCTATAAAGAGTATTCTGCCATACTCCACCTTAAAGGCTATAGGAATCATTAAAAGCTTTTTAGGCTTATCCTTTACCACACACTGCAGGTTTGCACTTGAGAAGCTACGAGAATGGATTTCAAATTTCAAGTGCACAACTTGAACATTCATAACTCAGTTGTCTCATTGAACCAAGTTCTTGGGATCTCCAGTCATCATGGTTGAGTGTCATTTATGAACATCCATTTGATTGTGGTTTTCAATCCATTCCCCTTACTCCATATTTGACCACATTTTATCTCAAGTAATGGCCATATTATTGTATTTGACCTTTCTTAGTCAACATACACATGTGATCAAATATATTATCTGAAGATAAATATTTGCTTTTTCAATCATTACTATACAACCTTTCTTTCTTTAGTCGTCTTAGTAATTTTCCAAGTGTGAAGTGTTTACAAGACAAATTTTCTTTATTGTCCTTGTAACACACTTTCCAACATGTGATTTTAACTAAACGACATAAACGTTTGTCATACTAGTAATATTGACTTTCCTTTTTCTTTTGGGTATATTAACTGTATTTTGACATGCTAGTCAAGATACCCCCACATTTCATTCGTATCTATCTAGATGCTTTTGGTTCTTTGGATGATGATGAATATTAAATATCATTCCAAATCGATTTAGTCGTTTGACTAGCTCTCAACTTGATTTGTAAGTACATTTGTAATTTCCAACGACGTTCTCGTCACCAAAAGCATGATTATTTTCTTGAAATAAATCATCTATCATTTAATTTGCTTGACAATTAAATGTTTGTATTTACTTACAAAGTACTTACTTACGTTCTCCCACATTGATTATCTATTTAAAATAGACTAATCAACCATTGTTATTGACATGAGGTCAACTTGATCATTTAACTTTTTAAATGATATTCATATTTTCCACCGTGATTATCTACTTCAAAGTAGACTAATCAATTTCCTCTATCGCTTTAAATAGAGTAATTAACACCTTCATTATCATAATTAAATGATTAATGCCTTCATTTAATTCTTAAAATTAAATGTGCATTTCCCTCTATTCTTATAATAGAGTGATTAATACCTCTATTTAATTCTTAAAATTAAATATGCATTAATATTACATGTCTACGGTAATTAATATCTTCATTTAATTCTTAAAATTAAATGAGCATTAATTCCACATGCCATTTGATTATCTACTTTATTGTAGACTAATCAAGATAACCGTTTTCATTTAATTCCAACGAATTAAATATATCAATTAGACGAAGCAATTTCATTCATTTAATTGTATCAAATTAAATGAACATGCATCAAATACTAAATATTTGATTATATATATATATATATAATGTATTATATATATTTTCAAGGAGGCTTTATTTATTTACAAGCCTTCATTATAGATAGTCCTATATGACTTTCTATATACAAGTTTAGGACAAGTCACACGAGACTTTCCTTGAGTCGGAAGCGTGAGCCTAGCAGACTCTTTTGAATCCGATGACTGTTCCGTGGCCAATCCTCTTCTTGTGTAGGCGCCACTTGTAGCCTAGCGAGGTTGTGCCTAGAATGTTTTCAAGTAGGTCCCATTGGAACTTACAAATGATCCCCTCCATTTCTTCCATGAGGAGATTCATCTCATTGCGGATTTCTTCCCTTCAGAAGGGAGCATCCTTCCTTGCCTATCAAGGCTTCCTCGATCGTACGAGGATCATCTTCCGTGTCTTCAAAGTGTGGGCCATCGACCTTCGCCTTCTTGGCTTGGTGGGAGTGGTCAATGCCTCCAACGTCGAACGTTACCTCCAAGGCATTCCAGAGTTCCTTCGAGGTGTGGCAACCTGTAAACATGACGTAGATAGGAAAACTAAGGTGATAAAAAATTTTGATTACGACATTCAAAATCACCGCTACTCCAGACGGTCATTCGGGCGAAGTTGAAGTCGTCAGAAACCTCCGATTGGGCAGCAAGTGGGTATTCCGTTAGGAATCGAGCCATGTCGAACATTGTGAGAAACAACATCATTTCGTCCCTCAAACGACGAAAATCAGTTCCGCAGACGGCAACTTCCTCGTATAAATAGTAGACTCCATCTTCCAACATAAACTAGTCCAGAAAACAGCCTCATTACAGCCCCTTGAACACGAAGCTCTAGACTTCCAAATCTGATCTCCACCGTTCAGAATTTAGATAGAGACCTTATGAAGTTATCGTCCAAAATTCAAGACGATCCAACGGTTGAAATTCCAGGAAACGGCAAAACAAGATGGCTGACTTAACCAGAAAAATACCTACGAATTTTCAATTTTGTCTTACGATTGTTAATTTGTGGGTGTTGGAAATAATGGAAATATATAAATACAAGGAGAACAAATAATAGAAATGAAAACTTATGACGTAAATGCCGAGGCGAGAATTGGATTCTCTCTCCGTAAGACAAATTGCTCCGCACTTGTGCACACGATCTATAGCAAATGTCCCCAAGATACAACGACAAACTTTGAATACGAAACGCTGCACCGCGGGTCGTAGTTCCGGTCGAATAATATAGATACTCGGGACTGAGTATAGACTCCTAGACTTCCACTAGGATGATGAATGAACCGTGTAGACTAATATGAATGTAATGCTCGAATTTGTAGACGAATCTATGTTCGAATGAGTGTGCTTGAATTTTTTTTTTTTTAACCATCAACTGTAGGGGCCTTATAGTCATAAGTGACTTATCGCGAAGTGGTGTGACCTTTCATCCCACCTTTAATCATGAACTAATGTGTTTGTTCATGAAAAGGTGTGATCCTTCATCCACCATTAAACATGAACCAATGCGACTTTTCATGAAAAGGTATGATCCATTTTCCATAATTAACCACCAAATATGGCTATTCGCGAATCGGTGCGACCTAGTAACCACCATACATTATCTTATTTCAAGTATTATTATTTGTAATTTAATTGCTCATTCATCCGAATTTGGATATGAACAAATAAATACGTAAATATATCTACTCGAAATAAATACCATATTAGAATATGGTTTTACTAGGATTTTCATATCAAAATTTCCAACAACCACTAGACTATATGTTTCGTGATAGACAATGCTGGGTCATTAATGAAACCCATTGGCTGCACGAGCTTTATAGAGATCAATGGAACCATCAGATTTGCATTTAATTATAAAGTCCCATTTGCAGCCAATTATATTTTGTTTGTCACGGTATACTTTGATGATAGCTTAGAAGCTGGGTTGAATAAGTTGTACTCGTTTTTTATGTTTATTATGCGTAGCGAAAGTCTTAATACAGGTTCGTGTAAGTACGTCAATTGGATACTCTCCTATAGCTTTGATGCTTATAGGGTTCTCAGAGTAAGTGTATAATAGATCACAGGCACTAATAAGACAGTAAATACAGGAAGTAATAATATAGATCTAATGTAGTTCGAGGCAAACTCCTCTACGTCCACAGGTCCTCTACGTGGGAGTAAAGTGTTTATTAAAATCAAGGCATACACAACTATATGATTTTAACTAAATCATTCACTGTATCGTTCACACAGATTGATATAGCTGACTTTAGCTTTTGGCCGTTCACACAGATTGGTTGTAGGCTCCTTTGAGTGATTTTTTCTCACACAGATTGAAGATTCGTCACGAACGCTCTTCGTCCCACATAGGTCATAAATATTCCAATTAGTCCACATGGTGCTAATGCACTCAACATATAAGATAGGGTATTCAAAGTATTGGAACAGCAGTTGTAGGCTTGAAGGTCCTTGTTGTAGTGTGTTGTTCTCAGTTGAGGACTTAGTATTTCTTCACACGAAGGTGGGCGCTATAGGCTTGAAGAAATAGATTGCTCTTTAAAGATATGAGTGCTTCAAATAATTGATCAATTAGCACTGAGTAAGGTCCTCTGGATTGGGCTATATATAACCTTGGAAATCCATCTGTTATAAATGTAGCCGTTGCATCTTCATAAACTGTAGGAAGTCGACCTTTGAGCATTGTATGAAGATCATTGTAGGGACAGGCTGTAGAATACACTTATCAAAACACTTAAAGTATCATTTTTCCCAACAACTTTCCTCTTTTTGATAATGCCAAAACTCCTTTGAAAACTCCTTTCAGCACAAGCCATCTTCAAGTCTTCTATCAGATGATCTGATTTTCGAGACTTAAAAAATTTGAACAGCTCATAGGCATGTTCTAAATTTTAAACCCTATAAGACAAAGTATATTACAACAAACTTATGATTGGCTCGAGGGCACAATCTTACAGCAAGTAGCCTAATTGTATACAACTTAATCTATGAACTGTTCGCAGACAAGTTCTTACAGCTTTAGACTTAGCAATTTTAATATTTAGAGAATAATTTCAATGTATCATAATCATATAGTATATAGAGATCACGAGTTGTAATCTTTAGATACGAACCAAATATATTTATTGATAACAATAAATGATTATATTGCATTTCATAAATTGAAATTACATCGGGAGATCAGAAAGAGAAAATACAACAAGAAGCTTTTATCTTCAGTAATGCTGCTGTAGATGGTCTTCTGATGGGATCATACTCGGTCCCTCCCCACTAATTAACTAGAGAGTCTTTATCCCGATATCGGTAATGACTTCTTCCTTTTGGCGTCAGATCATTGGCAAGAATCCATTCTTTTGGCTGAGTAGGTTGATCACCCTCCATGTACCTTCCTTTCAGCTTGATTTGCCAGCACAACTTTCATTCTGACAGTAACATCAAGAATTCATTCGCTGCATCATTCAGCATCTTGCAATGATTCAAGATTGGAGGCTTCCTGATGAGTATGCAGAAGTACGGTATTAATTTATTGTTCTTCCATGCCTTGAGTTCATCCAATGTCGTCTGTTTGTCTATAAGCAATAGAATCTCAGTCGACTTCTAAACTGTATCTTTAAATGGGAACTTAGGATCGTGGAACTCCGATCGAGAATCAACTACCCTGTATCCATTTGCTCTTTAACCTGGCCCAGGTCTGGCCAGTCTCCCGATAGCTGTAGCAACATTGTCGTCAAGTATTGCTTCCATCGCCCATTCCCTCTCCATCCGCCATATCCTACCAGATTCCGGAGCCTCTTCCTCCTTTTTTGTAATATCAAGCAATGTGATTTTGTCATTAATCTCTTGGAGGATACTCATAGACTCATTCTGCTAGTCCTATGTGTTCTTCACCGAGGCGACAAGGATTGTGACTGATGTAGTTAGATCATCGATCTTTTGATCGTGGCAGCTAAGTTTGTCCCTAGTGTACTCGAGGGCGGCCACGGTGTTGGCTTCCCAAAACCTTAGCTCTTTTTGCTCCTGCTTCAGGATTCTGTTGGATTGGTACCACCACTAGAAGGGGGGTTGAATAGTGCGGATAAGAGTTTTGAACTCTTTTTGTGCAGAAGCTAGAATATCGGAGTAAATAAAATACGGAAAAGAAATAACACAAGAAATTGTTCGAGAGGTTCGGCTATTAATGAAGCCTACATCTCCTACCTAGTTTTATCGACTAGGACTTTTCTAGAAACCTTGAATGCACTTTCTAGTTTAGTGCCAACTCTTATAATTTCTTGATTTTCGGGCTCAAGAACAACCTCACTAAAACACTCATGTTTTTCCGGGTACAAGACAACCTTATAATAAAATAATTGCGAGTAGGAACTCGACTTTACAAGATATATCGCTCTTTGATACAAGAATATAGATAAGAAATGATAGAACAATTCTTCTCGTATCACAATGAGAAATGTGTATATCTCTCGAAATATATGCTTGAAATAGCTTGAGTATGCTTGTAAGCTCAGATAAGTTGTGTATATTCCAAATCCTTGAATGGTACTATTTATAGCCTTCATGAGGTGAGTTTCCCGTTGGATCAGTGGCACACCTTACGTACGTTATGTATGTCTGATTACATACGTTATCGATTTTACGTACATTACAAATCTTGTGTAACGGCCGTAATGAACTCCTAAAAATAGTTCAGTAGCATATGATGAAACTCGTTACGTACGTTATGGAAACGTTGTTTACGTACGTTATACTTCAGTCAAAGATCCGTTGGATGAGTAGACTTGGTGTAACGGCTAATGAATTTTTTTGTGTTGACTTGCAACAGGCAGAATTTCGAACCTTAGGTACGTTATACATGATGTATTACGTACGTTACCTGCAGAAAAATGCTTGCCAAAACTGTGAATGTTATGTACGTTAGATAGGAGTGGTTTACGTACGTTAAGTGTAGAAAAATATGTAAAATAAATTTTGGTTAAGTAACTCATCATCAAAATGTATAAAATGAATTATGAAAAAATATTGTACCTACAATCTCCCCCTTTTTGATGATTACAAAATATATATGGGAGTTTTTGAAAAAGACGAGTTTTGGAGAATCAAAATTTCTTAAGTAAACTCTCCCCCTGAATAATACTCCCCCTGAAATGAACAAGGGATATTTCAAAAACGAAACATATTTTTCTCCCCCTTTTTGTCATTAACAAAAAGATAAGAGAACTTGTAAGAGCAAGTCATTGAAACACAAAATATTCAACGAATAGCAACGAAATAGCAACGAATAGTAATGGATAGCAATGAAAATCGTCAATACGAAAAACAACACATTCATTCAAGTAAAAATAAAGGTAGCAAGAGTTTAAAAAAATGCATGGAAGTATTTAACAAAACAGGATAATCATCATAGTAAAGGAAATCCGCTAGTCAAGTTCGGCTTCTGGAGGTGTAGGAGGGATTCCGAAATGAGTACATATACTTTTAACCATAATTTTGATTTCGCTCATTTATTTTTCTAGCTTATCCATACGAGCGATCATCTTGGACGAGGAACTCTCTTGTCTCGGTCGAGAAGGCCCTGGCTAAGTAAGACGAGGCCTATCATGAGCAATGTAACACCCCAAACTAGGCGGCTATTACAGTGCCGTGGAACCCCAACTGGGACCCACCAGGCAAATGAAAATTAATGAATTAAATAATATAATTATAGTACCGAACCACATTATATTACAAAATACTCCGATGAGGAGCTTCAGTACAATACACCAGGACAATACAGAATACTTGTATATTTTATATGAAGATAAAATAGACCACCCTGAATAAATAAACATCCCAAACGGAATTTGCAGCGGAATATAAAAAATGAAGAAAACAAGAATGACTGAAAGGACTGGGGCCCCCTACTAGTATCACTGGGACTCCTCGCCGTCAACGTTCTCTTCCCGTGCTTTTGCCTTGCCATGACCTGAAAACAATATCACCCAACGGGCCGGCCATACGTAACAACAATCCTCAAGAGTTGAATAAACAAAATCATGAAATATCCCTTAGTTATGAATTTAAGCTGAAGAGGAGCATCATAGTACGCCCGTAATGGAATGTGCACGTGCACAAGACGAGTGTCTGGACACACCTGCTCTTATACCTAATTAGTCTCACGGAGGTGCATTACCATGTGCACAGTCCAATGTGTCGGTGAACCCAACACATGACTATCGTGTGCCCGACTAAAAATTCCACACATCCCTACCCGGCCACGCAATATGAACCCAGAAGGTCACACGATCAAAAGTGACCAATGAACATAATGAATAACAATCCGACAAGGGTCAAGAATGACTCACCAAGATGAGATAATAATGAAATGAATGGTAGCTCATTGAAATGATTTGGAACCGTCGTTCCTCATGAGTGCAATGATTATTTGATAATTACAAGTCTCAATACGGTTAATACATTAACAATGAGTTATGATTATGAATGAACAACAACGAAATCCTTTTAACCGAGTAAGAATTAACTTACACAACACCGGTGAAGAATGTCCTTCCATGAACAAATGCCCTAAATAAGGTGTTGGTCGGTCGAACAACCTTGAATAACATAATTACCAAGAATTCGTTCAATATACAAATCAAATATGATTATAACTAACTCTAAATGTCGATATGACAAATCCAAGTTCATTGGGACATTATATCAAACACGTTGTAACCAATCTTCGGTTGTTTACAACCAATCCTTAATTATACCCATATCAAAACCCCAAGGAGTGTTTCAAACCAACAAAACATCTTCAATACAATCAATAATCCAAGATGAATATCCAATTCGTGATTTCAACAACAACTAATCGAAAACCCCCAAATCCAACTCATTATCCAAAGTGTTCTTGAATAATCTTTCAATAATCCAATAAATATTCATACACACTCATAAACGTATATATATCTCTTCATACAACATGATTATAATGTCCAAAACATCATATCTCAACACAAAATCGAAATCCAAGATGTTGAAGAATTTACCTCTTGAAGATCCAAATAATTTGATCCGATGAACACGTGTTAAATCGACTATCCAAGCTTCACAAATGAATAAAGATGATGAAAACCGAACACCCAACTGATTGATGAAGAAAAATCTCTCCCTCAAGCTCTCTCTCTTGGAAACAAGGTGAGGAAATGATAAAAATGACCTCAAAAACCCATCCAGGTACTTAAGTAATGCCATTGTTACGGCCGTAACTCGACCAACTTACGGCCGTAACATTCCTAAGTCAACGGCCTTACGCCGTAACCAGCCATCTCGTACGGCCGTAACTCAGCTTCGTCCAGAATCTACCGATAGTCATACGGCCGTACCCGCACCTGCCTTACGGGCGTAACTCGACTAATACGGCCGTACTCGGCAAAACTTACGGGAGTATGAAGCCCTCGTTGAAATTGCTTGGGCACCCTGCTGGAAACGTACGGCCGTAACCGGCCAAGCATTACGGACGTACCTGCCTCAACTTACGTCCGCCGCAACCCTTACGGCCATAAGTCCTATTCATCCGAACTATCCTGAAAACAACGAACGCATGTTACGGCCGTACCCGCCTATCCTTACGGCCGTAACTTACCTTCGTCCAAAACATCCCTAACCAACGAATGCATGTTACGGCCGTAATGCCTGATTAATTACGACCGTAACTCGCTGCTGGAAGTGACAAAAATCCGACTACTCCGTTTTCACTACAATTGATGAATGATCCGACATACCATACGTATGTGAATGAAAACAAGTCCAACACATGCCATAGATGATACTTCCAACACAACACTACCAATCACGATGATAATGATAATACTCTCGGCACGATACTCAAACAGAGATGAAAGACGATCGGTAATTGATACACGGCTAAAAATACGCCAACAATGAATACAATGAATGAACGTGAATGATGAATGATTATTAATGAGTGAAATTTACTGAGTGACAATTAATGAATGATAATTACTGAATGATAATGATTGAATTACAACCGGGTATTACAAGCAATGCCTCGAGATGTGATCCTCTCATCCGGTCACGGTAGGACACCACCCTCAACTAAACGATCGTCGTCCTTTTATATAGGCAAAGTACACCCATCCACGGTTTCACGTTCGAAGATATTTATGGTCCGGATGGTACCCTCGTGTACTAGGCTCCCCCCCGGGATAGCGACCCCGTGTAGCCCTGAAAGATCAACTCCTCCACTCTCAAATATCTCAGTCAAAATGGATCCGAAAGGCATTCCAGAATTGCGCTGACGGTCGACCTTAGCTTTTCTTGTGGAAAATTAGTCCTTTTTCCACAAACTGTTGTAGCACAATCGAAGCAAAGTTTACTTGATGGTCTTTCAACACATGGTAAATGATTTCCATGTCGATATTTACTAGACGCTGCTGAACATTGACCTTAGGCATAAGGCATCTAGTAATAGCATCATGGAGTAGTCGAATATTGATTCCAAAATCATTGTTTTCAAATCGACCCGTATTTACTTCAGTCACAGCTTTGTCCGTCAAGTAATCATGAACCTTAACTTCATGTACACTATAGGTTTCATCATCAGAAAAATTATCAATTACTTCATCCGGAGCGGCAAATTGACCTTTGCATCAAAATCCCTCATTAGGGAGACCAAATATCTCGGATAATTTAGCGACATCAAACATGATAGGTTTACCACGAACAATGGAGTTGACAACGGCTAATCCATCATAATCATAAGTCACAAAGAAATTTGCGTAGAATTCCCGTACGCAATCCACAAAAATCGGGCGAGCAAGACTTACGAAACGATTGATACCAAGCATATCAAAAAATTCCTCTATTCTAATACCAAATGAGTTCAAAGATTCAAAGTCAAAATGGTGACTCGGAGTTACCTCTTTGTCGATTAACACTTCTTTGAAGATCTTTGCGGCTTGAGCATTCCAGAAAATCGGTTCTTCAGGGGGTGAAGATGAGGATTGAGAAGTTTCTCCTCTGCGTTTCTTGTTCGTCCTGGTAGCCATTGATGGAATCGACCGGAAATTAGAGAAATTGGACGGATTTTGGGATGGATGCGATGGAGGCGATTAGGGATTTGAGATGAAACGAAGGGAAATCTGCCGATCGGGGTATTAGAGTAACAGGGTCAAAGGGTGTTACGTACGTTATATGTTTTTGGTAACGTACGTAATGAAAAGTCCAAAACTAACTGTCCAAAAACCTGGGTTCCGTTACGTACGTAGTCCAATGTCGCGTTACGTACGTAATGTCTTCTTATGTACGTAATATTCCAGTTGTAACGGCCGTAAGCCAGACCAAATGAACAGTGAATTCCTTTCGATGATATCCCATTTTTAATGACCATTTAATGTAAATATGATGAATATGCAAAACTTAAAAATGATCAACATGTCCCATTCCTAAATTTATTCGAATAAAATTAAAAGCATCTTCGGGTAATGATTTTGTAAAAATATCCGCCAATTGTTCATTTGTACCAACAAATTGGAGACGCACATTCCCATTTTGGACATGGTCACGAATAAAGTGGTGACGAATTTGTATATGTTTTGTCCTACTATGCAATATGGGGTTTTGGCTTAAATTAATGGCACTTGTATTGTCATAAAAAATTGGTGTATTTTTAAGCTCGATGCCATAATCTAGTAGTTGATTTTTGATCCATAGGACTTCTGCACATGCACTTCCCGCAGCCACATATTCTGCTTCAGCTGTGGAAGTAGTGACACTAGTCTGTTTCTTACTCCCCCATGAAATTAAACAAGAACTCATAAAATGACAAGTTCCGGTGGTGCTCTTTCTATCAATTTTGCATACACCGAAATCAGCATCACTATATGCAAAAAGTTGGAAATCAATGCTCGATGGATACCACAGACCTAAGCCAGCAATACCTTTTAAATAACGAAAAATCCTTTTGTATGCAATGAGATGGGATTCTTTAGGATTTGTTTGAAAACGAGCACATAAGCAAGTAGAAAACATTATATCGGGTCTAGATACAGCTAAATAAAGTAAAGAGTCGATCATACCTCGATACTATTTTTGGTCAACAGACTTACCTTTTTCATCTTTGTCGAGCTTAAGAGTGGAAGACATAGGAGTAGATATTTCTTTGCAATCTTCCATCTTAAATCTCTTTAAGAGCTCATTGACGTACTTTGATTTATGAATGAATATTCCGTCATTGAGTTGCTTCATTTGGAGTCCGAGAAAGTTTTTCAACTCTCCCATCATGCTCATTTCGAATTCTCCCTTCATAAGATTTGAAAATTCTTGGGATAGAGATTCGTTAGTTGCACCAAAAATAATGTCGTCCACATAAATTTGGCAAATAAGCATGTCATCACCTAAATTCTTAATAAATAGAGTATTATCAACATTACCTCTTTTATACCCATTTGAAATAAGAAAAGTGCTTAAACGATCATACCATGCTCTTGGAGCTTGTTTTAATCCATAGAGAGCTTTATGGAGCTTGTACACATGATCTGGATGATCATAGTCTTCAAAACCCGGCGGTTGCTTGACATACACCTCCTCCTGGATGATTCCATTTAGGAACGCACTCTTTACATCCATTTGATGGAGTTTGATTTTCTTGTACGCGGCAAAGGCACAGAGAAGACGAATTGCCTCAAGCCGAGCAACAGGAGCAAAAGTTTCCTCATAATCCAAGCCTTCTTCTTGATTATAACCTTGGGCGACCAATCTAGATTTATTTTTAATTGGGATACCATCATCATCAGTTTTAGTTTTATGAACCCATTTAGTACCAATGATTGATTTGTCTACCGGTGCCGGAACCAATTCCCAAACATTATTTCTTTCGAATTTATTTAGCTCTTCTTGCATAGCAATAGCCCAATTCTCGTCATTAATGGCTTCATCGAATTCTTTGGTTCTGTAAGTGAAATAAACGCAATATTGTTAATACAATCATTTATATTTCTCCTAGTTCGTACACCTTCATCGATTTTTCCGAGAATTTGTTCCATCAGATGGTCTTTCACATTTACCCAATATTTAGGAAGGTTGAAAGAATTCTCTTCCTGCTTGTCCGAGCTTAAGTCGAGCTTCTCCAACTCCTTTGACGCTTCTGATATTTCTTTAGCCGGAACCATACCTGCATCATCATCAAAAACAACCTTTCTCGGGGGTAAAACTGTATCATCGAATTTTACATGAATTGACTCTTCTACCGAGCCTTTTCTACCATTAAATACACGATAAGCTTTACTATTAGTCGAATAACTAAGAAATATTCCAATATCCGATTTAGAGTCAAATTTTCCCAAATTATCTTTACCATTATTATGAATAAATACTTTACAACCAAATGGATGGAAATAAAATAAATTGGGCTTTTACCTTTAAATATCTCATATGGAGTCATCATTTTGTTCCTCCGGAGATGGACTAGATTAATAACATAGCAAGCGGTGTTAACGGCTTCGGCCCAGAAATATTTAGGAAGCCCATATTCATTGAGCATTATTCGGCTCATTTCTTCTAGAGAGCGATTCTTCCTCTCGACAACTCCATTCTGTTGAGGTGTCCGAGGTGCCGAAAAATTGTGCCCAATACCATAACTATCGCACTAATCTTCAAAAATATTTGAATCAAATTCTCCACCATGATCGGTTCGGATGGCGGTAATTGGTAACTCTTTTTCCTTCTGGGTAACCTTACACCACTTAACAAACTCGTTAAATGCATCATTTTTATTTGTTAAGAATTTTACCCAAGTAAATCTCGAAAAATCATCAACGAGAACTAAAGTATATAGTTTACCTGTTAAGCTAGCATGCCGAGATGGACCAATCAAATCCATATGAATTAATTCAAGAATGCGACTAGTGGAAATTTCCATTTTTGGTTTAGACGATCCTCTAGCATGTTTACCTTTAATACAGGCCTCACAAATGTGGTCTTTTCTGAAATTTAATTTTGATAGACCACGGACAATATCGTTTTTGGTCAATGTGAAATAAGTCGTAAAGAGGCATGACCCAATTTTCGGTGCCAAATAACGGCATTTTCATCGTATGAAAGTAAACATTTTTCATTGAAAGGAGATTCATCTTAGAGATCAACAATATAAATATTTCCATATCGCAATCCAATAAAAACAACTTGGTCTTTTCTCATTGCAGTGCAATGCGTACTTTCAAAAATTAATTTAAGACCAGTGTCACAAAGTTGGGAAACACTTAGAAGATTATGGCAAAGACCATCAACAAATAGAACATTTTAAATAGTAGGTAAAGGTTTCTTACCTATTTTACCTGTCCCTTTTATTTGGCCCTTTTTATTATCGCCAAATGTTACACAACCACGATCTTTCTTTTTCAGCTCCATGAAGAGATGTTCATTTCCACTCATGTGATTTGAACATCCACTATCAACATGCCATGTATTTGATACTGTTGTCTTCCTTGCTTGTACCTACAAAAACAATTTTCTTCCGTTTTATAGGTACCCAGGCTAATTTGGGTCATGTAGAGTTAGATATAAAAACTTGGTTTTGAACAATGGTCCCCTTAGGTACCCAAATTTGTTTGAATTTTATAGTTCGTTTAGAACTTCTATAGTAAGTTTCGGTATGTCCTGGTTTTAAACATTTTGGACATGATGGAATTCCTGTTTTTAAAGTGTCCGAGTCTTTCGTGGTAATTTCTAAGGACTTTTTCATTGGAAATGAATTATACCCGAGTCCTTGTTTTGAAAGAGAAAATTTTTGACCAAATAAGAGTTTCTCAATTTTTCATTACCACACGAGAATTTTCTAACGTAAAGTTTCAATTCTTTCTGAGTTTTGTGTAAATCATCTCTCAGAATCTTCTTGTTTTCCAGGCAATTTGTATGATCAATCGATACATCCTTGTTTTTCAATAATTTTGAATTTTCACTTTCAAGAGACTTTATTTTCTTTTTCAAATATTTATTTATATTGCAAACTTTTTCGTATTCATTATTTAAAGATTCGAAAGCATCAAGAAGTTCTTCATGAGAGGAATCACTAACCTCGACTTCTTCATCGCTATCTTCGGATGCGCGGACCATTAGAGCAAGATTGGTTTGAACTTGAGGTTCATCATCCTCATCATCATCGCTCCATGTAGCGACATAGACTTCCTTCTTTTTGAACTTTTCGTGAGGTGATTTTGATGAACTCATTGGAGCAGCAGCACGACAATCTTTAGCAAAATGGCCTAGAACGCCACACCTTCGACAAGTATTGTCGAACCTTTTATTTTGTGGGAAGTGAGTCTTTTTGGATTCATCCCTTGGTTCTTGTTTGATGTCTCTCCGGCGCCTTTGAAGAAGATTTTTGAATTTCTTTATATTTTTGGCATAAAAGGCTGTTTCTTCATCCTCTTCTTCGATAGGTTCATCTTCTAGATCGCTATCTTCTTTGGCTTTGAAGGCGATCGTCCTTTCTCTCTCCTTGGGCTTTGGTTTCGAACTTCAAGATTTAATAACAATCTTGTAATTGATGAGAGATCCAATGAGAGCACTGAATTCTATGGTGTTGAGGTCTTTCGACTCCATGATATCCGTAACAGTAGCATCCCATTCTCTTGGTAGAGATCGAAGGATTTTCTTGGCTTTATCACTAGTTGATATAGGTTTCCCGAAGGAAGCTAGCCCATTTGTGATAGCCGAGAAGCGGTCAAGCATAGTAGTAATGCTTTCTTCTTCTTTCATAGTGAAGAGTTCATAATCGTGAAGAAGCATATTGATTTTTGTTTCTTTCACTTGACTCGTACCTTCGTGGGTAATTTCGAGCATTTTCCAGATCTCTTTGGCTGTCTCACAAGAAGATATTCGGTTGTGATCTTCTGGGTTGAGAGCACAGTAAATTAATTGAGTAGCTTTACTTTTGAAGTGATCATTCCTCCAGTCAGCATCATCGTACTCCTCAAAGCTTTTGATCGAGCCATCTATCTTCTTTGGAATGGTAGGTCCAAGAGCAATGACCTTCCAAATTTCAATACCGTGAGATCGTATGAAGATAGACATTTTCTTCTTCCATGTCATAAAGTTTGAACCATCGAAGAAAGGAGGGCAATTGAGAGCGTTGCCTTCAAGAGAAGAGTGAATAAAGGCCATTTCTGGATCTTTTCTCTAGCGGGTGTTAATCCGGTGAAAAAGAGACTACTACGATACCAGTTGTTGGATTGGTATCGCCATTAGAAGGGGGTTTGAATAGTACAGATAAGAGTTTTGAACTCTTTTTATGCGGAAGCTAGAATATCGGAGTAAATAAAATACGGAAAAGAAAGAACACAAGAAATTGTTCGAGAGGTTCGGCTATTAACGAAGCCTACGTCCCCTACCTAGTTTTATCGACTAGGACTTTTCTAGAAACCTTGAATGTACTTTCTAGTTTAGTGCCAACTCTTACAATTTCTTGATTTCCGGGCTCAAGAACAACCTTACTAAAACACTCTTGTTTTTCCGGGTACAAGACAACCTTACAATAAAATAATTGCGAGTAGGAACTCGACTTTATATCGCTTTTTGATACAAGAATATAGATAAGAAATGATGGAACAATTCTTCTCGTAACACAATGTGGAATGTGTATATCTCTCGAAATATATACTTGAAATAGCTTGAGTATGCTTGTAAGCTCAGAGAAGTTGTGTATCTTCCAAATCCTTGAATGGTGCTATTTGTAGCCTTCATGAGATGAGTTTCCCGTTAGAGTAGCGGCACACCTTACATACATTATGTATGTCTGATTACGTACGTTACCGATTTTACGTACGTTACAAATCTTGTGTAACAGCCGTAATGAACTCCTAAAAATAGTTCAGTAGCATATGATGAAACTCGTTACGTAGATTATGGAAACATTGTTTACGTACATTATACTTCAGTCAAAGATCCGTTGGATGAGTAGCCTTGGTGTAACGGCTAATGACTTTTTTGTGTGGACTTGCAACGGGTAGAATTTCGAACCTTACGTACGTTATACATGATGTATTACGTACGTTACCTGCAGAAAAACGCTTGCCAAAACTGAGTGTTACGTACGTTAGATAGGAGTGGTTTAAGTACGTTAAGTGTAGAAAAATATGTAAAATAAATTTTGGTTAAGTAACTCATCATCAAAATGTATAAAATGAATTATGAAAAAATATAGTACCAACAGATTCGCTCTTGGTGTTGTTGGAGCTGATCAAGGGATTTATATAAATAAATTGGGAGAAGTCTGAAAGCATCATGAACATCCTGCGCGGCCCTTTTCATTCGAGTGTACTCATCCAAGGATGTACCTCGCATCCAGTCGAGTTCTTTCCCGATGTCATACAAGGCTTTGACAGCATCTTGTAGAAAATATGGTTTGATGACCAATTTTCTTGCAACTGAGCGATCTTTGCTTCGGGGCATGGAGAATGGGTATGGGTAATATGAGTAGATGAAGGGTATCCTTCCTGTATGATGACCACATTGTGTTTTGGCTTCTGTGGGCTATAATTAGAAAGAAAGTCCTCACCGGGTTTAGATGCAGAACCTGTAGGGATAGGAGGGACTACCTGTTCAAGGGCATGAGCCTCTATCGGCTCAATCTGAGCTTCAGTCTGTGAGATAGAAGGGACTGATTCCCCCTGCCTTAGTTTGGCTTATGTAGCCTGTTGAACGGGAGAACTGAATCCTCTTGCTGACTCTCAGTTGTCCCCTGCTATGTATGAAGGACTGATTCATCCTGTTGGATGGCGGGAGCCGCTTCTTCTTCTTGGGTCATAGGGGTTGTTTCCTCCGGCTACTATGGGGCCAATGTGGCAACATCATCAGTGATAGAAGGGACTAAAGTTAGGAATACCTTTTTGAGATTTTGATGATCTCTTTCCTGTATTCAAGTTTATTTCAAATATATGTTTAAACACTTGGCATTTTAAGGAAGAACCAAATGAGTATCTTCTATAGGCCTTTAAAAATATTAGGATATGTATTAATCATGTTGACCAGTTAAATTTTGGCCAAGTATAGAATAGTCAAACATCAGCTCGGTTTGGTCAAAGACAAATATCAACTAAGTTGACCAGATAAAAATATCAGTCGAGTTTTGGTCAAAGCAAATATCAACTGAGTTTGACCAGATAAATATCAGTCCAGTTTTGGTCAGATAAAACATCAGTCGGGTTTGACTAAGACAGAAGTATAGCTGAGTCTTTACAAGACGTGATTTTCACCAAGTATGGAACAACCAAATATTAGCCAACTTTTATCAAGGCGAAATATCAGTTGAGTTTGATCGATACATCAGCGGGTTTGACCAAGGAAGAAAAGCAGGCAACAATTGATATCAGTTGAGTTTAGACATCAGCTATGTCCATGTTAGCAGACATTGAAAAGTCAACAAAGACGGAAAATCACATGCGGACGTAAAGAAAGCCAAGAAGACAAACTGATTGATTTCTGAAAGTTAAGGAATAAAATATTCCTTTAGATTGGTGCCTAGAAGACTTTCCAAATATAGTAATCAAAGAAAAACGGTGCAAACTAGTATACATCTTCAAATGGTCGGATTTGAAGAAAAAGACAAAAGTCGTGCAAGAGATAAAGAGGAAAACAATGAGGTCCACTCTCCAACGGACTGATTTGTTCAGAAATGCAATGGCCATGAAGAGCTCAAGAATCATACTATAAATATCTGAAGAACACTTGAGCAGAAGTACGATGCGATTAACATTCTCAAAGCAAACAAAGCAAACCAGCAATAGAGTCTGTGCTAAGCATCGTGTAAGAACAAATGGCTTGAAGTTACAAATCATCAGGAGTTCTTTGAAGTTGGAGAGTACAAAAACTCTTGTCTTAAAGATTGAGTACGGGGTACTTTCTTGAATGAGGTTCTTGAGAGTAGAAGGTTGTAAACCATCCACGGGTCCTTGATTAGAAGGTAATAGGCAACTTGAGAGTTGTTGAGGCATACAAGGGTTTTCGATCAAGAGGTGTTAAGCAACCAAGGGAAGGAGTTGCAACGGCCATGAGTTTTCACTGGTTGAAAGCTGGTGCAACTTGATTCATTGTAACAAGTTTCACTGGTTGAAAGTTATAGTGAATTTATCTCCAAGTGTATTGGGGAGAAGTGGATTAGTAGAGGATTACCCCACCTTTGAAACCACTATAAGTACTGTGTGATTTATTGTTTTTAATATCATACTTAACTGTTGCATTCATCTTAACTGTTGCATTAAAAGTCAGTTGTCTTCCGCAAAACGTTTTTACAACTGGTTTCTCAACTGAACTTAACTGCACAAAAATCAGCCAAGTTATCTTAGCTGGACTATATTACAGCTGAGTTCTCAAAAGGTTGTTTTCAATAAAAGATTTTTACATGTCTATTCAACCCCCCCCCCCCCCTCTAGACTTGAACTTCTGACCTACAAGTGGTTCCTCCTGTAAGTTGGAATATAGAGCAGCTTCTTCCTGCTGAGTGGGAAACTTCGGCTTTTCAAATGATTTCCTCAAAGTCCCTTGGCCGTGGGTGGCCTGGATGTTAGTGAATTCCTTCTCCCAAGCCTATTCATGGCTCATCCGCATTCCTGTCTGCATGTCTTTGTTGTCTCCATCAGAGTCATGATCGGAATGGTGGCTAGAGCTCAAAGTACCTTCATTTGAAGGTTGTTTCCCTTTGAGTTGGGCCTTTTTCTTTTCTATATGATATTTGGCAATGAGCTCATGGCAAAAGGGGTAATCCCACCTGTTCAGGACCTCGACGTTATTTGTGTCTATCATCTCCAGCACAAAGATTTCTTCGTCCTTCTAGTCTTTTCCAAACTTTGAAGCGCTTGATTTCAGCCTCAATCTGGACCTGAGGATGGTCTGGTTGATTATATCCGAAGGGGAGGAACTTCGAACAAGAGAGGATTCGAATGTCTGATTAGGATCCTCAACAGGTATGGGAGCCTGTGGAGGATATGGATCCTTGATAGGGTGGGGTGTCTTGTTGGGAGATGGGTTCCTTACAAGGGTGGGGGGCCTGCTAGTAGAAGCAGATGTCGGCTCCAGTGGGGCAGCCAGTTCGCCTACTTCTTCAAGCTTTCAAAACAATTGTTCATCCGTCATAGCCACATATGCCTCAAGATCTGCTGAGCAGTCAATGTTTCTTTCGTTCGAGCAGCTTCAGATGGGTTAACCACTGTGGGGGCAAGTACATTGTGCGGAACCTCGTAGACCGCATCAGTCGTCTGAGATGGTGTAGGAACAGCTTCCGACTTTGAAGACTCCTTCTTAGTCTTAGGCTTCTTCTTCTCAATAGCTGAAGGTGAGCTGCTGTCGGGAATCGCTGGATACCACAGCTTGTGAGAATGATGTTAAGCATAAGGCTGAAGGACTTCCTGGACGTCTATGGATTCGGGGCCTCCTCCTTTAGGCGCTTCATCACAATCTGGCATCAATTCACTTTCTGACCACACATAATGGCCATCATCATCCTGAATCTGAGATTATGCACATCTCAATGCACCAGTCCGGTTCTCAATAACCCAGCAGTAGAACTCATGCAGATAAAAGTATGAAAGAGTGAAGCACTTCATATGGCATGAGGGATATGCATCTCCAGCATATGAGTTCCTAGTAAACAGTTTCAAGTATGTTTCAACCATACTATAATCCCCAAACGTCTCCAGTTCCTCTAGAGTGCTACCGTCGGAGGGAATCTTATAGAGTTTGTCCAGAAGTTCCTTCATTATGGAGATCTTCTTATCATGCACATTACTCACAATAACAGTTAAAGACGAAACTCTATTCTCAGTTACGCAATTGAAATCAGTATCCAGATAAAATTCCTCTACTATAGCTTCATCAATTTTCTGGGTGTAAGCTACCCAGTCTGTACAATCCTTGTTTGACACGGGAAATAACCAAGTTCACCTCGGCCATGCCTGCTTCTTTAGAGATAATACGCTCCTGGAGCACAGTCCGAGCAAAGATCCTACCATCGTTGATCGTTTCGTTCTTCTTTAATGAGAGAAAGGAAGCCTGAGATGAAGTCGTTTTCATAGAGAGAGAGAGAGAGAGAGATTAAAGAATGAAAGATAGAAATTGCAGAAAAATCTCTAAGTACGTAGGCTATATGTGTAACACTTTCGATATATTCAGGAATATTACAGCACCGTAAATTCTTTACATAAGAATTTACAAGGCTGAAGAAATGAAAAGACAATAACAGATGCTAACGTATGAAAGTAACTGAAATAAAATACAAACAGTTCCAGCCAATACCAAGAATACAAATATCCAAAGGAAGAGTATTAATACATCATCAAATCCAAATCATCACAAACGATGACATACTCGAGTACTTATTAAAACAACACAATCAACAAACAAATAAACCCAGTCGGAACATCACTCTGCCCCTCGTCGTCATGCAGCTCCAGTGGTTGTTTTACTGCTCTCCTGGATCCTGAACATAAACAAGTATTCACCCCCGAAGGGGTTAGCACAACGATGCTAGTACAAGTACCACAACATATTATTCAACATTTCAACATAAATTACAAAATACCAACGAGTCTCCTCCTACGAGAAACTCATAAATAACATACGCAAATGATAATCACAACATGATATCACAACATACACATGGTAATTCCGATGATCCAGCGTTCACTGCCTAGAACCCACGGTGATCCCTTCAGACCAACCAGTGGTGGAAAAACCCGCCCGATGATAACGCACGCTAGCATAGATCCCCCGATGATCCCGTCGGACCAACACAAGGTGGACATACAACAACGACATATATGTACAAAAATATGTATAACGTCAATATATGAAACAATTAAGGTACTTACCTCGATTCGATGACAAGAATAATGCTTCCACGAATATCAAAATACTTGAAGGTCGCCCCTTCAATAAATCACGTTGCAAAACTCAAACCTTAAACAAAAAAATTAATATAGAGTTCATTTCAGGTCGTACGAATGTCTAACAATCCAAATTATGGTCGAAAGTTCATAAAATGTAACCTGTCTGACCTGCTTAACGTACGTTACGTACCCTTTGTAACGTATGTTAAGCTTACTCGTTAGCGTACGTAATCTACGAAGTTTAGCGTACGCTAACCATGCATCGACAGTCCCTCACTGATCAATCGACTGACTCGTCTGATGATATAACGTACGTTACGTACCAAACGTAGCGTACGTTAACTATGCCCGATAGCGTACGTAGGATACATAGCTTAGCGTACGCTAAACACGTACATGACAGTTTCTGACTAGGTAGATGACTGTCTCAATTTGTGATGAAGCTTACGAAATCCTCAGTGTTTAACGTACGTTATCCCCATATGCTCATATAATTATGAATGATCTTACGGATTAAAACATCTTCGAATTCAAGAATACGTATATCATCATGGTGATCAAACTCCAATCTTGATTACAATTTCTCATGCATAAATCGGAAGGCCTATAGTTGATATCAATATCTTTATATCATTCAAACTATCATCTTGAAGATTTTTTTAACAATTCACCTTTACAAGATATGACAAATCCTTCCATGATCAACTTCCTAGATTCGTCTAACAACCATGATGTTAATACCAAGTCCATGATTACTATGAAGACACCTTCCAAATTTGGATTACCAATCTCAGAAACTTCCACTGTTCATCGTAACAAGATTCAAATTATGATGTTCTTAACCGAGGTACTTAAAGTATAATCATCTCAACTTCATAAACATGATGTTGGTCGAATAAATCATCTATGGAACTTAGTATTTTGATAGCATGATCATTATATCCTTAAGAACATAAATCCAAGGTTGGAGATAGTATAACATACCTTAAGATGAAGAAAACACCGAGACAATAGGTAGAATCCAACTCCGGTTGCTTGTGTGCCAATCCAAGATGCTTCTCCACTTCAATGATCAAGCATAAATGATATCCAATCTTCCATGATCAAGTAGGGATGGTCTATATGTGTTTAAGTAGGCTGGGATCTTTCTGGGCACGAAGTATATTGAAGGCTAAGTGAAATAAACGAGCTGAAATGAAATGGGGTGATGTCTTATTTATAATCTTCTGACCTTAACGTACGTTAGCCTTCATGCATAACGTACGTTAGTCTCTTAGCGTACGCTACCCAATAGTCTTAGCGTACGCTATTGGTCACTGATAGTTCACTGTTCTCATTCTGTACTCAATTACATACGTTACGCCATCAGGTTACGTACATAAGCAACCCCTTTAGCGTACGCTAGACATGTTCATTAGCGTACGTTAACAATCGTTGACTTCAAAACTGTCCAGGTTCATCCGAGGGAATCTTATCCGGTCCCATGTCCGGCCGGCGCATGTGCTAGCCGTCCAGCTCAATTATTAGCTGGTTAACGTACGCTACGCTACGTTAGTAGCGTACGCTAACTCTGGCGGATAACATACGTTAAGCTTCCTTCTTAGAGTACGTTATCACGTATTTTCATGGGGAAATTTACATGTTGCCATACTCATGTACAAGGATACAAATACGAGAAATATCATACTTCAATTATCGATATCACAATTCCGAATAATACAGGGTTCAAATACAGATGAAATACTCAATAATTAATCCGGATATTACATACTCTCCTACTAAAAAGGAGTTTCGTCCCGAAACTCAAGACGAAAATAACTGTGAATATCTGGACTTCATGCTACCTTCCGTCTCCCAAGTGGCTTCTTCCACTCCGTGGCGCGACCACTCAACCTTGACCAAAGCGATTGGTTTGTTCCTCAATTGCTTAACTAGACTCTCGAGTATCCTGATCGGTCTCTCTTCAAACGTGCCATCCTGAGCGACTTCGATCTCGCCGAAATCAATGACATGACTAGGATCTGGTATATACCTCCATAACTGGGATACGTCGAACACATTATGAACATGTCTTAATGACGGTGGTAGTGCCAATCTATAAGCCAACTCTCCAACTCTCTCAAGAATCTCGAATGGTCCGATATATCTCGGACTCAACTTCCCCTTACTTCCAAAACGAAAGATTCCCCGAGTAGGAGAAACCTTTAAAAGTACATGATCTCCAGTACTGAACTCTAACGGGAGACGGCGCACGTCTGCATAAGATTTCTGTCAACTCTGGGCGGTCAACAGCCTTTCGCGAATCAAGGCTATCTTCTATCGTGTCTGTATGATTAATTCCGATTCCGTCCCGATCAAGTCTGATGAATCATCCCAACATAGGGGCGATCTGCATCTCCTCCCGTATAATGCCTCAAATGGGGCCATATTAATGGAAGCATGCCAACTATTGTTGTAGGTGAATCCAATCAACGGAATATGAACTTTCCAATCAGTTGACCAATCTAAGGCACAAGACCTCAGCATATCTTCCACCATTTAAATAGCCCTCTAGGATTGTCCGTCTGTCTGCGGATGATAAGCTGTGCTGAAATTCAATTCAGTTCCCAAGGCTTTATGAACTACTTTCCAAAAATGAGACACAAAGCGACCGTCTCGGTCAGAAATAATGCTCTTTGGTGTACCATGCAATCGGACTATCTCTAAAATAAATACTAGTGCCAACTTCTCGGGTCCCCAAGTGTCCTTAATGCCTAGAAAATGAGCCGATTTGGTTAGACGATGAACTATTACCCAAATCATGTTCATTCCTGTCTTGGTTCTTGGCATATTAGTGATAAAGTCCATCGATATGTCCTCCCACTTCCATTCAAGAATCAGGAGCGGCTTCAGCATTTCGACAGGTCGTTGATGTTCGATCTTAACCTACTGACAAGTCAAACATTTCGAGACATAATCCGCTACATCTTTCTTCATGTTGCTCCACCAGAAGTTCTGCTTCAGGTCCTTATACATTTTACTAGTGCCCGGGTGGATAGAATAGGGCGTACTGTGAGCTTCCTTCATAATGGTCTGCTTCAGAACATCGACATCGGGAACGCAAAATCGGTTCTGAAATCTCAAAACTCCATCATCATGAATTATGAATCCCGGGGCCTTTCCCTTGATCACTTCATCCCTTGAATTATGTATTCTGGCACATATCATTCTACTCAAACTTTTAAGTTTTCTATAGTAGTCGAGTAAGTGGGTGGGTAATTTTGGAAAACCCTTCCACGAACCGATGATAATATCAAGCAAGTCCTAAGAAACTCCGGACTTCTTTCACATTCTTAGGAGGCTTTCAATCCATAACTGCTTCGATTTTTTGGGGGTCAACTTGGACTCCTTCTGCTGATACCACATGATTGAGAACATTACTTCCTTTAGCCAGAATTCACACTTAGAAAGCTTGGCGTACAATTGCTCGCTTCTCAAAAGTTCTAATACAATCCGCAAATGTTGCGCATGCTCTTCCTGGCTCTTTGAATAAACCAGAATGTCATCAATGAACACAACCAAAAACTTGTCCAAATACTCTATGTACACACGATTCATCAATTACATAAACACAGCAGGTGCATTAGTGAGACCAAACGGCATCACTACAAACTCATAATGTCCGTAACGAGTTCTGAATGCTGACTTCGGAACATCAGATTCCTTAATCCTTAGCTGATGATATCCTGAACTCAGATCGATCTTAGAAAACACTGTTTCTCCTTGCAACTGGTCAAACAAATCATCAATCTGTGGCAATGGATACTTGTTCTTAATCGTCATCTTGTTCAGTTCTCGATAGTCAATACACAATCAAAGCGATCCATCCTTCTTCCGGACAAAAAGAACTGGTGCACCCCAAGACGAAATGCTTGGATGGATATAGCCTTTGTCCAGTAACTCTTCCAGTTGCTTCTTCAATTCATACATCTCAGTAGGTGCCATACGATACGGCGCCTTTGAAATTGGTGTAACTCCTAGTTCCAGATCGATGGTGAATTCTACATCCCGTCGTGGAGGTACTCCAGGTAATTCGTCAGGAAACACATCCGGAAATTCGTTCACAACGGGAATGGATGAAAGTTCCACTTTTTCGTCTTCCTTCTTCATTGTGTAACACCAGTATCCGGTACAGCCCTGTTTCAACAATTTGACAGCTTTCATCGCCTTGATCATCTTTCCTGAGCTTCCTGGTTTCCATCCTTCAAACAGTATTTCCGAACCATCGTCAGCTATTAGCGAGATATTCCTCCTTCGGTAGTTTACAATAGATCCATATCGATTAAGCCAATCATCTTCGAGTATCAGGTCGTCTCCTTGCATTTCTATCATAATCAGATTTGAGGGCCACTCACTGCCTCCAAATGATACAGGGAAATCTCTAGTTTCTAAGTTTCCAACAATCCTCTCTCCACTCGGTAAACCCACAACATAAGGTTCACAATTATGAAAACTAGAAATATTCAAGCAGTTTACACAAGACAAGGATATAAATGAATGCGTAGCTCCTGAATCAAATAAAACGCTAACTGGCTGTGGAAGAATCAATCAGCACGATGCGGCAAAGATCCTGATCATCTGCTCTCCTCATCTCGTACAGACGTGGGGGAACGGATCCAGCACTCGATATCCCCTTTCGGTCCCACTGTCCTCTGCTGATCGCTGGGATTCGCGTAGTAAGGTTTTCAAATCCGATCAATTTTAAAATTTGTAAAACCTCGGAGTATTTCCAAGGTGTCGAACCCAAGGGAATTGATGTGTCGAAAATAAAGGAAGTAACTCTACTCAAAATTTGACTGCTATTTAGGAATCCGAAAGTTTGTTTTGATTCTAATTATCTAACTTTAAAAATCGAAGAACAAAAATTAAATAAAAGATGAAATATCTAAAGCAAGCAAATAAAGCAAATTAGCAAGATAAAATCACAAGTCGAAAGGTAATTGATCCTAGGGTAGTATCATCTAATTGAGTTCACACAATCCATTCACTTGATTCCTTTTCCCCAAATTTTAATTCAATCTTAGAAATAATCGCTCAATCAATCTAGAATTCCGATCAAAGCAACCTAGAAAGATAGTTAATCTAAACCCTTTTCCCCGCCAGGGCTCAAAGAATTTAAATCACTTAAAAAGCGCCAACTTATTTATCTATGGTTTATCTTTCTCCGTCAGGTCTCAAGATAAAATCATATTGTGCATCAAGTATTTCCACTAATCGATTACTCCTTCCGGACAAAATCAATTAGCTAACATGCATCGATTAAGGGCCCTTTAATCTAACATGAGATTTAACACAACTTGAACACAAGCCTAGGATGAAAGGTCAAAAGGTAATCAAAGGAACATCATGTGAACATCAATTAAAATTACTAACCCTAGAATCAATCAATGAATTTAGCCAGACATAATTGAAATTAAACAAGAATTAGATGAAGAATGCATATTATTAATAAGAAAAGAGAGATTACAACCCTTACGGATGAACTCTGAGTCTTCAATCTCCGAAAAACAATAATAATTCTCCTCCAAAAAGTTCTTGCATCAAAGGAATAAATCTTGCTAAAAAGATGTAAAAGATTGCAAAAGATGAAAAAGAATGAAAGAGAATCCTAAAACTAGGTCTAAAAGGAGGTTTATATAGCCTAAGGGGGTTACAATCCCGATTAGCCCTAATCTAGGAAACAAAAACTATCCAAAAGAGTCATAATTCGTCAAAACACGAGAGTCCGCTGGGCAGCATATCGGACTGGCCTATCGGCCGATAGGCTGGCCGATAGTTGGTTCGTCGATCTCTTCACTCGATAGGGCAGGAACTCCTTTCGGACGGGCCTATCGGCCGATAGGCTGGCCGATAGGTTCGTCTGTCTTTCGCAAAAATCCGTTTCTTCGTCCGTTTGACTCGACTCTCGGTCCTTTGTCTCGTTTTGGGTCCTTTTGGCTCTAAAAACCTGCAAACACACTAAAACCAACCCAAACGCGTAATGCGGCTCGACTAATCATAAATAAGCCAAATACGAGCACATTAATCACGAAACGAGATAAAAACCTAGTATAAAATCCTAGAAATAATGTGGTAAAATTACCACTTATCAAACCCCCCCAAACTTAAGCCTTGTTCGTCCCGAACAACAAAAAGAAAAGAAAAAGAAAGTCGTGAATCATCGTGCAACTCATAGTGTTCAACCTAATCAATACTATCCTGTAATTCTCTCTAAATAATCCGAGTGTCGTAAAAGCGAGCTGCACTCAGAATAATCATTACGCAAAGTAGTCAAGTTCAGTCCTAATCATTCGTTCATGAAGAAAATCCAGCTCAAAGATTAACAAAACGTGAGTCAAATCGACCGTCAATATGAAAGGCTAAAATAAACAAGCTAGCTCGTCCGTTACGGCCTAGTGGCACATTTTTCACGAGTTTCATAACAAATAAACCTCGGTCAAGTATTCCCTTATATATATGTTCAAGAATTTGATTCGAGTTGACCACTAGGTTAGGATCTCGGGATGTTTCATCGGGTAATCCTAGGTGGAACTTCCATTCTCATGTATTAGGAAACCGTTTGACGTAAAAGACACTCATGGGGCACATGGATGCTTCTAGTTACTAAGTTCCCGTCTACAGCGGAGAAACAACTCGAATATATAATTTCCGCATGTCCGAATCAAGGTCGCCGTTTTACGCGAGAGTAAACAGCGGGTCACGCGAATACCCCCGGTTACTAAGTTCCCTATCCTTGGCACATGTGAAATATCTAAATCACTAGTCTAATCAGAGTCGTCGTTTTACGCGAGGGTAAACAACGGGTCACGCGAATGCCCCCGGTTACTAGACTTCCCTTCATAGAACAACATTATCTCAACTTTTGGGAAAAACTGACCGACTCTAAACTCACTCTAAGTGCCAACACGACTGACGAAACAGTACGACTCACTATCCGGAAGATGTAACCAAACGTATTGACGGCGATTTTAAAACCAGTATGTATCGTCTCTTATCTGCCAAGACCTCTACAATCACGAAAAATTTTGGACCTAAATGAATACTATGCAAAACAGAAATAACTGACTACAACTCGACTAAACTCGACCGTTTCTTCAGAGAGAAAAACAGTGTCATAACATCGGTATCACACAAATAGAAGCACGAAAAATTCACTAATAAAGAAAAACTAAGACAAGCAAGGCTATCTAAAACAAACAACGAAAAGCAAATAAAAGCAAAAACGAAATCTAAAAAAAACTACTACGACCTAAAAATTAGAAAATAGAAACTATCAAACACACCAAACGAAAATGAACATAAAAATCTAAAAAAAAACCCGGAAAGTAAGATCACCCTCGGGCGCATCCTCGGGCCTCTTCATCGCGTCATAGATGGAGATTTTCAGATTTTGATCATTAACCCGGAAAGTAAGATCACCCTATTGGACGTCGATAAGTGCTCTCCCCGTCGCTAGAAACGGTCTCCCAAAGATCAGTGGTTTATTCTCGTCCTCGGGCATATCCAGAACTACGAAATCGGCCGGGAAGACTAAGTGTTGGACTCTAACTAACACATCTTCCACAATTCCCCTCGGATAAGCGATCGACCGATCCGCCATGAGTAGAGAAATGGTAGTCGGCTTCATCTCCCCAATCTTCAACTTCTTAAAGATGGATAGAGGCATAAGATTGATGCTTGCCCCGAGATCACACAACCCATTACGGAACGTTTGGTCGCCAATCATGCATGTCAAAGTAAAACGTCCCGGATCCTTCTGCTTGAGCGGAAGCTTGTTTTGAATGATAGCGCTACACTCCTCTGTCAAATTTATTGTTTCAAATTTCCCCAACTTCGTCTTGCTTGCCACAGCGTCTTTCAAGAATTTCACGTACCCCGGCATGTCTCTCAAAGCGTCTAGAAGTGGAATGTTGATATTCACCTTTTGAAACATGTCGATAAATCGCTGAAGCTTTTCATCATATCTCGACTTGGCCAATCGCTGTGGAAATGGAGCTTTTACCTCAAAATCCTTCACATTCGAACTTCCAGGAGCCTTTCGGCCGATAGGGGGGTCGATAGGATCCACTGCCGGCATTCTGTCTGGGTATCGGGTGGGCCTATCGGCCGATAGGCTTGGCCGATGGGCCTGCTGCATTTCATCTTCCTTTTCGTTCTCGGCTCCCGTTTCTAATACATCTTTGTTTCCAGATTTTTCAACTTCAGCCCCATGATTACTGTACCTTGTCCCACTCCGAAGCTCGATTGCGTTGCATTGTTGCGTCTTCGGGTTGGTCTCGGTGCTGCTCGGAAAATGCCCCGGCTTATGAAATCCGGCTTGGGCGTTCGCCATTTGACTCATTTGGGTCTCCACCATCGACATCTGCTTTGTCAAGGCTATCACTGAGTTTCCAATAGATGTCACACTATGCTCGAGAGCTCCGAACCTCTTGTCTACTTTATAAATAAAATCTTTTTGGCTCGCCTCCAACCGTTCCAACATCTCTTCCATAGGTGTCTTAGCAATCGGCTCTTGAATAACCCCATTTTTCACGTTAAATCCCGGTGGTGGCTGAAGAGCATTGTTCGGGTTGGCGTAGGAGAAATTAGGGTGGTTTCGATTGTTCAGATAATAGTTCCCCATATTTCCCCCTTGCCGGAAGTTTCCTCCTTGCATGTAATTCACATCCTCCTTAACTGCAATAGGCTCGTTTAGCTCTTCAAAAACTGAATTGACTCCCAAAGTATTCTTTTTTAGCATCTCAAGTTCTTTTTGTTGTCTTTCAAATTTCGCCTTCAAATCACCGTAGGCGTCCTCGTCACCGGATGGGACCTTTCTTCTCGTCATCTTCCTATCGGTCACCTCTTCGTAATCATTGTTGACTGCTAGTTCGATGAGAACCCTTTTCCCCGCCAGGGCTCAAAGAATTTAAATCACTTAAAAAGCGCCAACTTATTTATCTATAGTTTATCTTTCTCCGTCAGGTCTCAAGATAAAATCATATTGTGCATCAAGTATTTCCACTAATCGATTACTCCTTCCGGACAAAATCAATTAGCTAACATGCATCGATTAAGGGCCCTTTAATCTAACATGAGATTTAACACAACTTGAACACAAGCCTAGGATGAAAGGTCAAAAGGTAATCAAAGGAACATCATGTGAACATCAATTAAAATTACTAACCCTAGAATCAATCAATGAATTTAGCCAGACATAATTGAAATTAAACAAGAATTAGATGAAGAATGCATATTATTAATAAGAAAAGAGAGATTACAACCCTTACGAATGAACTCCGAGTCTTCAATCTCCGAAAAACAATAATAATTCTCCTCCAAAAAGTTCTTGCATCAAAGGAATAAATCTTGCTAAAAAGATGTAAAAGATTGCAAAAGATGAAAAAGAATGAAAGAGAATCCTAAAACTAGGTCTAAAAGGAGGTTTATATAGCCTAAGGGGGTTACAATCCCGATTAGCCCTAATCTAGGAAACAAAAACTATCCAAAAGAGTCATAATTCGTCAAAACACGAGAGTCCGCTGGGCAGCATATCGGACTGGCCTATCGGCCGATAGGCTGGCTGATAGGTTCGTCTGTCTTTCGCAAAAATCCGTTTCTTCGTCCGTTTGACTCGACTCACGGTCCTTTGTCTCGTTTTGGGTCCTTTTGGCTCTAAAAACCTGCAAACACACTAAAACCAACCCAAACGCGTAATACGGCTCGACTAATCATAAATAAGCCAAATACGAGCACATTAATCACGAAACGAGATAAAAACCTAGTATAAAATCCTAGAAATAATGTGGTAAAATTACCACTTATCATCTGCCTCGTCCACGACCAAAATTCTGGGGCAACTAAACACTTTGCTGCGTCTGTTGGATACTGGCTTCCTTCTGAACTGGCTGTGATGTACGGGCTCTAAAATACTTTGCAACCTCTTCACAAAACACCACACGATGTACCTCTCAACCACAATCAAAACAAGTCACGGCAGGTAGGGGGCAATTTCGTCGATAGTGCCCCGTCTGGGCAAAGTTAAAGCACTTCCTGGTTACTCCGTCGTGGCTGATGCTGCTCCGAAGTTCTTTCCGCTCTTATATGGGTGCGGAGGTTTCTTGAAATAATGAAAGGATGATTGGGCCTTGCGGGGCCCACTACTCTTGTGCTCCGTGAAACTACCGAAGACTTTCTGCTTCTTGGATTCTGCAAACTTTTCCATCGCTGCTTCTTTGATTTCATACGCCAATGCTTTATCCTGATATTGACGGAGAGTGGTACATTCAAAACCGGACATGTACCTCTGGATTTTTGGTTTCATTCTCATATCAAAATGGATCATCATTTCTGCATCTGTTCTGACCAGATGTCGAACAAATGCCAGCTGCTGGTTAAACGTCTTAATTGCCTGAGATACTGGCACATCTGAAGGATGAGCGGAGAAAAATTCCCGGACTTTGGCTTCCCTCACAGGACGAGGGCAGTACTAAGCTGCCATCATCAATTTAAATTATGCCCAGTCAGCATCATGATCTACAGGCCGGATGGCTTCCCACCACTCGGACGCTTCCCCTATCAAAAAGTACTGAGCGATAGAGGCTCTACGATCGTCCGGGCAATTAATCCCGGCAAAAATTTTCTCCAGTCCTTTTAACCAATGTTCCCAAGTTGGTGTCTCAGAAAAGCCATCGAATTTGGATGGTTGCATCTTCGCCACCTCTTGCAGCAATCGGTCGCCTCGATTTCCCATATCCGGGATACCTTGCTGTCGATCTCCCTGTTGTAATCCTACTGCCACATGCATTCGGTCCACGACCTGGGCGAACTGAGTCATCTGGTTAACCACCTGACGAAGGATTTCGGGCACGGCAAGTTCCGATTCATTATTAATAGATATTTGTAGCTCGCCTGAGCTGTGGCTGGTCTGATTAGAAGGCAAAGCTTCTCTTTCAGCATTCCTTCTTCTGCGTCCGCGACCGCGACCACGTCCACATCCCCCTCTCAACATACTGTAAGCATAAATACTCAATATACAGGAAACAATTTCGTTCTAATGTTCAAGTATAGATAAGCATAACATGTAAATGACGAGATAGAGTTTAGGAACTTACAACCACCATTCGCACGAAGAATTAGGCAGTACAGTGATGTTATTCATGGCCGGTTACCCCAAAAGACATATATGACCCCTATTTTAACCCAATGGCCAAGATATCCATAATCTTAGCTCTGATACCATATTCTGTAACACCCCTGGTATATTCAGGAACATTACAGTGCCACAAATCCTTTACATAAGAATTTACAAGGCTGAAGAAATGAAAATACAATAACAGATACTAACGTATGAAAGTAACTAAAATAAAATACAAATAGTTCCGGCCAATACCGAGAATACAAATATCCAAAGGAAGAGTATTAATACATCATCAAATCCAAATCATCACAAACGACGACGTACTCGAGTACTTATTAAAATAACACAATCAACAGATAAATAAACCCGGCCGGAACATCACTCTGCACCCTCGTCGTCATGCAGCTCCAGTGGTTGTTTCCCTGTTCTCCTGGATCTTTCCCTTGATCACTTCATCACGTAACTGAATCATCATAGGATCATATACTTGCTTAGATTTGATTTCTTTGGTTAACGACGAAGTTAATTCCATCACACACAGTTGTCCTTGGACTCTTTGCAACAATACTTCAATTCATTCGCTAATCATTTCTTGTTGAATGCTGAGCTGGGAGGTCAGAGTCTCCACCATATGAATAGAAACAGGTTTGCGGCTAAGTGCATCGGCCACTACATTTGCTTTGCCTGGATGATAAAGAACCTCCAAGTCGTAGTCCTTAATCAGTTCCAGCCATCTCCTTTTCCGCATGTTCAACTTTTTCTGACTGAAGATGTATTTGAGACTCTAATGATCGGTGAAGATTTGATAGTGAGTCCCATATAGGTAATGTCTCCAGATTTTTAAAGCAAAAATTACTACTGCCAGCTCCAAATCATGCGTTAGGTAATTCACTTCATAAGGTTTCAGCTGTCGTGAGGCATAAGCAATCACCTTCTCATTCTACATCAATACACATCCGAGTCCTTGGTTCGAAACATCACTGTAAACTATAAATCCTCTAGTTCCTTGTGGGAGTGCTAAAATAGGTGCCGTCGTCAATCTCTTCTTCAATTCATCAAAGCTATTCTGGCACATATCATTCTACTCAAACTTTTAAGTTTTCTATAGTAGTCGAGTAAGTGGGTGGGTAATTTTGGAAAACCCTTCCACGAACCGATGATAATATCATGCAAGTCCTAAGAAACTCCGGACTTCTTTCACGTTCTTAGGAGGCTTTCAATCCATAACTGCTTCGAGTTTTTGGGGGTCAACTTGGACTCCTTCTGCTGATACCACATGATTGAGGAACATTACTTCCTTTAGCCAGAATTCACACTTAGAAAGCTTGGCGTACAATTGCTCGCTTCTCAAAAGTTCTAATACAATCCGCAAATGTTGCGCATGCTCTTCCTGGCTCTTTGAATAAACCAGAATGTCATCAATGAACACAACCAAAAACTTGTCCAAATACTCTATGTACACACGATTCATCAATTACATAAACACAGCAGGTGCATTAGTGAGACCAAACGGCATCACTACAAACTCATAATGTCCGTAACGAGTTCTGAATGCTGACTTCGGAACATCAGATTCCTTAATCCTTAGCTGATGATATCCTGAACTCAGATCGATCTTAGAAAACACTGTTTTTCCTTGCAACTGGTCAAACAAATCATCAATCTGTGGCAATGGATACTTGTTCTTAATCGTCATCTTGTTCAGTTCTCGATAGTCAATACACAATCAAAGCGATCCATCCTTCTTCCGGACAAAAAGAACTGGTGCACCCCAAGACGAAACGCTTGGATGGATATAGCCTTTGTCCAGTAACTCTTCCAGTTGCTTCTTCAATTCATACATCTCAATAGGTGCCATACGATACGGCGCCTTTGAAATTGGTGTAACTCCTAGTTCCAGATCGATGGTGAATTCTACATCCCGTCGTGGAGGTACTCCAGGTAATTCGTCAGGAAACACATCCGGAAATTCGTTCACAATGGGAATGGATGAAAGTTCCACTTTTTCGTCTTCCTTCTTCATTGTGTAACACCAGTATCCGGTACAACCCTGTTTCAACAATTTGACAGCTTTCATCGCCTTGATCATCTTTCCTGAGCTTCCTGGTTTCCATCCTTCAAACAGTATTTCCGAACCATCGTCAGCTATTAGCGAGATATTCCTCCTTCGGTAGTTTACAATAGATCCATATCGATTAAGCCAATCATCTTCGAGTATCAGGTCGTCTCCTTGCATTTCTATCATAATCAGATTTGAGGGCCACTCACTGCCTCCAAATGATACAGGGAAATCTCTAGTTTCTAAGTTTCCAACAATCCTCTCTCCACTCGGTAAACCCACAACATAAGGTTCACAATTATGAAAACTAGAAATATTCAAGCAGTTTACACAAGACAAGGATATAAATGAATGCGTAGCTCCTGAATCAAATAAAACGCTAACTGGCTGTGGAAGAATCTGAACAGTACCTGATGCGACAGCAGCATCCTGATCATCTGCTCTCCTCATCTCGTACAGACGTGGGGGAACGGATCCAGCACTCGATGTTCCCTTTCGGTCCCACTGTCCTCTGCCTCGTCCACGACCAAAATTCAGGGCAATCGAACACTTTGTTTGCGTCATTGATACGGCTTCTTCGAATCGGGCTGTGATGTACGGGCTCTAAAATACTTTGCAACCTCTTCACAAAACACCACACGATGTACCTCTCAACCACAATCAAAACAAGTCACGGCAGGTAGGGGGCAATTTCGTCGATAGTGCCCCGTCTGGGCAAAGTTAAAGCACTTCCTGGTTACTCCGTCGTGGTTGATGCTGCTCCGAAGTTCTTTCCGCTCTTATATGGGTGCGGAGGTTTCTTGAAATAATGAAAGGATGATTGGGCCTTGCGGGGCCCACTACTCTTGTGCTCCGTGAAACTACCGAAGACTTTCTGCTTCTTGGATTCTGCAAACTTTTCCATCGCTGCTTCTTTGATTTCATACGCCAATGCTTTATCCTGATATTGACGGAGAGTGGTACATTCAAAACCGGACATGTACCTCTGGATTTTTGGTTTCATTCTCATATCAAAATGGATCATCATTTTTGCATCTGTTCTGACCAGATGTCGAACAAATGCCAGCTGCTGGTTAAACGTCTTAATTGCCTGAGATACTGGCACATCTGAAGGCTAAGCGGAGAAAAACTCCCGGACTTTGGCTTCCCTCACAGGACGAGGGCAGTACTGAGCTTCCATCATCAATTTAAATTATGCCCAGTCAGCATCATGATCTACAGGCCGGATGGCTTCCCACCACTCGGACGCTTCCCCTATCAGAAAGTACTGAGCGATACAGGCTCTACGATCGTCAGGGCAATTAATCCCGGCAAAAATTTTCTCCAGTTCTTTTAACCAATGTTCCCAAGTTGGTGTCTCAGAAAAGCCATCGAATTTGGATGGTTGCATCTTCGCCACCTCTTGCAGCCATCGGTCGCCTCGATTTCCCATATCCGGGATACCATCGTTGATCGTTTCGTTCTTCTTTAATGAGAGAAAGGAAGCCTGAGATGAAGTCGTTTTCATAGAGAGAGAGAGAGAGAGAGAGAGAGAGAGAGAGAGAGAGATTAAAGAATGAAAGATAGAAATTGCAGAAAAATCTCTAAGTACGTAGGCTATATGTGTAACACTTTCGATATATTCAGGAATATTACAGCACCGTAAATTCTTTACATAAGAATTTACAAGGCTGAAGAAATGAAAAGACAATAACAGATGCTAACGTATGAAAGTAACTGAAATAAAATACAAACAGTTCCAGCCAATACCGAGAATACAAATATCCAAAGGAAGAGTATTAATACATCATCAAATCCAAATCATCACAAACGATGACATACTCGAGTACTTATTAAAACAACACAATCAACAGACAAATAAACCCAGTCGGAACATCACTCTGCCCCTCGTCGTCATGCAGCTCCAGTGGTTGTTTTACTGCTCTCCTGGATCCTGAACATAAACAAGTATTCACCCCCGAAGGGGTTAGCACAACGATGCTAGTACAAGTACCACAACATATTATTCAACATTTCAACATAAATTACAAAATACCAACGAGTCTCCTCCTACGAGAAACTCATAAATAACATACGCAAATGATAATCACAACATGATATCACAACATACACATGGTAATTCCGATGATCCAGCGTTCACTGCCTAGAACCCACGGTGATCCCTTCAGACCAACCAGTGGTGGAAAAACCCGCCCGATGATAACGCACGCTAGCATAGATCCCCCGATGATCCCGTCGGACCAACACAAGGTCGACATACAACAACGACATATATGTACAAAAATATGTATAACGTCAATATATGAAACAATTAAGGTACTTACCTCGATTCGATGACAAGAATAATGCTTCCACGAATATCAAAATACTTGAAGGTCGCCCCTTCAATAAATCACGTTGCAAAACTCAAACCTTAAACAAAAAAATTAATATAGAGTTCATTTCAGGTCGTACGAATGTCTAACATTATGGTCGAAAGTTCATAAAATGTAACCTGTCTGACCTGCTTAACGTACGTTACGTACCCTTTGTAACGTATGTTAAGCTTACTCGTTAGCGTACGTAATCTACGAAGTTTAGCGTACGCTAACCATGCATCGACAGTCCCTCACTGATCAATCGACTGACTCGTCTGATGATATAACGTACGTTACGTACCAAACGTAGCGTACGTTAACTATGCCCGATAGCGTACGTAGGCTACATAGCTTAGCGTATGCTAAACACGTACATGATAGTTTCTCACTAGGCAGACGACTGTCTCGATTTGTGATGAAGCTTACGAAATCCTCAGTGATTAACGTACATTATCCCCATACATATCATGCTCATACAATTATGAATGATCTTACGGATTAAAACATCTTCGAATTCAAGGATACATATATCATCATGGTGATCATACTCCAATCTTGATTACAATTTCTCATGCATAAATCGTAAGGCCTATAGTTGATATCAATATCTTTATATCATTCAAACTATCATCTTGAAGATTTATTTAACAATCCTCCTTTACAAGATATGACAAATCCTTCCATGATCAACTTCCTAGGTTCGTCTAATAACCATGATGTTAATACCAAGTCCACGATTACTACGAAGACACCTTCTAAATTTAGATTACCAATCTCAGAAACTTCCTTTACTTGTTCATCGTAACAAGATTCAAATTATGATGTTCTTAACTGAGGTACTTAAAGCATAATCATCTCAACTTCCTAAACATGATGTTGGTAGAATAAATCATCTCTGGAACTTAATATCTTGATAGCATGATCATTATATCCTTAATAACATGAATCCAAGGTTGGAGATAGTATAACATACCTTAAGATGAAGAAAACACCGAGACAATAGGTAGAATGCAACTCCGGTTGCTTGTGTGCCAATCCAAGATGCTTCTCCACTTCAATGATCAAGCATAAGTGATATCCAATCTTCAATGATAAAGTAGGGATGGTCTATATGTGTTTAAGGTGGATGGGATCTCTGTGGGCATGAAGTATGTTAAAGGCTAAGTGAAATAAACGAGCTGAAATGAAATGGGGTGATGTCTTATTTATAATCTTCTGAACTTAACGTACGTTAGCCTTCATGCATAACGTACGTTAGTCTCTTAGCGTATGCTATCGTTCACTGATAGTTCACTGTTCTCATTCTGTACTCAATTACGTACGTTACGCCATCGAGTTACATACGTAAGCAACCCCTTTAGCATACGCTAGACATGTTCATTAGCGTACGTTAATAATCATTGACTTCAAAACTGTCCAGGTTCATCTGAGGGAATCTTATCCGGTCCCATGTCCGGCTGGCACATGTGCTAGCCGTCCAGCTCAATTATTGGCTGGTTAACGTACGCTACTCTACGTTCGTAGCGTACGCTAACTCTGGCGGATAACGTACGTTAAGCTTCCTTCTTAGCGTACGTTATCACGTATTTGCATGGGGAAATTTACATGTTGCCATACTTATGTACAAGAATACAAATACAAGAAATATCATACTTCAATTATCGATATCACAATTCCGAATAATACAGGGTTCAAATACAAATGAAATACTCAATAATTAATCCGAATATTACAACATGTTGCAGGCTCGTACCACTGCAAAGGCAATAAAGAGTCTTTAGGCCAGCATACTGGCCCTTTTATAGGTGCAGAGAGGCTAGGTTATAGTGAGCGATCAGATTTAAGGGATGGGAGTCATTGTTGAATAAATGTACAGGATGAATCCGGAAGTAACTGGTAGTCTTATCCATCAATTTTCAGTTTAATGCTCGGTCCCACCTATGACACATTACAGCCTCTAAAATTGCATGTTTAGGTGGTTTGAATTTTAAAATCACTGTTTTCAAGGCTTAAAAGTCCAGATGTCGTTTCAACGTTGAAATATAAATCATTTTAAATTCAGACAATGCACGTGGACTTAAAGTTTTTTTGAATAAGTTAAGTGTGTGGAATTTGATACAATTAAAAAAATCTTGATTGAAATCCTACAATATATGTGTCGTATCTGCGAACATACAACATTCCCCCTTAATTGGTACATACAGGATTCGATTCTTACAGCAAATGGTGATTAATAATGTATTCAAGAGTCCTACTATGTTCCCTCTTGATTAATGCACACTACAACTGTAGGTCGATAATTGTACCCTATTCTTCCTAGAGTAAGTATATAACTTCTAGGTCTGTGTGTACAAATAATAAGTATGGACATTGTATTCATGGGTCTTACAGTATCCCTCTTAAATTGTTGAGTACTATGATAAAAACTTATAGGGGTTTTAATTAAGCTATAGCATTCCCAATTCTTGATGGAGCATACAGAAACTCATTATGCTGAGAGGCTTTGTAAAGAGGTCGGCAATCTGAACGTCTATATGGACCTTTCCGAACCGGAAATCTTTGTTCTCCACATGATTTCTGATGAAATGATGCTTCATATCAATGTGCTTGGTCTTAGAGTGCAATGCAGGATTGTGCGTAATTGCGATTGCACTTGTTTTGTGACACATGATAGGAGTTTCTTTTCCCTTGATGCCATAGTCATGTAGCTGTTGATGCATCCACATGATCTATATACAGCAGCTTCCAGCAGCATAATATTCGGACTCAGCTGTAGAAAGTGAGTTGGCCAATTGCTTCTTACTGAACCATGACACAAGTTTAGGTCCAAGGAAGTGAAAAGTTCCACTTGTATCTTCTTATCCAGCTTGCAGCCTTATTGATTCGAGTCACTATAGCTTACCAAATCAAATCCACCTTCCTCAAGATACCACAATCCTATATTGATTGTTCCTTTGACATACGTAAGGATTCGTTTGGCTGTGGTGAAGGGTGACTCTTTAGGTGCAAAATGATATCGAGCACACACTCCTACAGTAAATTAGATATTGGGCCTGCTGACTGTTCGGTACGAGTGAATCTATTAACTTCCTGTAGAATGATCAGTCCACTGGTTTTCCAGCTTCGTCAGCACTTATCTGTGTAGAAGTGCACATGGGGATCAATGATGACTTTAAGGTGTTCATCCCAAATTTATTGAGCAGATCCTTGATGTATTTATCCTGGTTGCTGAATATACATGTAGGAAATTGTTTGACCTTCAACCCTAAGAAATAACTAAATTCTCCCATCATACTCATTTCAACTTTACTTTGCATGAAATGTGAGACCTTCTTGCACAGATCAAGGTTAGTTGATCCAAAAATAATATCATCCACATAAATTTGTACCATAAGAAGTCATCACCTTCATAGATTTTGAAGTGTGTTTTGTCGACAGCACCTTTCTCAAATCTGTTGTTGATAAGATAAAGTGACGGGGTTTCATACCAGGTCCTAGGTGCTTGCTTAAGTCCATACAGTGCTTTTCATAGCCTGTAGACTTGGTCACATTCCTCCGTATTGGCAAACCTTGGAGGTTGTTCAACATACACTTCTTCAGCTAGGTCACCATTTAGGAATACGCTCTTAAAGTTCATTTGATACACGATGAAGTTCTTCTGAGCAGCTAACGCTAGGAATATCCTAATGGCTTCTAGTGTGGCTACAGGGGAAAATGTTTCATCTTAATAATATAGCTTTGTCTTGTCTGTAGCCTTGGGCAACCTGTCTAGACTTATTTCTTATAACAAGACCATTCTCGTCCTTCTTGTTTTGAAACGCCCATTCTATTCCAATAACAGCTTGATAGGTTGGTCTGGGAACTAAGTACCAAACATTGTTCCTTTTGAAACCATTTAACTCTTCTTCTATAGATGTAATCTAATGAGAATTGTTGAGAGCATCATTAGTCTAAACGGGTTCTGATTGTGATAAGAATACAGCCAGTGTGCACATGGCAGGTTTATGAAGTTCGGATTTAGACTTCCATACAGGGAATTGGGACGTGTAAAGTCCAGATTCTATTTCCTTTTGTGCACATAGTACAGTTCCTTGTGTACTCTGTACTCTTCTTCTGGTGGAAACACCAGCATCAATATCACCGATTACTAACTCTTGTGGGTGATCTCTTAGCTACCTCCTGTCAAGTTCTAAGTCCACATCCCTAGCTGTGTATTGTTGGACTATAAGTTCAGATTCAGCTTCCACAACATCAGCTTCAATTACATCATCTGTTTTTATAGCTATGGGTTTTATTTCTAAAGTGATGACAGGGTCTTCTTGAGGCTGTGGGATTTCCTTAAGGGCTAGAGTCTGGACAGCTTTGGTTAGGTTGTCAACTCCTGTAGGATGACAATGAGCTTCATCAAGGACCACATGGACTGACTCCTCTATTATCAGTTTCCTTTTGTTGAAGTTCCTTAAAGCCTTGCTGACAGAAGAGTATCCAACAAATATACCCTCATCGTATTTCTCATCAAAAGTCTTGAGATGATCCTTCCCATTGTTAAGAACGTAACACCTGTATCTAAAAATGTAAAATATACAACCATAGGAGTTTTATTATTCCGTACCTCGTATGCAGTTTTGTTGTGGAGCTTGTTGATGATAGAGCAATTTTGTGTATAGCATGGTGTATTTGTTGCTTTTCCCCAGAAATGATGTGGTGGCTTGCTTGCAGCAATTATTGTGTTAGTTGCCTCCTTCAGTGTCTTGTTCTTTCGCTCGGCAACACCATTTTTCTAAGGAGTCTGTGCTGCTAAGTATTCATGTTGTATGCCATTGTCCACACAGTATTGCTCTATGAAGCGGTTTCTGAACTATGTGCCTCTGTCAGATAGAATGGATACAATGCTCAACCCTTTCTAATTCTGTAGCTTTTCAAATGTTCCGGAAGATTTGTGGTTGTCTCCTTCTTCTTTCTCAAGAATATGGTCCATGAGCACCTGGAAAAATCATGGACAATAATAAGACAGTATTTCTTACCTCCCAGGCTGACAAGGTCTACAGGACCATATAAATCCATATGAAGTAAATTCAGGACCCTATGTGTTGAGAGATATGACTTGCTCTTCAGAGAGGTCTTGACCTACTTGTCTTTCTGACAGGGTCCACAGACACTGTTCTTATGAAATGATATATATATATATATATATATATATATATATATATATATATATATATATATATATATGGCAAGCCTATGACCATTCCCTGTAGGGCCAATTTGTTTATGGTATTGAAGTTGATGTGAGACATCCTTTTGTGCCATAGACAACTTTAATTTGCAGTGCCCTTGGCAACAAAACAAGGAATTACAGCACCATTAGATTTCCAATAGGAACGTACATGTCACCCGACCGGCTTCCTGTGAGGACAACTTGCTTGGTTTTTATGTCTTTCACTCTACAGTGACTTTCATAGAATTTAACGTAGAACTATTTGTCACAGAACTGGCTAACACTTACAAGGTTGTACTATAGTCCTTCTACATAGGCTACCCTCTTGTTCTCCCTTTGGACTTGTCACCGAATCACATCTTTAAACCTCAAACTTCTAAAAATATGTCAGCTTGTTGATATCTCTTATCCTGTGCTGAGAACATCCACTGTCGAAGTACTAGATATCCTCCTCCCTGATGTAAACAAGATAAGTAGATTTAGGTCCTCTTTGATCTTTGGGTCCTTGGTTATTAGTGCATGTGAGTACCCATAGTTACCTTATAACAATAGGTTTGTTGTAAATCTTGTTGGGTCCTTTCTTGCAAGTTTTACATGGGGCAGGCCTGTATTCGCTATAAGCATTATTATTATGAAATTGAGAATTTCGGTTCCAGGAAGGTTGTTGTCTGGGGGAGGAACTGTGTTTCTCTACTTTCTGGATTGCCTTCTGAGTTTCCAGTTGGATTCCCAGAGCTGTTGTTGATAGAATTGAGCTGCAGCTTACTTGCGATAGAGGCGCCTGGGTTCATGTACCCAGTATTGAAATGTTGTGTACTGTTGATAGTCAGGAGGTGCAAGCTATTGATGGTATCTGGGTATGACCTTCCTTCTTTGTTGTTGAAGATGATGTTGTATGCTCTAGGAGCATACTGTTGGCATTGTTCATTATGTCTAATAGGTTTATAAGGTTGTGTTGTTTGCTGCTTGCGATAAGAGCTTGGTGGTAAAATGGGCCTTGGATTTGTGAAAAGGTGTAGCCTTTCCTTTGTCTACAGGAACAACCTTCGGAATCTCCTCGGTCGGGGCTTGGGACAGGTTCCACCACTTTAACAAATACCGTATTGGTTTTGCCACTGTTGGAGAACTAGCTGTTCCTAGCCACGTTTATTATGGACATGTTGTCTAATGATCAGGATATCTTCTATCCTCCTTGATGATTTCTTAAACGACTTGAGGATGGTCTCGAGTTCTTCCCCTCGTTTCTCAAGAAGTTGTATCTTGGTTTCTAGTAAAACTTAATCATTTGTCTTACATTGATTATGAGATTTTACCAAATTTAGTTAAGGTGTAAGTTGATGATTGCTCACAATGAGTTTTTCATGAGTGACTTTGCTATTTTCGCAGTCTAAAGACATGTTTTCGTTATTGATTTTGGCAAGTCATTTTCATCCTTCAGCTCCAGGTTGGAAAGTGAGAGTTATAAGTTTTCTTGTTTTAGCATCTCATGGGCTTGTTGAATGGTCCAAACCTCATTCATCATATTTTCAAAAGGATGGGATGTATTGACAAGATTAACTGGTTGAGCTTACCTCGTCATCACTCATATCATCTTCATCATCTTTTGTTATAAACCACATGTAGGCTTTATCTTCAATTTCATCATCAGAGGAGTCACTATCAGTAACAACCCGTAGGCATTCCTCTATTTTGGTTGCTGTGGGTGGTGCTTTCGATTCCCTAATTAGTGCCTTCGGCTTACTTCTCCAGCCACGTCGTTTTTCATCTTTCTCCTATTGCTCAGTCTTCCGTAGTTTTTGAATGTTAGGATTAGGACATCTATTTCCATAATGTCCTCGCTTCCTGCAACTATAGCATAGATTAGAGTCTCCAGAGGATTGTGACTCGGAACTCACATTGTTGAAGGTTTTTGGCTTGTAGGGAGCCTTTCCGGACTTCTTGATGAATTTCCAGAATTTGTGCATGAGCAACGCCATTTGATCTTGTGACAGCATGTCATCATCGTCCTCAACGGCTTTGGATGTGCTGGGTGCAGAGCTGTGTCTCCTATAGGATACAGCGGCTAGTGTGTAGTCTTGGCAGGGGACTCTTTGGCCTTTTTTCTCATGCTGATATCATACTCAAATGCTTCAATGTCAGAGAATAGGTCAAAGGTAGATATATCGTTAAGATTACAAGACACACACTTAGTTGTAGTCTTAATGTCTCCTCGAGCATGGTGGGATCTAAAGATTTTGAGATTTTCACCTTTTGGGTGTACACTTTGCCCAAAGCTTCGAGTTTACCAACAATTCCACTGAATTTGAGATCTAGTTTCTCAAGGGTTTCAGTAAATTTCATTTCAAAGGATTCAAACTGTTGAGTGAGTTTTGAAAAAAAAATTCCTTTGAGAGCTCAGTTCCCTCATAGATCCTCTTGAGTTTTCCCCATATTTCTTTCGATGTCATACAGTTTTTTACCTTTGAGAATGTGCCTTTGTTAAAGGTGACAAATAGCATATTCTTAGCAACATTATCCAGGTTTGCTCGCTTGCGCTCGTCAGTTGTCCATTGATCCCTGGACTTCTCGAGCATCTTTACATGGAGTTGGCCTTCCACCCTGGCAGTTGTGTTGAACTATATGATAGAGATAGGTACTTCCTATCTGATGAAGAGAATCTCCTCGTGCATGGTAGCCAGGTGGGCTTGTATCCTGATTCTTCAATCATCAAACTTATTAATAGAGAACACAGGAATTTTGTTGATCATTAATGTATCCATGGCAGTAATATAGGATGAATGCAAGAGATAAAGAAATGCAGTATTTTGTAGAATTAACCGCTCATATACCACTTGTTGGCCACGGTATACTTTAATGACAAGTTATAGGGGTGTGGTTGAATAATTTGTACTCTTTCTCAAAGTTTAATATGCATAGTGGAAATCTTATGCAAGTTGTTGTAAGTACAGTAATTGGATAGCCTCTTGTAGCTTGATACTTACAGGGTTTTGAAAGTAAGTATACAATAAATCACAGGCAGTAATAAAGACAATAAATACAAGAAGTAATTGTCGGGATTCGATACCTAAAACGAAGGCGCAACGGAAGCAAAAATGAATATAACTAAACCCCTAAAGAGGACCGATCATGCAGCGTATATACGAATATAAAAGGACAAGAATTAAGATACGAAAACATACCCTTAAAGTCCTTTGATCGAATGTTGAGGTTGATGCCGGTGACCGCAAATCTGATTTGAGAAGCCCTCGATGATCCAAACGTTGAAAGCACCGCGTCTCTACTAGCCGCGCATCGGGAGATGATCGGAACAACAACTACTCAATTATCCTCTAAGGATACGGCTAGAAAAGAGTAGTAGGAAAATACTCTCTCAAATATGTGATCAATCTATGTGATATAAGTTTTGTTCTTGATTCTCTCTCTCTCTCTCTCTCCCTCCCTCTCTCTCTCTCTCTCTCTCTCTCTCTCTCTCTCTCTCTCTCTCTCTCTCTCTCTCTCTCTCTATCTCTCTAAGTGTAACACCCCCAGGATATCCGAGGTATATTACAGCGCCGTGAATCCCTATATGGGACTCACCAGGCTGATCAAGCATCATACTCATCGACTCACAGAAGCAACAGAAAAATATCTCGTCATAAAGACGCCCAACAAAATAATCCACCCGGTTCAACCGGTCTAACATAACACCATAATCCGACACAAACATAATAAACAACAATACAATCCCGACGAGTAAAAGTTCTTAAGTACTCGAGTACTTCTACTAGTTTAAAGACCACAAAAATAAAAAGATAGAAAGCAATAAGACACCACTCGTGCACAATCATCACGCACGGCCATCATCCATATCGGTCCAAGACCCGCTCGTCTCGATGAACCTGACCTGAAATTCATAAAACGAATTTCCCCAAAACGGGTCCCCAGAGGGGTTAGCAATTACGCTAGTACAAGTAACCAAATGAACGATTTACATCTTACACAAATAGTAATGCATGCAATTCAAGAGAACATAGTTCCAAAACATTCATTTCCGGAAATGTCAATATCAAATCACATTGTAAAATGCACCACAATTAACCGTCGATCCACGTCTCTGTGGCCCCTACCGAGACCCCGTCGGATCTAACCCGTAGTGGTTAAAAGCAAGCTCATCGATCCACGTCTCTGTGGACCCCTACCGAGACCCCGTCGGATCTAACCCGTAGTGAGCATACACACACACACCATTTCTCATACAATACTACTATGTCAAGATTGTAAGTTCATAAGGATACTTGCCTCGGTTAATAGACGGTGATACGAACGGAAAGGAAGAATCGAACACGACCACGAGGAATCGGCGGAAATGAACCTAACGATTCGAATAACACAATCACAACCAACTCTAAACGAATACGGAAATGGAATACACCCGAAAACCCGCCTACGATTCATGTATATTCGTACCAAAAATAACAACGAGGGCGGACCACAACCAAACCCTCTCGATTCCGTAAAAACCCACAAAATATCCATGAATCCGTAGGAAAACTAAAGATACTGACAATATTAATCGTATTCATCATGAATCCACCAACAAAACGGAACGAATCGGAAGAAAATCCCAAAACCCCCAAATTATTCGAAAATAGGGTTCTAGAGATATTACCTTTGGAGATTCAAGTACTAAGATCCGTAGAACACGCGTTAGATTGATTATCCGGGCCTCACAACCGAAGGGAAATGATGAAAATCAACCCCCAAATTGATGAATGCTTGAGAAGTTCTCCCCCTTAGTCCTCTCTCTCTCTCGCGCAGGTGAAGAATGAAGGGAGATGGCCGATCTCGTCTAATAAGAACGAGATTACACAGTTGACCGCTTGGTGTGTCGCGGCACAGCCGAAGTGTGCCGCGGCACAGGCCAAAAAATTACTCCCAGGGTTCGGCAGTGTGCCGCGGCACGGCCTGCGTGTGCCGCGGCACCCGGTACAGTCGGGTTTTGGTCGTAGATGTCACACGAGTGTGCCGCGGCACCGGACGGGTGTGCCGCGGCACTGACTTGGCACTGTGCCGCGGCACCAGATGGGTGTGCCGCGGCACACAGTACAGTTCGCCCGACCAACAACTGGAGAGATGTGTGTGCCGCGGCGCACACACCTTGTGCCGCGGCTCACACCCCCTGTTGGTCCCAAAAAGATGAAAATGATCCGGAAAGAGAATAAAAGCGATAGGAATCAACATCGGGGAAACAGTAACACGAGATGAACCCATGGCAACCCCAAAACGGCAGTTCCGCACAACAATAACGAGAATCAGATCGATAGATGACAGGGAAAATATACACGGAAAGATACAAGAGGGTTACTACAGTCGAAGAAAATACACCGGAAATAAAAATACAAGGGAAAGAAAAATGCGGATATTACATTCTACCCCTCTAAAAATAAGTATCGTCCCGAAACTTAAGAAACAAACAACTCAGGATACCTAGCACGCATGCTATCCTCGGTTTCCCAAGTTGCCTCCTCGACACCGTGTCTCGACCACTGCACTTTGACCAAAGGGATGGTCTTATGCCTCAGTCATTTCTCACGATGCTCCAAAATCTTCAAAGGACGCTCCTCAAAAGTAATATCTTCAGCGATATCAATCTCGCCATAATCGATGACGTGACTAGGATCCGGGACATATTTCCTCAGCTGGGAAACATGAAAAACGCTATGAACATGACTCAAGGCCGGATGTAACGCCAAACGGTATGCCAACCCACCGACTCGCTCGAGGATCTCAAAGGGGCCGATAAATCTCGGACTCAACTTCCCTTTCTTTCCGAAACGAAAAACTCCCTTCGTCGGCGGCACCTTTAGCAAAACGTTGTCTCCCACCTCGAATTCCAAAGGTCGACGGCGGACGTCGGCATACGACTTCTGTCGACTCTGGGCAGTAAACATCCGTTCCCGAATTAATTCTATCTTCCGCCTCGTCTCTAAAACGACATCCGGCTCGGTCCCGACCAAATCGGACGCCTCATTCCAACAAATCGGTGATCGACATCGCCGCCCATAAAGTGCCTCATACGGTGCCATCCGAATCGACGCGTGCCAACTGTTGTTGTACGTGAATTCGATCAATGGCAAATGTTCCTCCCAGTCACTACTCCAATCGAGAGCACAGGCACACAACAAATCCTCGAACGTCTGGATAGTGCGTTCTGACTGTCCATCTGACTGGGGATGAAAAGAGGTACTCAAACGCAAACGGGTACCCAACGCCTTATGCACCGCCTGCCAGAAGTGTGATACAAAACGGCCATCACGATCCGAAACAATAGACTTCGGAGTACCGTGAAGCCTCACAATCTGCGCGATAAACACACGAGCTAACTTCTCCGGACCCCAAGTGTCCTTGATGCCCAGAAAATGTGCCGACTTGGTCAGACGATCAACAATCACCCATACCATATTCATGCCCGACCTCGATCTCGGCAAACTCGTAATGAAATCCATCGATATATCTTCCCATTTCCATTCCGGAACGGGAAGTGACTGCAAAAGCCCAGCCGGTCGCTGATGCTCGATTTTGACTTGCTGGCAAGTCAAACACCTCGCTACAAACTGCGCGACCTCCTCCTTCATATCATTCCACCAGAAATTCCTTCTCAGGTCCTTGTACATCTTACTCGAACCAGGATGAACGGAATAAGGTGTAGCATGGGCCTCACGCAAAATACTCTGCCTCAACTCTGAGTCGTTCGGCACACAAAGCCGACTCCGAAATCTCAAAACACCATCTTCGTGAATCACAAACCCAGGAGACTTTCCCTTAAGAACGTTCTCTCGGATTTGAGTAATCATCGGATCCTCTAATTGCTTCAGCTTAATCTCATCGATCAAAGACGACGAAATTTCCAAAGCACAAAATTGCCCGACAGTTCCCGGCAACAGAACCTCAACATCTAACTCGATCAAAGCCCGCCGAAGCTCAGACTGAGACGTAAGGACCTCAAGCGTTCGCAACGCAATCGGTTTCCGACTCAAGGCGTCGGCCATGACGTTCGCCTTGCCCGGATGATAAAGGATTTCAAGGTCATAATCCTTAATCAGCTCTAACCACCTCCTCTGCCTCATATTCAACTCCCGCTGAGTAAATATGTACTTCAGACTTTTATGATCGGTAAAAATCTGACATGCAGAGCCGAAAAGATAGTGACGCCAAATCTTGAGCGCGAAAACGACTGCCGCTAACTCCAAATCATGAGTAGGGTAGTTCAGCTCATACGGCCTCAACTGTCTCGACGCAAAGGCAATGGTCTTGCCGTGCTGCATTAATACGCACCCAAGACCACGACCAAGCATCGCTATAAACGGCGAATCCTCGTTGCCACATGGCAACGCCAAAACCGGAGCTGAAGTCAAACGCTTCTTTAGCTCCTCAAAATCGATCGCCTCTCGTCATTCCGCATTTAACTTCTCAGATTTATGGAGTAACTGTGTAAGTGGTCGAGCCAGTTTCGAGAAACCCTCGACGAACCTACGGTAGTAGCCAGCCAAACCCAAGAAACTACGGAGCTCTCTCACGTTCTTGGGCGGTGCCCAATCCAACACCGCCTCGATCTTCTGCGGATCTACACGAACCCCCTCGGCTGAAATCACGTGACCTAGAAACATCACTTCCTTCAGCCAGAACTCACATTTCGAGAATTTCGCATAGAGTTGCTCGGCCCTCAAAATGTCTAACACTACCCGCAAATGATGGGCATGCTCTTCCTCGTTCCTCGAATAAATGAGAATATCGTCAATGAAGACGACGACACACTTATCCAAATACTCGATAAAGACTTTGTTCATCAACTGCATGAACACCGCCGGCGCATTAGTTAACCCGAACGGCATAACTACACACTCATAATGTCCGTATCTCGTCCGAAAAGCTGTTTTCGGCACATCGGACTCTCTCACTCGGAGCTGATAGTACCCCGATTTCAAATCTATCTTCGAGAATACCGCAGCTCCCTGCAACTGGTCGAACAAGTCATCAATTCTCGGCAAAGGATACTTGTTCTTGATGGTTACCTTGTTTAGTTCGCGATAGTCGATACACAAACGTAGTGAACCATCCTTCTTCCGCACAAACAGGACCGGTGCGCCCCAAGGCGAGGCGCTCGGTCGAACATACCCCGACTCAAGAAGTTCACTCAACTGCTTCTTCAACTCGGACATTTCTGAAGGTGCCATGCGATAGGGCGCCTTCGAAATAGGAGCCGCACCCGGCTCTAACTCTATAGCAAACTCGACCTCACGATCCGGTGGCAATCCCGGTAACTCGTCAGGAAATACATCAGGAAACTCATTAACGATTGGAATCGACGAAGGTTCGACTCCACCACTCTCCGCCTTCAAGGCGTAGCACCAATAGCCAATACACCCCTTTCGCAGGAGTTTCATCGCCTTCAAGGAGTTAATAATGAATTTCTGGTTCCCCCTCTTTTGCCCGGCGAAAGAGTGCTCGGTGCCGTCATCGGCTAACATGGTGATGATCCTCGTGCGGTAGTTCATGATTGCACCATGACGCTCGAGCCAATCATCCCCGAGAATTAAGTCCTCACCCTCAATACCCACAACAATAAGATTAGAGGGCCAAGCCCTCTCACAAATAAACACAGAACAGTCTCGAACCTCCTGATCACCAACGATCCGATCACCGCTAGGAAGCTTAACGATGAAGGGCTCACAAGGCGTCAAACAGTCGAGACTCAAACGGCGCATACAATCCAGAGATATGAACGAATGCGTAGCACCAGAATCGAAAAGCACACTGACAGGATGAGAAAGAATATGAACGGTACCTGTCGCTACAGTAGCCACTGGATCATCGTCTCTCCACATCTCATAGATACGCGGGTGGGCTGAGTCGACGCTGGAAGCTCCCCCCTTGGAGGGCTGACCCCGACCTCTCCCCCGACCAGCACTCGGCGGAGATTGAGGAGCAAACGATCCCTGATTCACACTTGGTTCCCTAGGCGCTGGAATGGAAGCCCGGGCACCAAAGATTTTCTCCCTCTCAAAGCCAGACGACCTTGTGACCGGTGGCCACACTGATTACACGTCGGCAAAGGGCTCAAACAAGATGACTGCGTGGCCTATACGGCCACAATTGAAACACTTCACATCACGGAAAGGAGCACCGGTAGTTCCACGAGGACCCCAGTGAGCAATTTGGACCACCGCCCGTGAGGAAGTTAGCAGATTGGGATTCTGCGACCCCCACCCTTGTGGCGAAAAATTCCGTGGACTTACGCTTCTTGCTCGCGGGCCGCCTCGCTAGTCATCAGCGACATATCGTAAGCAAGGGCCCTACTCTGATAATCCTTCAAGGTAGTACAAACGAGCCCCGACATATAGTCCCGAATCGACAATTTCATCCGTCTGGAAAAATGGAAAATTTTGTCGCTCTCCTCGACAACTTGGGTCTTCACATAACCCAACTCCTTGTTAAAGTCGGCAATAGCCTGAGATATGGGGATATCCCGTGGTTGAGCATCATAGAAAGCATGTACTCGAGCCTGTATGACCGGCCACGGGCAATATTCAGTCTCCATTAGTTCTTGGAATTCGGTCCACGAAGCAACATGGTCTTTGGGCCCAACGGCCTCCCACCAATCCGTAGCGTCCCCAGTGAGAAAGTACTGGGCAATAGGGACCTTACGGTCCTCGGGACAGTTGGTGGCAGTGAAGACTTTAGATATCTCTTTGATCCACCCCTCCCAGCCGATCGGGTCTGAAGCTCCCGAAAACTGAGGAGGATGCATCTTGATGACATCCTGAAGCCAACGATCCGCTCCACCCCGATTAGCATGGGCCGGATCCGGTTACGAACCACTGAGCTATCGCCGCCATTTGATTCACCATTTGCTGCATAACAGCCGCAATACCAAGGTCGGCGTGCTCCTGAGAAGAAGCATGACTGTGACGGTCGCCGGTACTGCCGGCTCCCGAAGACTGTGACGTGGCCGCCCCACCGGCTGCCCCACTTCCCCGGCCGCGTCCACGACCACGACCGCGACCACGACCACGACCTCTTCCAGCATCCATACTGGAGTTAAATAAGTAGCAAAAGCCATACGATGGTAAGTACAAGAAAAGAACGATCGCAAATCGAGAACTAGAGGTACGATACAAGAGTATAAGGAACAGAGGAAAGAAAACTTACGGGCACTGGTAGTACCAGAATCATGGCAGCGTGATGATGATGTGTAAAACAAAATACAACAAGACCCAATAAACCGACAAGCCTAGGTATCCATAAACCTGGCTCTGATACCCTTTTCTGTAACACCCCCAGGATATCCGAGGTATATTACAACGCCGTAAATCCCTATATGGGACTCACCAGGCTGATCAAGCATCATACTCATCGACTCACAGAAGCAACAGAAAAATATCTCGTCATAAAGACGCCCAACAAAATAATCCACCCGGTTCAACCGGTCTAACATAACACCATAATCCGACACAAACATAATAAACAACAATACAATCCCGACGAGTAAAAGTTCTTAAGTACTCAAGTACTTCTACTAGTTTAAAGACCACAAAAATAAAAAGATAGAAAGCAATAAGACACCACTCGTGCACAATCATCACGCACGGCCATCATCCGCATACTGGTCCAGCACCCGCTCGTCTCGATGAACCTGACCTGAAATTCATAAAACGAATTTCCCCAAAACGGGTCCCCAGAGGGGTTAGCAATTACGCTAGTACAAGTAACCAAATGAACGATTTACATCTTACACAAATAGTAATGCATGCAATTCAAGAGAACATAGTTCCAAAACATTCATTTCCGGAAATGTCAATATCAAATCACATTGTAAAATGCACCACAATTAACCGTCGATCCACGTCTCTGTGGCCCCTACCGAGACCCCGTCGGATCTAATCCGTAGTGGTTAAAAGCAAGCTCGTCGATCCACGTCTCTGTGGACCCCTACCGAGACCCCGTCGGATCTAACCCGTAGTGAGCATACACACACACACCATTTCTCATACAATACTACTATGTCAAGATTGTAAGTTCATAAGGATACTTGCCTCGGTTAATAGACGGTGATACGAACGGAAAGGAAGAATCGAACACGACCACGAGGAATCGGCGGAAATGAACCTAACGATTCGAATAACACAATCACAACCAACTCTAAACGAATACGGAAATGGAATACACCCGAAAACCCGCCTACGATTCATGTATATTCGTACCAAAAATAACAACGAGGCGGACCACAACCAAACCCTCTCGATTCCGTAAAAACCCACAAAATATCCATGAATCCGTAGGAAAACTAAAGATACTAACAATATTAATCGTATTCATCATGAATCCACCAACAAAACGGAACGAATCGGAAGAAAAACCCAAAACCCCCAAATTATTCGAAAATAGGGTTCTAGAGATATTACCTTTGGAGATTCAAGTACTAAGATCCGTAGAACACGCGTTAGATTGATTATCCGGGCCTCACAACCGAAGGGAAATGATGAAAATCAACCCCCAAATTGATGAATGCTTGAGAAGTTCTCCCCCTTAGTCCTCTCTCTCTCTCGCGCAGGTGAAGAATGAAGGAAGATGGCCGATCTCGTCTAATAAGAACGAGATTACACAGTTGACCGCTTGGTGTGCCGCGGCACAGGCCAAAAATTACTCCCAGGGTTCGGCAGTGTGCCGCGGCACGGCCTGCGTGTGCCGCGGCACCCGGTACAGTCGGGTTTTGGTCGTAGATGTCACACGAGTGTGCCGCGGCACCGGACGGGTGTGCCGCGGCACCGGATGGGTGTGCCGCGGCACACAGTACAGTTCGCCCGACCAACAACTGGAGAGATATGTGTGCCGCGGCGCACACACCTTGTGCCGCGGCTCACACCCCCTGTTGGTCCCAAAAAGATGAAAATGATCCGGAAAGAGAATAAAAGCGATAGGAATCAACATCGGGGAAACAATAACACGAGATGAACCCATGGCAACCCCAAAACGGCGGTTCCGCACAACAATAACGAGAATCAGATCGATAGATGACAGGGAAAATATACACTGAAAGATACACGAGGGTTACTACAGTCGAAGAAAATACACCGGAAATAAAAATACAAGGGAAAGAAAAATGCGGATATTACACTAAGAGTGTAAGAACATGAATAAAATGAACTCTCTCTTCTTGGTGTTGGCCGATTTTTTTGGTGTTCTTGGTGGAAGGGATGAACTTTTGTTTTATAACAAAGTCCACACAAACCTCCAAGGCACCCACCTCATGGTGTATTAAGATAAGATCTCATCTTATCACACCCTTTTGTCCTCTCCATATGTAACCAACTTATCACAATAAATGAGGGGACAAAAGGTACCATCATGGAAGGTGCATATGAGGGGGGGGGGGGCTACACATAATTAAGAAGGTTCGGTTCGATCCATTAACGGACCATCCTGTATCCAGTCTGACTGGTACATCCTGGTACATCTCATGTAAAATTAATACAATTGATTAATTTAATTAATTAATTATATTAAGATATTATTTCTCCAAGAAATAATCATTCATGAATTAAATTAATTACCCAGTAATTTATTTAATTCACCAGATTGATTTAATTTATCCAATAAATTAAATAAGATATCCAATGTCTGAAATTCACAATAAGAGATCCAATTCAAATTATTCAGTCGTCTCCATAATGCGCGACGCGGTAGGTCCATCTCAGTAAGCAATGGGAGGAACCAAAGAGTTATAGCATCACCTAGCCAGTCCTGCGGCCTATACTGTAACCTTATTGAGAACGAATGATAGGGATCATTCAAGAACCATTATGTCGCGAATACCAGTAAATGTATAAACCCTTCTTTCATATGTCCCGATCAAGTTATAGGGTCACGATCAGTCAAACCCTGTCTGTACTTGATGCTATGTCTGAGTTAATACAAATCGAGATCATCGAGCTATCATGTATCCAATATAACTAGATCCAATGCTTTGGCCAAAGACTTATGATCTCAACTGCAATTAACCACGTAGGACATATACCTGTTCACTTATAGGAGAAAGAATCCTATCTTGGTATTTAGTAGAACATGTTACTTGTTCGTCAAGATGCACATCGAGTTTTCCCCCACCTCTCTGTATTCTGGGTCGAACTACTCTAGTGAAAATCTTAACGTGACAAACACGTCCCTACTAAATCCTCAAGTTAAAGGTTCATAAATACCTATCACAACCTTTCGATTCCGTCATTGACTGTCCCAGAGTGAAATCTGTGTGACGAATCGAGGTTGAGTCGGTTCGAGTATACTGATCCCATTAGCATACCTACGGTGTATGCTCCCACTAACCAATAGTAACGACAGGCACACTCCTAGTCAAAGAATACGTCATACAAGTCTTCACATAAACTTAACGCCCAATCAAGTTTCATCGACTTGCTAATGATTAAGTATTTGAGTTATAAAATTTACCATTGCCTATCCCCATATCTAATAAGGAGTGGAAAGTTTTCTCTTAAATACATGGATTAGTTTATATATATATAAAAATATATATATATATATATGTATATATATATATATACAAGTCAAGAACGCTAGTAACTATCAGTAAATAAAGAAACACACAATTGCCTTCTGATAATAGTTTACATAATAACAAGTACAGTGCCCTCTCTCATACATCCTCTGAGTGGCATTCGAGGAAATATTCCTAACAATCTCCCACTCGCACTCAATTCCACACACTGGTATCTAATACCCATGTTATCCAGATGACGCTCCAAGCTTATCTGAGAAAGTGGCTTGGTTAGTGGATCAGCGACATTTTCTTCCGAGTCTACTCTAAGCAGCAGAATGTATCCTTTGCGAACAAATTCTCTCACGAGATGATACTTTCTCTCTATGTGTTTTGTACTATTGTGAAACCTTGGCTCCTTGGCTTGTGCTAAAGCTTTGTCGTTGTCGCACAAAATCGGAACAGGCAGCTCAGCATATGGTGTCAGTTGAAGTTCACCCAGAAACTTTTTCATCCAAAACCCTTCCTGAGAGGCTTTCCGAGGCCGCTTGATACTCAGCCTGATAGGTGGAATCAGCAGTCGCGCTTTGCTTCACACTACGCCAAGATACTGCTCCTCCATTGTAATATCCGCAATTTTCGATTTTCGGTAAATTTCTTTTTTCGGCCGGAGTCCGTTTTGACGACTCGCTCATGACTGTTTCGTCATTCTGAGAATGATTAATTCTACACTTTTTGACATCCGAGTTCGTTTCGGTGTTGTTTTGTTGAGTTCCGTGCTTTTTAGCGACTTTTCCGCACTTGAGTTCGATTCTTGCGAATCTCGTTCGAAACTGCTGTTTCGAGTTTCCCGTAAGTCCGTTTAACTTTGTTAGACGTGTTGTGAACTTCGGTTTGGTTATTCGATCACGTATCGTGATTTCCGGGCGTTTTGGGCCATTTTGTAATTTCTTAAAAGTTACGGGTATCCGTATCTGTAATTGTTGTCTCGACCCGTTTCTTGGTCGCGTATGATTAATTATTGTATTATGTTTTCATTTCGGGTCGTTGATGTCGTCCGTGAACTTTTCGTCGTGTTCGTTCCGTGCGTTTTCGGAAATCGGGTCGTCGAGCCCTGGCGGTTGCGGGACTGGCCGGACTATTGCGGGCACCGGCCGGACGGGTGCGGCAGGAACCGGCGTAGCGCACGCTACGGTCGGAAGGCTGCGCGTGCTAACCGGCAGGTGTAGCGCACGCTTCTGCCGCCTAACGACGCTTAGCGGTGCAGGCGGTGGAGTCACAGGGGTTCTGAATCGGTCGGGCTCGGCGGGTAGCGCACGCTTCGCCGACGCCAGACGCTACGGCGGCAGGTAGCGCCTTCTGGCCGGAAGGCTGCGACGCTACCGCCGGCGATCTAGTCCAGAAGGCCACTGGATCGCGGCCTGGGCCGATAGCGCACGCTAGCTCGGCGGCCTAGCGCGCGCTAGTCCGGCCCAGTATAAATGGGGCTGAGCAGTCACATTTCATTTCGTTTTTCACTCCCTTCCTTCTCCGTTCGCGGCTGGCGATTCATGGGTGATGAAGCTATGTTGTTTAACAACAAATCCATGAAGTTCTTGAGTTCATAACATCAATCAATCATCCGTTATCATCCTTTGATCCAGCGAATCAAGGTAATCTTCCTTAGAACCCTAATTTCGTGAATTTGGGGGTTTTTGCATTTTCGTCCGATTCGTTCCGTGTTGTTGATTAATTCATGATGGGTATGATTAATCTTGGTAGTATTCTTGTGTTTAACATCATTTAATCCATTGTTCTTCGTCGAATCGAAGTATATTTCTTGATTTCCTTCGAATTGACTTTTTGGGGGATTTGTCCTCGATCTCGTTTTTCATCCGTTTTCGATGGATCAATTATGGTTAAATGATGTCGTTCGGTGGAGTCGGCGAGTTCGTAGTCGGTTCGTGTCAACCTACTTCGGTCGATTCTCCGCGTTGTTCTTATTCGAGGCAAGTACCTTGCCCATACTTTTCTTATTTTGTGGATATGATAATTGGTGATCGTCTTGGTGTGTATGTTTATTTGTTTGAAATGAGTTTTAAAAATATTCGGCTAGCCTCGTTAAAGGCTCACTTTCAAAACGCGTGTGTTTTGTAAATTCTGTGGGTTGTAAGTGACTATGTGAATCCTTTGGATATATTTTGTGTTGATGTTGCGCTTGATAATGCGTGTGTACGTATATTGCTTCTTTCCGTTGCGTTATGGTTGACGTGTGTGTTGTTATTTATTCGTGTGGTCGTGGACTTACGGATGAATATTGTGAATTGGTGTATTGATTTGATAATTGTTATGACGATGACTGTGTACTTGATGTTTGTGACAATGTGGATACTTGTTGTGAGAGACGTCATATCCGGGAGCCTCTGAGGGCGGGGCGTGTACTCCGGCCTGGTGTACGCTGCAATGTGCGGCTCCATATGGGTGGTGAACGCCGGTGTTACATAATGCGTGTGTCAAGGGGCGGATCTTGCGGGAGTGATCGCTGGCGCAGTAACATGTTCAAGGAGCGGACGACATAGTGGAGTGAACGCCGGTGCACAAAGTGCGCGATGGAGCGCTGGCGAGGCTTATTGGTTACGGATATTTGAGTGATAGCTAAGACCCCGTTACCGAATGATTATCGTATTTCAAAATTCTTTCAACTCTTTTCAAATGCTGGTCTCGATATAGACCGTGAGTTATGTTTTCTGAAAGTGTGTTTCAACTTGTTTAAAAATGTTGGTATCAGGGTTAATTAACCAAGGACATTTGACGAGATCTCCGAGGGTTAATTAATCAGGGCTCTTGAGCAGTTTTTGGGCGAACGAAAGGTTGTGTCCTTGATTATACTGTATTGACATTTTGTGTTTTGGGTCGAGGACCCCATGTGATGTTGAGATGTTTGATCTCGTGTTGATATTATTTGGATTGGGTCGAGAACCCCGTGGGAAATATTTGTGAAGACTCGCTTGTGTTGATTGAATGGTTTTCTTGCAAATTGTTTTCCGCCTATTGGTCGAGGACCCTGTTGATTTTGGAATGAGTAGGATTTGATAATCCTAAATTGTTTTCTATTAAAACTCTCGATGGCATCTTTAAAACTGTTTTATAAATGGTTTCCCTTGTAATTGTGATCTTTCGGTTTTGAGAAATGTTTACCAAACTCATGCCTTGGGAAGTACTATTCGTTACATTGGGTTTTTGAGGATTCCTGGTTATTGTTATTCGTGAAATGTGAATTGTATGGCTCGTATTTTTGCACTTGTACTTGCACTAGCAAAACAGTGGAGTTTTGCTAACCCCCGAGTATTCGGGGGGTGGATGTCTATTTTTGCATTCAGGTTTTGGAGCATAGCACAGGGTCGGCACGAAGGATGATGAAAGATGAACAATACTAATCACACGAGGATCCGTTGATGTCGTATTGGTCTAGTTGTATTTTCTTTTCCGCTGCAGTATCTTTTCCCCGTTGTACGGGAGTTTATTGTATTTTGACCCCTGCGTGGGTATGTGTTTGGAATTGAGTTGAATGTTATTATTGAAAGACCAAGTCAGTCTACTGGGTCATTTTAGCCTCAAAGGCGATGTTTAGGTGTTTGATTTTAGTTATCAGTCTGGTAGATCCTCGAGGAGAGGGTTTACGGCGTGTAATATCCCTGAGCGGATTGGGGGTGTTACATTTATGGTATCAGAGCTTAGGTTGAGGAAACCTAGGCTGTCGGGTCAATTCGTGTTGTTTGAGTCTTGTTTCGTCGGATTTTATCTGACTGAGTCGTGTCGCGACGCGTCGTTTGAGTTTGTTGGTCGTGATTAGTATCGTGGGGCGATCATCATCTTCGTGCGACCTGTGGAAGTAAGTCTCCCTTCTTTGTGTTGTGCCTCGTGTAACACGAGCTATTTTTTTTTTTTTTATTTATGATTATTTGTTAAGTGGTGGAATCCTTATGTGGATTTTGATTTCACGATATGTATTTAGTCGACTCTCGTATTTGATTTATACGAGGAGTGTCGTCGCTTGTGATGCCTTTTTATTGTTATTTTTGTCCGTTGTTGATGATTTTCGAATCGATTTGCACGTTTTACAAGTTCTCTTGCGGAAGCTTTGTGCTTATACACGTACGACTTGTTCACTAGTCGGTGCGGGAGGGTCCTTAGAGACTTCGAATGGGGTCAGTGGTTTTGTTCTGAATCCTAGGCGGTCTTCGACTCCGGTATTTTATCGTTTATTTCCGTTTAAAGACATGTATTGTCTTTATTTTAAATATTTTGATGCGTGTACTAGGAGTTGTTTTAGTGAATGTCGATACGTGTGAGTTTTGGGCGTTCTGGCCTATTGGATTTTTGAAAACCTTGAGTATCTTGGAAAAATAAATTTCGAGACATACTTTTCAAATGAGTTATTTTCTTGTGGTACATCCTAGGTGCCACAATATATTTCAAAAATTTTCTACTTCGAGGACCAAAATGCTTTGAGATATTTTCAATGTTTTAGAAACACTTTTATTTAGACCCGAGGGTCGAGTATTCTGAAAGTTTTCACTAAGAGGAAGTGTCCTCATTTTTATCAAATGCGAAATGGTTCTCCAAAGTCTCGATAACGATGTTTCACGTTTGTACTTTTTGGAAGGTGATACTCAAGATCAACCGGTGTTCTTCTAAATTATTTTCAAAATGAGGTTTTCGTTTTTAAAATCTATCCATTCCCGTATGAGGACTGGGTATGTATGTGTGATGTTCGCGTTGTCATTTTGGTGTTTGCTCCCGAGTATGATTGAATTGGCGGTGTGAGCGTTGAGTCGTTTTCCACACGTTTGTTGTGTTGGCCCTCTGTGAGAGGTGGGATGTTGGTATTGAATACTGTCGCCTCGTGGTAATTTCTGCGTTGTCGCGCATGTGCGAGCTGTTAGAGCTTGGTTTAGTATGGCCGTGAGCATCGGTCATCGTTCCGTTATGTGTCAGTTGTTTAATTTCTTGTTACCTTGCCCCTGTTTTTGTGAATTTCGTGGACGAGGTCGGAGGTAATACCCGTAATATTTTGACTTCTGTATTTTCTCCTTATCCAGCCCATCGATTCGCTCATGTTCGTTGGTACTTTATGAACTTGTTCTGTATTTTGGTTTCATCGTCCGAACGAGCTGTGATCTTGTTGTGGGTCGATCTGGTTATCGATGTGACTTTTTCGGGTTCAGTTCGATTATTGTGAACCTTGTTCGGGAGTGACATCATTTGGTTCTACTAGTTCTTTTATTCGAAGTGGATCAGATTTTGAACTTCTGTATATTCTACTTTGTCGACTCATTTATGTTCGTTGACATTTCTGAGCTTGTCCTGCCCCTTGTTTTTGTTTATCGAACGAGTGTGGTATTGTTTCGGAATAACTCGTTTGTCGTTGTGACTTTTCAATCGCTATTCCCTTTCTTGTGGATCTTATGGGAATGCATGTCTTGTAGTTCTCACCAGATCATCCTGGGAGTTTTTGTTTGAATTTTATTATCCTTCGTGTTTCGGACATGATTGTTCGATTTTTGTTGTCTCGATCGTTTGTTTGTTCGGTTTTTGTTCTCGTTTCGTGATTGTTGAGCGTTCAGGCTCCTTCGTAATTCTCTTAAGTTCGGGAAGTTAGTCTCGTTTTCGATCTTCCAACCCTTGGGCGGTGGAATTCCGTATTTGTTCAGCGATTGGCTCGCGTTTTGATTGATGTACCGTTAGGTTGGTCAATCGTATTGATTTTGTTCGTTGTGTTTTGCGATTGTTCGGATAATTGACTTGATTGTATTATCCATTTGATGACGCTTGTCACTTGTTGGTTTTATTATATCCCTAACGGCGACGTTGTGTTGGTCGTCGTGGAGCGTGTTTTCACACCGCATATTCCGTTGCGTTGTTTGTAACGTTTCGCCGTTGGGAATTAGTTACGCATTTTCCTTGCATATCTCGTTGAGTTTTCCTGGCGGGATATTGCTTCTCCCTTCTTGTTTTAAGTTTCGGGACGAAACTTCTTTTAAGGAGGGTAGAATGTAATATCCGCAATTTTCGATTTTTGGTAAATTTCTTTTTTCGGCCGGAGTCCGTTTTGATGACTCGCTCATGACCATTTCGTCATTCTGAGAATGATTAATTCTACACTTTTTGACATCCGAGTTCGTTTCGGTGTTGTTTTGTTGAGTTCCGTGCTTTTTAGCGACTTTTCCGCACTTGAGTTCGATTCTTGCGAATCTCGTTCGAAACTACTGTTTCGAGTTTCCCGTAAGTCCGTTTAACTTTGTTAGACGTGTTGTGAACTTCGGTTTGGTTATTCGATCACGTATCGTGATTTCCGGGCGTTTTGGGCCATTTTGTAATTTCTTAAAAGTTACGGGTATCCGTATCTGTAATTGTTGTCTCGACCCGTTTCTTGGTCGCGTATGATTAATTATTGTATTATGTTGTCATTTCGGGTCGTTGATGTCGTCCGCGAACTTTTCGTCGTGTTCGTTCCGTGCGTTTTCGGAAATCGGGTCGTCGAGCCACAGCGGTTGCGGATCGGCCGAGACAGGCAGACGGACGATTGCAGGCACCGGCCGACGGTGCGCGAGAACCGGCGTAGCGTACGCTACGGCCGGAAAGGCTGCGCGCGCTAACCGGCAGTGTAGCGCCGCTACCACCGGCCTAACGACGCTTAGCGGAGTGCAGACAGTGGAGTCCTGGGGTTGGAATCGGTCGGGCTCGGCGGGTAGCGCACGCTGCATCGGACCTGCGTATGCTACGGCCGGCGTAGCGCACGCCTTCGTCCGGAAAAGGCTGCGCCGCTACCTGGCGGCGATCTAGTCGAAGGCCATCGATCGCGGCTCGGGCGAGAAGCGCACGCTAGCTCGGCGGCTTTAGCGCGCGCTAGTCCGCCCGAGATAAATGTGGCTGAGCAGTCACATTTCATTTCGTTTTTCACTCCCTTCCTTCTCCGTTCGCGGCTGGCGATTCATGGGTGACGAAGCTATGTTGTTTAACAACAAATCCATGAAGTTCTTGAGTTCATAACATCAATCAATCATCCGTTATCATCCTTTGATCCAGCGAATCAAGGTAATCTTCCTTAGAACCCTAATTTCGTGAATTTGGGGGTTTTTGCATTTTCGTCCGATTCGTTCCGTGTTGTTGATTAATTCATGATGGGTATGATTAATCTTGGTAGTATTCTTGTGTTTAACATCATTTAATCCATTGTTCTTCGTCGAATCGAAGTATATTTCTTGATTTCCTTCGAATTGACTTTTTGGGGGATTTGTCCTCGATCTCGTTTTTCATCCATTTTTGATGGATCGATTATGGTTAAATGATGTTGTTAAACATATTCTATGGATTGTATATCCATATTTCAACTTGGAAGTCCGTTTTCGTGATTTGACGGAACGAATCGTGTTCTTGGCCGTTTTGGGGGAAATCCTTGAACCTTCGTCATTTGTTCTTTGAATTCAGCGGCTTTGGGTCATACTTTGGAATTCATTTTTGTTGTTATTGTTTTCGTTCGTAGTTCATTGTTGTGGATTGTCGTTCGGTGGAGTCGGCGAGTTCGTAGTCGGTTCGTGTCAACCTACTTCGGTCGATTCTCCGCGTTGTTCTTATTCGAGGCAAGTACCTTGCCCATACTTTTCTTATTTTGTGGATATGATAATTGGTGATCGTCTTGGTGTGTATGTTTATTTGTTTGAAATGAGTTTTAAATAGATTCGGCTAGCCTCGTTAAAGGCTCACTTTCAAAACGCGTGTGTTTTGTAAATTCTGTGGGTTGTAAGTGACTACGTGAATCCTTTGGATATATTTTGTGTTGATGTTGCGCTTGATAATGCATGTGTACGTATATTGCTTCTTTCCGTTGCGTTATGGTTGACGTGTGTGTTGTTATTTATTCGTGTGGTCGTGGACTGACGGATGAATATTGTGAATTGGTGTATTGATTTGATAATTGTTATGACGATGACTGTGTACTTGATGTTTGTGACAATGTGGATACTTGCTGTGAGAGACGTCATATCCGGGAGCCTCTGAGGGCGGGGCGTGTACTCCGGCCTGGTGTACGCTGCAATGTGCGGCTCCATATGGGTGGTGAACGCCGGTGTTACATAATGCGTGTGTCAAGGGGCGGCTCTTGCGGGAGTGATCGCCGGCGCAGTAACATGTTCAAGGAGCGGCCGACATAGTGGAGTGAACGCCGGTGCACAGGTGCGCAGTGGAGGCGCCTGGCAGGCTTATTGGTTACGGATATTTGAGTGATAGCTAAGACCCCGTTACCGAATGATTATCGTATTTCAAAATTCTTTCAACTCTTTTCAAATGCTGGTCTCGATATAGACCGTGAGTTATGTTTTCTGAAAGTGTGTTTCAACTTGTTTAAAAATGTTGGTATCAGGGTTAATTAACCAAGGACATTTGACGAGATCTCCGAGGGTTAATTAATCAAGGGTCTTGAGCAGTTTTTGGGCGAACGAAAGGTTGTGTCCTTGATTATACTATATTGATATTTTGTGTTTTGGGTCGAGGACCCCGTGTGATGTTGAGATGTTTGATCTCGTGTTGGTATTATTTGGATTGGGTCGAGAACCCCGTGGGAAATATTTGTGAAGACTCGCTTGTGTTGATTGAATGGTTTTCTTGCAAATTGTTTTCCGCCTATTGGTCGAGGACCCTGTTGATTTTGGAATGAGTAGTATTTCATAATCCTAAATTGTTTTCTATTAAAACTCTCGATGGCATCTTTAAAACTGTTTTATAAATGGTTTCCCTTTTAATTGTGATCTTTCGGTTTTGAGAATTTACCAAACTCATGCCTCGGGAAGTACTATTCGTTACGTTGGGTTTTTGAGGATTCCTGGTTATTGTTATTCGTGAAATGTGAATTGTATGGCTCGTATTTTTGCACTTGTACTTGCACTAGCAAAACAGTGGAGTTTTGCTAACCCCCGAGTATTCGGGGGGTGGATGTCTATTTTTGCATTCAGGTTTTGGAGCATAGCACAGGGTCGGCACGAAGGATGATGAAAGATGAACGATACTAATCACACGAGGATCCGTTGATGTCGTATTGGTCTAGTTGTATTTTCTTTTCCGCTGCAGTATCTTTTCCCCGTTGTACGGGAGTTTATTGTATTTTGACCCCTGTGTGGGTATGTGTTTGGAATTGAGTTGAATGTTATTATTGAAAGACCAAGTCGGTCTACTGGGTCATTTTAGCCTCAAAGGAGATGTTTAGGTGTTTGATTTTAGTTATCAGCTGGTAGATCCTCGAGGAGAGGGTTTACGGCGTGTAATATCCCTGAGCGGATTGGGGGTGTTACATTTATGGTATCAGAGCTTAGGTTGAGGAAACCTAGGCTGTCGGGTCAATTCGTGTTGTTTGAGTCTTGTTTCGTCGGATTTTATCTGACTGAGTCGTGTCGCGACGCGTCGTTTGAGTTTGTTGGTCGTGATTAGTATCGTGGGGCGATCATCATCTTCGTGCGACCTGTGGAAGTAAGTCTCCCTTCTTTGTGTTGTGCCTCGTGTAACACGAGCTATTTTTTTTAATTTATGATTATTTGTAAAGTGGTGGAATCCTTATGTGGATTTTGATTTCACGATATGTATTTAGTCGACTCTCGTATTTGATTTATACGAGGAGTGTCGTCGCTTGTGATGCCTTTTTATTGTTATTTTTGTCCGTTGTTGATGATTTTCGAATCGATTTGCACGTTTTACAAGTTCTCTTGTGGAAGCTTTGTGCTTATACACGTACGACTTGTTCACTAGTCGGTGCGGGAGGGTCCTTAGAGACTTCGAATGGGGTCAGTGGTTTTGTTCTGAATCCTAGGCGGTCTTCGACTCCGGTATTTTATCGTTTATTTCCGTTTAAAGACATGTATTGTCTTTATTTTAAATATTTTGATGCGTGTACTAGGAGTTGTTTTAGTGAATGTCGATACGTGTGAGTTTTGGGCGTTCTGGCCTATTGGATTTTTGAAAACCTTGAGTATCTTGGAAAAATAAATTTCGAGACATACTTTTCAAATGAGTTATTTTCTTGTGGTACATCCTAGGTGCCACAATATATTTCAAAAATTTTCTACTTCGAGGACCAAAATGCTTTGAGACATTTTCAATGTTTTAGAAACACTTTTATTTAGACCTGAGGGTCGAGTATTCTGAAAGTTTTCACTAAGAGGAAGTGTCCTCATTTTTATCAAATGCGAAATGGTTCTCCAAAGTCTCGATAACGATGTTTCACGTTTGTACTTTTTGGAAGGTGATACTCAAGATCAACCGGTGTTCTTCTAAATTATTTTCAAAATGAGGTTTTCGTTTTTAAAACCTATCCATTCCCGTTTGAGGACTGGGTATGTATGTGTGATGTTCGCGTTGTCATTTTGGTGTTTGCTCCCGAGTATGATTGAATTGGCGGTGTGAGCGTTGAGTCGTTTTCCACACGTTTGTTGTGTTGGCCCTCTGTGAGAGGTAGGATGTTGGTATTGAATATTGTCGCCTCGTGGTAATTTCTGCGTTGTCGCGCATGTGCGAGCTGTTAGAGCTTGGTTTAGTATGGCCGTGAGCATCGGTCATCGTTCCGTTATGTGTCAGTTGTTTAATGTCTTGTTACCTTGCCCCTGTTTTTGTGAATTTCGTGGACGAGGTCGGAGGTAATACCTGTAATATTTTGACTTCTGTATTTTCTCCTTATCCAGCCCATCGATTCGCTCATGTTCGTTGGTACTTTATGAACTTGTTCTGTATTTCGGTTTCATCATCCGAACGAGCTGTGATCTTGTTGTGGGTCGATCTGGTTATCGATGTGACTTTTTCGGGTTCAGTTCGATTCTTGTGAACCTTGTTCGGGAGTGACATCATTTGGTTCTACTAGTTCTTTTATTCGAAGTGGATCAGATTTTGAACTTCTGTATATTCTACTTTGTCGACTCATTTATGTTCGTTGACATTTCTGAGCTTGTCCTGCCCCTTGTTTTTGTTTATCGAACGAGTGTGGTATTGTTTCGGAATAACTCGTTTGTCGTTGTGACTTTTCAATCGCTATTCCCTTTCCTGTGGATCTTATGGGAATGCATGTCTTGCAGTTCTCACCAGATCATCCTGGGAGTTTTTGTTTGAATTTTATTATCCTTCGTGTTTCGGACATGATTGTTCGATTTTTGTTGTCTCGATCGTTTGTTTGTTCGGTTTTTGTTCTCGTTTCGTGATTGTTGAGCGTTCAGGCTCCTTCGTAATTCCCTTAAGTTCGGGAAATTAGTCTCGTTTTCGATCTTCCAACCCTTGGGCGGTGGAATTCCGTATTTGTTCAGCGATTGGCTCGCGTTTTGATTGATGTACCGTTAGGTTGGTCAATCGTATTGATTTTGTTCGTTGTGTTTTGCGATTGTTCGGATAATTGACTTGATTGTATTATCCATTTGATGACGCTTGTCACTTGTTGGTTTTATTATATCCCTAACGGCGACGTTGTGTTGGTCGTCGTGGAGCATGTTTTCACACCGCATATTCCGTTGTGTTGTTTGTAACGTTTCGCCGTTGGGCATTAGTTACGCGTTTTCCTTGCATATCTCGTTGAGTTTTCCTGGCGGGATATTGCTTCTCCCTACTTGTTTTAAGTTTCGGGACGAAACTTCTTTTAAGGAGGGTAGAATGTAATATCCGCAATTTTCGATTTTTGGTAAATTTCTTTTTTCGGCCGGAGTCCGTTTTGACGACACGTTCATGACCGTTTCGTCATTATGAGAATGATTAATTCTACACTTTTTGACATCCGAGTTCGTTTCGGTGTTGTTTTGTTGAGTTCCGTGCTTTTTAGCGACTTTTCCGCACTTGAGTTCGATTCTTGCGAATCTCGTTCGAAACTGCTGTTTCGAGTTTCCCGTAAGTCCGTTTAACTTTGTTAGACGTGTTGTGAACTTCGTTTTGGTTATTCGATCACGTATCGTGATTTCTGGGCGTTTTGGGCCATTTTGTAATTTCTTAAAAGTTACGGGTATCCGTATCTGTAATTGTTGTCTCGACCCGTTTCTTGGTCGCGTATGATTAATTATTGTATTATGTTTTCATTTTGGGTCGTTGATGTCGTCCGCGAACTTTTCGTCGTGTTCGTTCCGTGCGTTTTCGGAAATCGGGTCGTCGAGCCCTGGCGGTTGCGGGACTGGCCGGACGGTTGCGGGACTGGCCGGACGATTGCGGTGTAATATCCGCAATTTCGAATTTCGGTAATTTTCTTTTTTCGGAGGAAGTTCGTTTTGACAACTCTATCATAACCGTTTCGTCATTCCGAGAATGATTAATTCTGCACTTTTTGTCATCCGAGTTCGTTTCGGTGTCGTTTTGTTGAGTTCCGTGTCCTTAATCGACTTTTTCACGTGGGAGTTCGACTTTGTAAAGTAACCATTAATTCTTGGAAACTCCAAAAATTCTGAATCTTTGCAATATTATAGAGCATCGAGTTAGCTTTCCAATGGTTCAAACGGTGAGTCAATCGGAGTCCGGACGAGAGAGTTATGGTCGTTTTAGTTCACCCGCTCATTTTTTTCAGTTTTGGCCGATCACTGCCGACCGAACTCGGCCGTGTCGTCCGACACGGCCTGTGCCGTACTCGTCCGGAAATGCGGTTTCGTCTCGGGACCCGACCGTGTCGTCAGCACGGCCGAGTCGAACTCTCCGGATAAGCGAGAACCGATCGCCGACACGCCGACCGTGTTCGGGACACGGTCGAGTCATGCCGAGTCGCCGTCGGACGGGTCACTATCGGAAGGCCCTCCGCGCGCGACCGTGTCAAGCGGGACACGGTCGAGTCCTGTCGGCGGTATGCGACACGACCGTGCCCGATCGGCACGGGCCGTGTCCGGCAGGGCAGTCAACCCCTATAAATTCATTTTTTGAGCATTTCAGCTCATTTCTTTCCCTTCTTCTTCTCCTCTTCCGCTGCTGGGCGTGTTCTAAGCTTGAAGCCATGTTGTTTAACAACATATCCATGGAGTTCTTTGGGTTATATCATCAATCATTCGTCCGATATCATCCCTTGATCCAGCGAATCAAGGTTAGATCTTTAGAACCCTACTTTTGGTAAAATTGGGGGTTTTCACGTTTTTGTCCGATTCGTTCCGTTTTGTCGATTAATTCATGATGAATATGATTAATCTTGTTGGTATTCTTAGTTTCCCTACGGATTCATGGTATATTTCGTGATTTTTACGGAATCGAGAGGGTTTGGTTGTGGTCCGCCCTCGTTGTTGTTTATATACGAATATACATGAATCGTAGGCGGGTTTTCGGGTGTATTCCAATTCCGTATTCATTTAGAAATAGTTGTGATTGTATTCTTCGAATCGTTAGGTTCGGTTTGGTTGGTTCCTAGCGTTCGTCGGTGACTTTCCTTTCCGTTCGTTGCGCCGTCAACATTCAAGGCAATTATTTTTGGAAACCTTTATACTTAACGTGAAATAGTAATGTATATTGTGTATGATTGCTCACCTCGGGAGGGTCCGACGGGATCACGGAGGGAATCCAATGGTATAGTCCTGGATTCACGAGTTTGTTTCGCTAGCCAGCTCGGGAGGGTCCTTAGGGATCACGGAGCGGGATCAATGGTATAGCCCTGTTCCCAAGGCGATGCGTGTGCGTGATTTGTTTTATAATATGGCCAGCTCGGGAGGGTCCTTAGAGATCACGGAGCGGGATCAATGGTATATCCCTGTTCCCACGGCAAATTGTTTGACTGTTCAGTTCCGGAAAAGATATGTCTGGTTTTGGTTTTTGAAATGATATTGGTGCATGTACTATGAAATGTGTAAGCGATTGGTTTGCCTTGATTACTTGTACTAGCGTAATTGCTAACCCCTCTGGGGACCCGTTGTCGGGGAAATTCTTGTTATGGATTTCAGGTTATGTTCAGCCAGACGAGCGGGCGCTGGGATGGTACGAGGATGTCGGCCAAGGTTTTTGACATGTGCAATCGAGTCTTGTTAATTTCTTCCGTCTCTTTTGATGTGGTTGTTTTCCAAATTGTAAACTTATAGGTTGTACTCGCGAGTACTTAGGCTTTTCCTCTCAGATTGTGATTGGTCTTTGTTGGAGTTACTGTATTTGTCGGTTGACGTTTATTATGCCGGTTGTACCGGACGTGTTGTTTTATGTTCTTGTTGTTAACAATTGTTTCCTTGCTAACCGAGACGGTTAGTCGAGAGGTGTTTTCTTGTGTTAGCCTGGTGGATCCCAGGTAGGGGTCCACGGCGCTGTAATACACCTCGAATATCTTGGGGGTGTTACAGAAAATGGTATCGGAGATCTAGGTTTATGGATACCTAGGCTTGTCGGTTAATTTGGGTCTATTTGCGTTTTGTTTTGCACATTGTCACACCGCTGCCGACATCTCAGTACATCCAGCGCTTGTAAGTTTTCCTTACTCGATCCTCTTGTTTTCTCATATTATATTTCCACTTCTTGAACTGTGATTGTCTCTCTCGTACTTATCGTCGAGTTGTTTTTCGATCCATCCGGTTCGTGTACTTTTGATTCTAGTATTGCGCAGTCCTTTATCTCTCTGGAGTGTGTGCGCCGTTAAGGCTTGACCGCTTGTCGTTTCTGAGCTTTCCGTCACCAAACTTCCTAATGTTGGTGGGATCATTGTGTCGAAAGATCCGAGATTTGCTCCGTGGTATATTGTGAGAGGGCTTGACTCTCTAGTCTTTTGTTGTATGATGGAATCTGTGTTTGATAATTGCGATATACTAAATGTATGTTGAGCCGAACGTACTGATGGTTTGGACACCGAGGGGTGCAGTATGATGTGAATGTTTTGAACATTGATATGTTCCGGGAAAGGTGTCGATGGCAGAGTTTGTTGAGAAACTCACATAGATGGTTTCGACATGTGTTCGAATCGGTGTTCATCAGTTATGCTGTTAAACTTGAAGAGATAAGTTTGACATATGCTTAGAATTAGTGTTTTCGAGTTGCGCTTGTTGAACTGGTGATTTTTGAATGCCGTATATGCGTGTGCTCGGGAATTGTTAGTACTTGGCTAATTATTATTATTTACAACCAATGTGTTTCTATTAATAATAATACATGCGGCGTGCATGCTTGAAAATTTCTTAGACTTGATCGTATTGTGGGTTTTTGAAAAGTGACATGAATTTGGGCGAGCCAGCCTTGTATTTCCAAATAAAACCTTGTGTCGGTATTTAAAGGTCGTGTATAAAAGTGTTTAGGACATTTTATAAAATAATACCGCTGTAAAGCCCTTGTCGTGTTTGAAAGGGTCTTGAAAACGATTTTTAACTTATCGGTTTTATTTTCGAATAACTAGAGTATACGATTTTAAAATCAGATTAGCCTGGGGAAACCTAGGCTGTCGAGTCAAATTGTGTTTGTTGAGTTTTGTCTCGTCGGATTTTGTCTGACTTAGTCGCATCGCGACGCGTCGTTTGAAATCATTGGTCGTGATTAGTATCGAGGGGCGGTCGTCACTTATGTGCGACCTGTGACTGTAAGTCTCCCTTCTTTGTGTTGTGCCTCGTGTGACACGAGCTATTTGTATGATTATTTGTTAATTGATGGAATCCTCTTATGGATTTTTATTTCTTGATATGTGGTTATTTGACCCTCATATTTCGTTCATATGAGGAGTAGCGTTGCTGGATTGTGCATGTTTGACTTTATTTCTTTTATCCGTTGCGTGAGTTCTTTCAAACGACTTTCGGTATTTTGCAAACTGAGTTTTATTTCATAAAACCGATTCCTTGAATCAAGTTTTGGCATTTTGGCCTTGAATATTTCATGATGGTTTGACAAATGAGTTTGTGAGTTTTGGAAAATATCACCGTCATTGGTATTTTTAGCATTTTCGAAATGAGATGGGAAATCATGCTTAGCCTGGTAAATCCTTGTGAGAAGGGTTTACGGCATGTAATTTTACGATATGTTCTGTTGTTGTCTGTGAATTGTTAGCGCACGCTACGCTTTACGGCTAACACGCGCGAGTACGTTGGTAGCACGCTAAGGGGAGAATAGCGCACGCTACTCAGTAGTTCAGAGCGATCCAGAGCTCTTGGGTAGTGCAAGTTCTCGTTAGCGCACGCTAACACTTGGGGTTAGCGCACGCTAACAGTGTATTTTTGGTCAGGAGTTTTGTTGGGTGCCGTGATAGCGCAAGCTAACCTTAATGATTAGCGCACGCTAATTGTGTCCAGTATAAATACCGGACACCAGTCTAGAAGTTGCATTTTTCTTCATTTTTCTTCTTCCTCCATGAGATTGAGCCATAGCGACTCAGTTTCGCATCTGGGCTGATTTTTCTTCCATCCAAAGGTGTTTTGGAGTATCCTAGATGATTTTTAACATCATCTAATCCATTGTTCTTCGCCGAATCTAGGTATTTTTCTTGAATCCCTAGAGTTGACTTTTTGGAGTTTTGTTCTTGATGTCGTTTTCCATCCGGTTTTGATAAACCGATCGTTGTTTTAACGATGTTGTTAAACATATCTTAGAGATTGTATATCACTGTCTTGATTGTGAACGATTTAATGAGTGTGCTATGATGTGTTTAAGTGAATGTTGACAAGTGTGAATTCTGGGCATTTTGGCCTATTGTACTTCTGAAAAATCTTGAGTATCTTAGAAAATAAACCTCGAGACGTACTTTTAAAATGACTTATTTTCTCACAGTGTCCTCAAGATGCCTACTGGCGCCACGCTATGTTTCAAAATTATTCTACTTTGGGGATCAAAATATTTGGAGATATTTCTAATGATTTAGAAACGCATTCGCTTAGACCCGAATGACGAATATAGCTGAAAAGTTTTAATTTAACGAAAGGTGTCTTCATTTTTTTTCAAACGCAAGATGATTTTTTTTAAAGTCTCGATGACGATGTTTGTACTACATTTTGATATATGATACTCAAAATCAACTGGTGCTTGCAAATTATTTTCAAAATGAGGTTTTCGTTTTTAAAACCTATCCATTCCCGTTTGAGGGCTATGTATATATGTATGATGTTCGCGTTGTCGTTATGATGTTTGCTCCCGAGTATGATCAGATTGGTGGCATGAACGTCGAGGCGTTGCCACGCATTTGTTGTGAGAGGTGGGATGTTAGTGTCGAATGTTGCCGCCTCGTAGTGATTTCTACGTTGTCGCGCACGTGCGAGCTGTTAGAGCTTGGTTTGGTATGACCGTGTGCATCGGTGATCGTTCCGTTATGTGTCGGTTGTTTAATGTCTTGTTACCTTGCTCCTGTTTTTGTGAATTTCGTGGATGAGGTCGGGGGTAATACCCATACTATTTTGACTTCTGTATTTTCTCTTTCTCCAGTCTATCGATTCGCTCGTGTTCGTTGATATTGTCTGAACTTGTTTTGTATTTCGGGTTCATCATTCGAACGAGCTGTGATCTTGTTTTGGGTCGATCTGGTTATCGCTGTGACTTTTCCGAGTTCGGTTCGATTCTTGTGAACCTTGTTCGGAAGTAACATCTTTTGGTTCTACTAGTTCTTTTATTCGAAGTGGATCGGATTTGGAACTTCTGTATTTTCGACTCTGTCGACTCGTTTATGTTCGTTGACATTTCTGAACTTTCCCTATCCCTTGCTTTCGTTGATCGAACGAGTGTGGTATTGTTTTGGAATAACTCGTTTGTCGCTGTGACTTTTCAATCGCTATTCCCTATCCTGTGGATCTTATGGGAATGCATTCCTTGTAGTTCTCACCAGATCATCCTGGGAGTCGTTGTTTGAGTTTTATTATCCTTCGTGTTTCGGACATGATTGTTCGATTTTTGTTGTCTCGATCGTTTGTTTGTTCGGTTTTTGTTCTCGTTTTGTGATTGTTGAACGTTCAGACTCCTTCGTAATTCCCTTAAGTTCGGGAAATTAGTCTCGTTTTCGATCCTCCAACCCTTGGGCGGTGGAATTCCGTATTAGTTCAGCGATTGGCTCGCGTTTCGATTGATGTACCGGGTTGGTCAATCATACGACTTTCGCTCGTTGTGTTTTGTGATTGTCGGATAATTGACGTGGCTATATCATCCGTTTGATGACGCTTGTCATTTGTTGGTTTTATTGTATCCCTAACGGCGACGTTGTGTTGGTCGTCGTGGAGCGTGTTTTCACGCCGTATGTCTCTTTGCGTTTCTTGCAGCGTTTCGCCGTTGGGCGCGAGTTTTCTATTTTTGTGTATCTCGTCGACTTTTCCTGGCGGGTATATTGCTCCCCCCTACTTGTTTTAAGTTTCGGGACGAAACTTCTTTTAAGGAGGGTAGAATGTAATATCCGCAATTTCGAATTTCGGTAATTTTCTTTTTTCGGAGGAAGTTCGTTTTGACAACTTTATCATGACCGTTTCGTCATTCCGAGAATGATTAATTCTGCACTTTCTGTCATCTGAGTTCGTTTCGGTGTCGTTTTGTTGAGTTCCGTGTCCTTAATCGACTTTTTCACGTGGGAGTTCGACTTTGTAAAGTCACCATTAATTCTTGGAAACTCCAAAAATTCTGAATCTTTGCAACATTATAGAGCATCGAGTTATCTTTCCAATGGTTCAAACGGTGAGTCAATCGGAGTCCGGACGAGAGAGTTATGGTCGTTTTAGCTCACCCGCTCATTTTTTTCAGTTTTGGCCGATCACTGCCGACCGAACTCGGCCGTGTCGTCCGACACGGCCTGTGCCGTACTCGTCCGGAAATGCCGAAGTTTCTGTCTCAGGACCCGACCGTGTCATCTGGCACGGCCGAGTCGAACTCTCCCGGATAAGCCAGAACCGACTGCCGACACGCCCGACCGTGTTCCAGGACACGGTCGAGTCATGCCGAGTCGCTGTCAGACGGGTCACTATCGGAAGGCCCTCCGCGCCGCGACCGTGTCAAGCAGGACACGGTCGAGTCCTGTCGGCCAGGTATGCGACACGACCGTGCCCGATCGGCACGGGCCGTGTCCGGCAGGCGATCAACCCCTATAAATTCATTTTTGAGCATTTCACTCATTTCTTTCCCTTCTTCTTCTCCTCTTCCGCCGGGCGTGTTCTAAGCTTGAAGCCATGTTGTTTAACAACATATCCATGGAGTTCTTTGGGTTATATCATCAATCATTCGTCTGATATCATCCCTTGATCCAGCGAATCAAGGTTAGATCTTTAGAACCCTACTTTTGGTAAAATTGGGGGTTTTCACGTTTTTGTCCGATTCGTTCCGTTTTGTCGATTAATTCATGATGAATATGATTAATCTTGTTGGTATTCTTAGTTTCCCTACGGATTCATGGTATATTTCGTGATTTTTACGGAATCGAGAGGGTTTGGTTGTGGTCCGCCCTCGTTGTTGTTTATATACGAATATACATGAATCGTAGGCGGGCTTTGTAACATCCCCAAAACCGTATGGGAATATTACACGCCGTAAACCCTTTCCGCAAGGATCTACCAGGCTAAACGTCCATAAACAACCAAATGCTTGCCCGGCTAGGGTCAAACAATATAATAATACAGACCGTTAAGGTCACTTACACATAAACACACAGACCGATGAGGTCACATAACTCTATCAACAAGACTGACTAACAACATTACCCACGCAGGGGTCGAAATACAATACATCGGAGGACTGAAATCAACTCTGACAACACAACAAAAATAAAACAACTCTCGACTCATGATTAGTATCGCAGCTCGTCATCCTCTTGTGCCAATCCTGTGACTGCTCCCCTAAATCTGCATGTACCTGGACGCAAAACAGACATCCACCCCCCGAATACTCGGGGGTTAGTAAAACTCCACTGTTTTACTAGTGCAAGTATCAAATCATACGAAATGTAACAAGCAATTAATAATCGTGATCAAATATAATAATCAAGTATCAAATATTCCCGGGAGGTTTTCACAAGAGAAGATAAGCTATGAAGCATTCGAAAATAAGATTATCATCTCGGAAATTTTTAGAATTTCAAAACCTTAAGACCTCAAGTCCTTATTCACAAAACCTTTCGAAAAACTTAAGGGCCTTAACCCAAAACTTGTTTCATAATTCAACAGTTTACAATACCTAAACATTTCCATAAATCTCGTGGGGCTCGGCCCAACATTCTTTCTTAAAACTTTTCTGTAAAAACTTTGATTTGAAAAATATCATGCTCATGACACCGTGATCCACCATCACGTGTCTCCGTAGGTTCAACAACCCGCACGGACTACATCACGCACAATTAAACAAACATAATCAATTCCGACACCGTGATCCATCACGTGTCTCCGTAGGTTCAAAAACCCACGGACTATTAACCAAACATAACCAATTCCGACTCCGTGATCCACATCACGTGTCTCCGTAGGCATAACAACCCGCACGGACTATATCAATCATAACAATCACTCACACGGTCGACACCGTAGTCCACCGCCACGTGTCACCGTAAGCCCGTCGAGCTCACCGGTTGGGCCGCGTGTCGAAACTCATGGTCCATGCCATGCGTTATCGTAGGCCTCGTCGGACCCGGCCGCGATTGGACCTCGGCACCTCACTAAGTTCGATCCCGTAGTCCACCGCCACGAATCCTCGTAGGTCCCGTCGAACCAACACGAGTGAACTTAGCGGTCACACACATATTCACATTCACATTACATACAACAACGAGCACCATTAATCAATCACCTTGATCACCACAAAATCGTATATTGCACGCAAATAACACAACCTCGACACTCGCAACAACTATCATCAATCAACGACATTTAACCAACATAACACACATTCGGTACACAATACATTGTACAACCAAGTGTACAACCATCCCATATGTACGTCGCATTCCTGCACAAATGGCACAACGCCTAACACGTATACTGATATAACACTATCATCACAAAGCCTTCAAATTGCGGAAACACAACCAACTCAAACGGAACATATTTACGAAGGCAAGCAAAGTCATCATACATCTCATACGTAATTACTAGTCGCAAGATACAAGTCGTATAGTAAGATACTTGCCTTAATAACCGCTACCAAACGCTCCGAAGAACACGGTTCGATCGGGAAGCTCGGACCCCAAAGAAGACAACGAACGGAAGGGTTCCGACTCGAGTTCTTCACAAGAATTCGACCCTAACAACATATAATCAATAAATCATCGATCATACGAGGAAGAATAATCGTAGAACGCCCGAAAACCCCTCTATGACATTTTATCGGACACCTTTAAGGCGTCGATCAAGAACTCGACCAAAACAACGAATCGATACGATCCAACCAAGGAATAACAAAGGAAATGATATAATACATCTAAATAATCATCAATCCATCATAATCCTAAGTTAAATCGGATTAAACGGATGAAAACAACCAAAACACCAAAATTCCCCAAAACTAGATTTCTAGGAAATCTGACCTGATTCGGTAGATCGGAGGATGTTATAGGATGGACGATTGATGATATGAAACTCAAAACTTCATGGATTAATTGTATAACAACATCCTTCCATGATTCCAACACCTCCAGCCGCGGAAGAGAAGGAAAACCGAGTGAAATGGTCAAGAAAACGCCGCCAGCCTTAAATAGGCCGACTCGCCCGTGCCGATCGGCACGGTCGTGTCACCTGGTGGCCGACAGGACTCGACCGTGTCCGCTTGACACGGTCGCGGCGCGGAGGGCCTTCCGATAGTGACCCGTCCGAAGCGGCGACTTCGGCATGACTCGACCGTGTCCCGGAACACGGTCGGGCGTGTCAGCGATCGGTCGCTTATCCGGAAGAGTTCGACTCGGTCGTGCTGACGACACGGTCGGGTCTGAGGCGAGACTTCGCATTTCCGGATGAGTACAGACGCGGGCCGTGTCGGACGACACGGCCGAAGTTCTTTCGGCAGTGATCGCCAATAATCAAAATGAGCGGTTGAGCTAAAACGACCATAACTCTCTCGTCCGACTCCGATTGACTCACCGTTCGAACCATTGGAAAGCTAACTCGATGCTCTATAATATTGCAAAGATTTAAAATTTTTGGAGTTACCAAAAATTAATGGTGATCTAACAAAGTCGAACTCATATGAGGAAAGTTGAAACAATGAACAATAACGATACACAACTCGAAGTTTTTCCGAACGGTGAACACGGTGAATGAATATGATTGATGAATGATTATAAATGAGTGAAAATCCACTGAGTGACAATCACCGAATGAAATTACTGAATGATAATGACTGAATTACAACCGGGTATTACATCGAAATGACGAAACGGTCATGAGCGAGTCGTCAAAACGGATTCCGGCCGAAAAAAAGAAATTTGCCGAAAATCGAAAATTGCTGATATTACATTCTACCCTCCTTAAAAGAAGTTTCGTCCCGAAACTTAAAACAAGTAGGGGGAAGAAATATTCCGCCAGGAAAAACTCAATAAGATACACAAGAATGCGTAACTAACGCCCAACGGCGAAATGTTACAAACAACGCAAAGGAATATACGGCGTGAAAACACTCTCCACGGCGACCAACACAACGTCGCCGTTAGGGATATAATAAAACCAACAAATGACAAGCGTTATCAAACGGATAATATAGCCAAGTCAATTATCCGACAATCACAAAACACAACGAACGAAAATCAATATGATTGACCATCCCAACGGTACATCAATCAAAATGCGAGCCAAACGCTGAACAAATACGGAATTCCACCGCCCAAGGGTTAGAAGATCGAAAACGAGACTAATTTCCCGAACTTAAGGAAGTTAAGAAGGAGTCTGAATGCTCAACAATCACGAAACGAGATCAACAAAAACCGAACAATCAACGATCGAACCACAACGGTCGAGACAACAAAAATCGAACGATCATGTTCAAATCACGAAGAACAATAAAATCCAAACAACAACTTCACGTCTCGGCTCGAGACAATATATGATCCGGTGAAAACAACAAGATGTGATTCACATAAGATCGACAGGAAAGGGAATAGCAATTGAAAAGTCACAACGACAAACGAGTAATTTCAAAACACCACACTCGTTCGATCAATAAAAGAAAGGGATAGGGCAAGCTCAGAAAATGTTAACGAACAAAAACGAGTCGACAGAGTCGAAAATATAGAAGTTCCAAATGCGATCCACTTCGAATAAGAGAACTAGCAAAACCAGATGATGTCACTTCCGAACAAGGTTCACAAGAATCGAACCGAACTCGAAAAAGTCACAGCGATAACCAGATTGACCCAAACCAAGATCACAGCTCGTTCGAACGACGAAACCGAAATACAGAACAAGTTCATAAAGTATCAACGAACACGAGCGAGTCGATAGACTTGAGAAAGAGGAAATGCGAAGCCAAAAATAATACGGGTATTATATTCGACCTCATATAAAAGAAATGTTGTCCCCGCAGCTCACAACAACGGAAACAAGTTAACCACACAAAAAGCAACCGACAGAAAAATCTCCATTGGGCCTCTCAGAGCCGATCCTGATAACTGTGTTGAAGCGCGAACTCCGAAAGTCTCGGTAGCCAATTCGCAAAACTGAATTCGGTGTCCCTCGAGTCCGCACTTGAAATGTGTTACCGACGAGAGGGACAATTTACACGTGCATGCCCCAGCACACCACGGTTGAAACGTCTCGGCTCGGCATACCGAGAATACAAAATGCTAGGTATAATGGGGCATAACGTCGCAAAACAACATAGCAGAGATGCCAACTCAGTACAACAAAGAATCATAACACATATTATATACAACGATTTCCATCGTAAAGTAATACACACACAAACAATACAGCAACGACGGTATCGTTCGGCAACCTTAACGGCCTGAACAATAACCAGCACATAATTACAAACATCATGAAACCATCACACATGTACACAAACGTACAACCCAAGCTTTAACAGCTCACACAGGTGCGATAACACGCAAGTCACCACGAAATGACAACATTAAAGATTGTCATCACACCTCCCACAAAGGGACAACAAAAACATATGCGTGGCGAACGACTCAACGTTCACACCACTAATTTAATCACAATTCGGAGGGCTAACACCCTAACGACAATACCAACATCATACACACCTTCTCCGACCACAAGCAGGAAATGATGGGTTTTAAAACGAAAACCACCTTTTGAAGACAGTTTGGAAACACCAGTTGATCTTGAGTATCATTTTACAAAAAGTTGAACAAACATCATTTTCGAGACTTTGAAATCATCTTGCATTTGAACAACTGCATTTGAGAATATCTCGAAATGTTTTTGGTCCTCAACTGGAAAATTTTTGAAATGTATTGCGGCGTTAGAAAGCACCTTAAAAACACCGCAAGAAAATAATTCGTTTTAAAAGTACGTCTCGAATTTGAATTTTCTAAGATACTCAAGGTTTTCAAAGATAATTTAATGGGCTAGAATGCCCAAAAACTTCAGGTAATTACGCAAAACATTATAGCGCCGTGGGTCCCGCGCCGGAACTTACCAGGCTAAAAACCATTTACAACGTTAAAAAGGCCGATGACGGTAATATTTCAAAAACTCACAAAAGCCATTTACAAAATACTAAGTACCGTCACAAGAATTTTGCCAAAACGTTCAAGGCCATAACGCCAAAAACTCGGTTAAAGGAATCGGTTTTCGAAATCAAACTCAATTGGCAAAAGGCCGAAAGCCATTTGAAAGAACTCACGCAGCGGAAAAAAAAATTTACAGCCGAGATACACAATCCAGCAACACTACTCCTCATATGAACGAAATATGAGAGTCAAATAACCACATATCAAGAATTCAAAATCAATAAGAGGATTCCGCCACTAATCAAATAATCATAAAAATAGCTCGTGTCACACGAGGCACAACACAAAGAAGGGAGACTTACAGCCACAGGTCGCACGGAGGTGACGGTCGCCCACGATACTAATCTCGTCCGACAACATAACCGACACGTTGTGCCTACGCACAACTCAAGTTGTCACCTGACGACTCGAACGACAAGACAACACATTACTCGACAATTCACGACGTGACTCGACCCGGCAGCCTAGGTTTCCACAACCTAAGCTCCGATACCATAAATGTAACATCCCCAAAACCGTATGGGAATATTACACGCCGTAAACCCTTTCCGCAAGGATCTACCAGGCTAAACGTCCATAAACAACCAAATGCTTGCCCGGCCAGGGTCAAACAATATAATAATACAGACCGTTAAGGTCACTTACACATAAAAACACAGACCGATGAGGTCACATAACTCTATCAACAAGACTAACTAACAACATTACCCACGCAGGGGTCGAAATACAATACATCGGAGGACTGAAATCAACTCTGACAACACAACAAAAATAAAACAACTCTCGACTCATGATTAGTTTCGCAGCTCGTCATCCTCTTGTGCCAATCCTGTGACTGCTCCCCTGAATCTGCATGTACCTGGACGCAAAACAGACATCTACCCCCCGAATACTCGGGGGTTAGTAAAACTCCACTGTTTTACTAGTGCAAGTAGCAAATCATACGAAATGTAACAAGCAATTAATAATCGTGATCAAATATAATAATCAAGTATCAAATATTCCCGGGAGGTTTTCACAAGAGAAGATAAGCTATGAAGCATTCGAAAATAAGATTATCATCTCGGAAATTTTTAGAATTTCAAAACCTTAAGACCTCAAGTCCTTATTCACAAAACCTTTCGAAAAACTTAAGGGCCTTAACCCAAAACTTGTTTCATAATTCAACAGTTTACAATACCGGAAACATTTCCATAAATCTCGTGGGGCTCGGCCCAACATTCTTTCTTAAAACTTTTCCTGTAAAAACGTTGATTTGAAAAATATCATGCTCATGACACCGTGGTCCACTGTCACGTGTCTCCATAGGTTCAACAACCCGCACGGACTACATCACGCACAATTAAACAAACATAATCAATTCCGACACCGTGATCCACTGTCACGTGTCTCCGTAGGTTCAACAACCCACACGGACTATTAACCAAACATAACCAATTCCGACTCCGTGATCCACTGTCATGTGTCTCCGTAGGCATAACAACCCGCACGGACTATATCAATCATAACAATCACTCACACAGTCCTGACATCGTAGTCCACTGCCACGTGTCACCGTAAGCCCCGTCGAGCTCACCCGGTTGGACGCACTGTGTCCGAAACTCATGGTCCACTGCCATGCGTTATCGTAGGCCTCATCAGACCAGCACGATTGGACCTCAGTACCTCACTAAGTTCTGATCCCGTAGTCCACTGCCACGAATCCTCGTAGGTCCCGTCGAACCAACACGAGTGAACTTAGCGGTCACACACATATTCACATTCACATTACATACAACAACGAGCACCATTAATCAATCACCTTGATCACCACAAAATCGTACATTGCACGCAAATAACACAGCCTCGACACTCGCAACAACTATCATCAATCAACGACATTTAACCAACATAACACACATTCGGTACACAATACATTGTACAACCAAGTGTACAACCATCCCATATGTACGTCGCATTCCTGCACAAATGGCACAACGCCTAACACGTATACTGATATAACACTATCATCACAAAGCCTTCAAATTACGGAAACACAACCAACTCAAACGGAACATATTTACGAAGGCAAGCAAAGTCATCATACATCTCATACGTAATTACTAGTCGCAAGATACAAGTCGTATAGTAAGATACTTGCCTTAATAACCGCTACCAAATGCTCCGAAGAACACGGTTCGATCGGGAAGCTCGGACCCCAAAGAAGACAACGAACGGAAGGGTTCCGACTCGAGTTCTTCACAAGAATTCGACCCTAACAACATATAATCAATAAATCATCGATCATACGAGGAAGAATAATCGTAGAACGCCCGAAAACCCCTCTATGACATTTTATCGGACACCTTTAAGGCGTCGATCAAGAACTCGACCAAAACAACGAATTGATACGATCCAACCAAGGAATAACAAAGGAAATGATATAATACATCTAAATAATCATCAATCCATCATAATCCTAAGTTAAATCGGATTAAACGGATGAAAACAACCAAAACACCAAAATTCCCCAAAACTAGATTTCTAGGAAATCGGCACGATCAGTAGATCGGAGGATGTTATAGGATGGATGATTGATGATATGAAACTCAAAACTTCATGGATTAATTGTATAACAACATCCTTCCATGATTCCAACACCTCCAGCCGCGGAAGAGAAGGAAAACCGAGTGAAATGGCTGAAGAAAAACGCTGCCAGGCCTTAAATAGGCCGACTCTGGCCCGTGCCGATCGGCACGGTCGTGTCGCACAGCTGGCCGACAGGGACTCGACCGTGTCCTACTTGACACGGTCGCGGCGCGGAGGGCTTTCCGATAGTGACCCGTCCGACAGCGACTCGGCATGACTCGACCTTGTCCTGGAACACGGTCGGGCGTGTCGGCAGTCGGTTCTGGCTTATCCGGAAGAGTTCGACTCGGTCGTGCCAGACGACACGGTCGGGTCCTGAGGCGGAGACTTCGGCATTTCCGGATGAGTACGGCATGGGCCGTGTCGGACGACACGACCGAGTTCGTTCGGCAGTGATCGGCCAATAACTGAAAAATGAGCGGTTGAGCTAAAACGACCATAACTCTCTCGTCCGGACTCCGATTGACTCACCGTTCGAACCATTGGAAAGCTAACTCGATGCTCTATAATATTGCAAAGATTTAAAATTTTTGGAGTTACCAAAAATTAATGGTGATCTAACAAAGTCGAACTCATATGAGGAAAGTTGAAACAATGAACAATAACGATACACAACTCGAAGTTTTTCCGAACGGTGAACACGGTGAATGAATATGATTGATGAATGATTATAAATGAGTGAAAATCCACTGAGTGACAATCACCGAATGAAATTACTGAATGATAATGACTGAATTACAACCGGGTATTACATCGAAATGACGAAACGGTCATGAGCGAGTCGTCAAAACGGATTCCGGCCGAAAAAAAGAAATTTACCGAAAATCGAAAATTGCGGATATTACAGGTTTTCGGGTGTATTCCAATTCCGTATTCATTTATAAATAGTTGTGATTGTATTCTTCGAATCGTTAGGTTCGGTTTCGTTGGTTCCTAGCGTTCGTCGGTGACTTTCCTCTCCGTTCGTTGCGTCGTCAACATTCAAGGCAAGTATTTTTGGAAACCTTTATGCTTAACGTGAAATAGTAATGTATATTGTGTATGATTGCTCACCTCGGGAGGGTCCGACGGGATCACGGAGGGAATCCAATGGTATAGCCCTGGATTCACGAGTTTGTTTCGCTAGCCAGCTCGGGAGGGTCCTTAGGGATCACGGAGCGGGATCAATGGTATAGCCCTGTTCCCAAGGCGATGCGTGTGCGTGATTTGTTTTATAATATGGACAGATCGGGAGGGTTCTTAGGGATCACGGAGCGGGATCAATGGTATAGCCCTGTTCCCACGGCAAATTGTTTGACTGTTCAGTTCCGGAAAAGATATGTCTGGTTTTGGTTTTTGAAATGATATTGGTGCATGTACTATGAAATGTGTAAGCGATTGGTTTGCCTTGATTACTTGTACTAGCGTAATTGCTAACCCCTCTGGGGACCCGTTGTCGGGGAAATTCTTGTTATGGATTTCAGGTTATGTTCAGCCAGACGAGCGGGCGCTGGGATGGTACGAGGATGTCGGCCAAGGTTTTTGACATGTGCAATCGAGTCTTGTTAATTTCTTCCAGTCTCTTTTGATGTGGTTGTTTTCCAAATTGTAAACTTATAGGTTGTACTCGCGAGTACTTAGGCTTTTCCTCTCAGATTGTGATTGGTCTTTGTTGGAGTTACTGTATTTGTCGGTTGACGTTTATTATGCCGGTTGTACCGGACGTGTTGTTTTATGTTCTTGTTGTTAACAATTGTTTCCTTGCTAACCGAGACGGTTAGTCGAGACGTGTTTTCTTGTGTTAGCCTGGTGGATCCCAGGTAGGGGTCCATGGCGCTGTAATACACCTCGAATATCTTGGGGGTGTTACATGCGGGCACCGGCCGGACGGGTGCGGCAGGAACCGGCGTAGCGCACGCTATGGCCGGAAGGCTGCGCGCGCTAACCGGTAGGTGTAGCGCACGCTACCGGCTGGCCTAACGCACGCTAGCGGGTCTGGACAGTGGAGTCCTGGGGGTTCTGGAATCGGTCAGGCTCGGCAGGTAGCGCACGCCATCGCCGGACGCCGCAGACGCTACGGCCGGCAGTAGCGACGCCACGGCCGGAAGGTCGCGACGCTACTCGCCGGCAGTCTAGTCCAGAAGGCCACTGGATCGCGGCCTGGGCCGATAGCGCACGCTAGCTCGGCGGCCTAGCGCTCGCTAGTCCGGCCCAGTATAAATGTGGCTGAGCAGTCACATTTCATTTCGTTTTTCACTCCCTTTCTTCTCCGTTCGCGGCTGGCGATTCATGGGTGACGAAGCTATGTCATTTAACAACAAATCCATGAAGTTCTTGAGTTCATAACATCAATCAATCATCCGTTATCATCCTTTGATCCAGCGAATCAAGGTAATCTTCCTTAGAACCCTAATTTCGTGAATTTGGGGGTTTTTGCATTTTCGTCCGATTCGTTCCGTGTTGTTGATTAATTCATGATGGGTATGATTAATCTTGGTAGTATTCTTGTGTTTAACATCATTTAATCCATTGTTCTTCGTCGAATCGAAGTATATTTCTTGATTTCCTTCGAATTGACTTTTTGGGGGATTTGTCCTCGATCTCGTTTTTCATCCGTTTTCGATGGATCGATTATGGTTAAATGATGTTGTTAAACATATTCTATGGATTGTATATCCATATTTCAACTTGGAATTCCGTTTTCGTGATTTGACGGAACGAATCGTGTTCTTGGCCGTTTTGGGGGAAATCCTTGAACCTTCGTCATTTGTTCTTTGAATTCAGCGGCTTTGGGTCATACTTTGGAATTCATTTTCGTTGTTATTGTTTTCGTTCGTAGTTCATTGTTGTGGATTGTCGTTCGGTGGAGTCGGCGAGTTCGTAGTCGGTTCGTGTCAACCTACTTCGGTCGATTCTCCGCGTTGTTCTTATTCGAGGCAAGTACCTTGCCCATTCTTTTCTTATTTTGTGGATATGATAATTGGTGATCGTCTTGGGGTGTATGTTTATTTGTTTGAAATGAGTTTTAAAAAGATTCGGCTAGCCTCGTTAAAGGCTCACTTTCAAAACGCGTGTGTTTTGTAAATTCTGTGGGTTGTAAGTGACTACGTGAATCCTTTGGATATATTTTGTGTTGATGTTGCGCTTGATAATGCGTGTGTACGTATATTGCTTCTTTCCGTTGCGTTATGGTTGACGTGTGTGTTGTTATTTATTCGTGTGGTCGTGCACTGACGGATGAATATTGTGAATTGGTGTATTGATTTGATAATTGTTATGACGATGACTGTGTACTTGATGTTTGTGACAATGTGGATACTTGTTGTGAGAGACGTCATATCCGGGAGCCTCTGAGGGCGGGGCGTGTACTCCGGCCTGGTGTACGCTGCAATGTGCGGCTCCATATGGGTGGTGAACGCCGGTGTTACATAATGCGTGTGTCAAGGGGCGGCTCTTGCGGGAGTGATCGCCGGCGCAGTAACATGTTCAAGGAGCGGCCGACATAGTGGAGTGAACGCCGGTGCACAGGTGCGCAGTGGAGGCGCCTGGCAGGCTTATTGGTTACGGATATTTGAGTGATAGCTAAGACCCCGTTACCGAATGATTATCGTATTTCAAAATTCTTTCAACTCTTTTCAAATGCTGGTCTCGATATAGACCGTGAGTTATGTTTTCTGAAAGTGTGTTTCAACTTGTTTAAAAATGTTGGTATCAGGGTTAATTAACCAAGGACATTTGACGAGATCTCCGAGGGTTAATTAATCAGGGGTCTTGAGCAGTTTTTGGGCGAACGAAAGGTTGTGTCCTTGATTATACTGTATTGATATTTTGTGTTTTGGGTCGAGGACCCCGTGTGATGTTGAGATGTTTGATCTCGTGTTGATATTATTTGGATTGGGTCGAGAACCCCGTGGGAAATATTTGTGAAGACTCGCTTGTGTTGATTGAATGGTTTTCTTGCAAATTGTTTTCCGCCTATTGGTCGAGGACCCTGTTGATTTTGGAATGAGTAGGATTTGATAATCCTAAATTGTTTTCTATTAAAACTCTCGATGGCATCTTTAAAACTGTTTTATAAATGGTTTCCCTTTTAATTGTGATCTTTCAGTTTTGAGAATTTACCAAACTCATGCCTCGAGAAGTACTATTCGTTACGTTGGGTTTTTGAGGATTCCTGGTTATTGTTATTCGTGAAATGTGAATTGTATGGCTCGTATTTTTGCACTTGTACTTGCACTAGCAAAACAGTGGAGTTTTGCTAACCCCCGAGTATTCGGGGGGTGGATGTCTATTTTGCATTCGGGTTTTGGAGCATAGCACAGGTCGGCACGAAGGATGATGAAAGATGAACGATACTAATCACACGAGGATCCGTTGATGTCGTATTGGTCTAGTTGTATTTTCTTTTCATTGCAGTATCTTTTCCCGTTGTACGGGAGTTTATTGTATTTTGACCCCTGCGTGGGTATGTGTTTGGAATTGAGTTGAATGTTATTATTGAAAGACCAAGTCGGTCTACTGGGTCATTTTAGCCTCAAAGGCGATGTTTAGGTGTTTGATTTTAGTTATCAGCCTGGTAGATCCTCGAGGAGAGGGTTTACGGCGTGTAATATCCCTGAGCGGATTGGGGGTGTTACATCCATTAAGAGTAAAAATGTAGCCAGAAGTAGACATCGAGTCGTCTTTCTGTCTTTAGAGGTTTGAATCAGTGAAGCCCTTTACATTCAGTTCTCCACCACCATACATAAGAACTAGATCTCTAGTCCTTAAGTGCTTGAGAACTTTCTTTACGGCGGTCTAATGTTCCTTTCCTGGGTTTGCCTAAAACCTACTTACAATGCTCACAGCGTGTGCAATATCAGGTCTCGTACACAACATAGCATACATCAGGCTACCCACAACTGACGCATATGGTTTATTACTCATTTCCTTTCGTTGTTCCTCACTTTGAGGACACATTTTAGAGGTGAGTTTTATTCCATGTCGCATCGGAAGGAACCCTCTTCTAGAACCATCCATCTTAAATCGCTTTAAGATCTTATCTATATAGAAGGCTTGGGAAAGACATATCATTCTCTTCACTCTATCCCGGTAGAGTCGAATCCCAAGAATATAGGTAGATTATCCCAAGTATCTCATGGAGAACCTACTCGAAAGCCAAGCTTTCACATAACTGAGCATTCCGACATCATTTCCTATTAGTAGAATGTCATCTACATATAGTACTAAGAATGCGATCTTGCTCCCACTAACCCTTTTATATACACAAGGTTTCTCTTCATTTTGCATGAAGTCAAACTCTTTGAGAGCCTCGTCGAAATGAAGGTTGCAACTACGTGAAGCCTGCTTCAATCCATAAATAGAACGCTGAAGTTTGCACATTTTATGAATATCGACGTCGGACACAAAGCCTTTAGGCTGCTCCATATAGATCTCCTCCTTGAGCAATCCATTAAGGAAAGCCGTATTTACGTCCATCTGTCATATCTCATAATCGTGGTAGGCAGCTATAGCAAGCATCATTCGAATAGAGTTGATCATATCTACGGGCAAGAAGGTATCATGGTAATAGATCCCTTATTTTTTGATATAACCCATTGCCACAAGCCTGGCCTTATAGGTATCAGCCTTGCCATCCCCATTAGTCTTTTTCTTGTAGACCCACTTGTTCCTAATGGGCACTCTGTCCTTGGGGTGGTCTACTAGAGTCCACACCTGATTGGCATGCATCGAGTCTATCTCAGTTTGCATAGCTTCTCGCCATTCACGGAGTCTACATCCACCATTGATAAGTGTCAGTTTTGTACACTTATCCATGGTTTGTATCGATAAAATTCACCCATAATTGAGCTAGTCTACTCATTTTTTGCTCTTAATTAATTAGTTTTAATAATTTTATTTTTATCGGATGATGATCAGATTAAATAACTGATTTACTCAAGAAATAACATGTTTATTAAATATTCTCTTTGTTGAATTTTGATATATTCATGTTGTAGGGCTTTCCGAGACGAATTCGGCAGTCTTTCCGGATTCAAAATCAGAGTTATATATCAAAAGTTATCATCCGAAGAAGATTTGGGGGCAAAAACGCAAAACGTAACTATCAAAGCATCCAGTGAGCAATTTTACGAAGCCAAGTTACGGCCATAACTACAGAATGTTACGGCCGTAAGTCACCCTAGTTACGGCCGTAACTCCTGAATGTTACGGCCATAACTCTTGACAGATTGTTATGATTTGTCTAATTTTTTATACTTTTTGTGTATTATTGAGGGGATGGCTGGCATTGATCCGATCTATTGTAATAATGCTGGAGTTTTTGAGCTATTAGATGACTTTAGGTGTATAAATAGACCCCTTAGATCCTTCATCATTCATCATTCATCTTATAATTTTCCATTTTTTGTAAACTTTTCTTTTTGTGTGAAGAACACACTTGTGTTCTTGAGTGATCTTTTTAAGTGTGGTATAGCATATGTTGTTCATATAGTTTATTGCTTCTATCTCCTTTATCTACTAAGGGAGTTAGGATCAATTCTTTCTCTTGATTCAACCAATAATGACCACAAAAGCTTGTAATATGTATAATAAACCCTTCATGGGCTAAATAACCTTTAGTTGGGATTATAAACAAGGTTAGTCATGTTATCTATGTTTGTATAAAAGATCTATTGTGAATTAGTTATTATTGTGTGTGATTTTCATTGTTTTAACAATATTTATTTATTTGGCCAATAAATGACGATATTTATGGTCTTCATATGTTTTGAAAGAAAATATGTTTGATTAGATCAAATGATCTTCACTCTAAGTTGTTCTAGGGGATAGAAATATACCTCTAGTCCTTAGATGATTCTTTGTGTTATTTTCATAAATACTAATGCTATGTATTGAAGCCAATCAACATAGAAATATAGTGGATTGATTCAATATGTAAGGGGCGTTTTATAGTTCGAAAGAGAAACCGTCTTTTTAAGGAAAATCGAATCTACACAACATAATAAGTAAATTCATTTTATGATCTCCTATACATCTTTTATAACTAACGATGAACTAAATTTGTAATCCCAACTATTTCATTTTATCGTTTAATCAATCTATTATTATTGCTATCTTTTTATTTCCTTATAAGTTTAGAACTATTATTGCATTATCTTTGCAATTATTAAACCAAACTCTTTAATTGTGTGTTTCACTTATCTTAGTATCTATAAAAATATACTAATAGTGTATAATTCAAATTATAACCAAACTTCCTTGTGGGATCGATAAACCGGACTCAAAAAGTCCACTTTACTACTTGATACGATATCGTGCACTTGCGATAGTTACACTAACAACATGTCAAGTTTTTGGCGCCGTTGCCGGGGAAGTATAAGTTATATTTGAAATCTTACATTGTAAACTATTTTTATAAGTACAAATTTCTCGACATTGTAACTTAGTACTCAATTGTGTTTGTCCGGTCAAGTGGCGGATAACAGTACTCCGTGACTATTAAAGTTGGATTTTTCAGTTTCCCACAACAACTGATATTTGTAGATATTTTCTTCAATTCTTTTCATTGTCTTTTTATTTTATTTTTTTTATAATGGAAGAAACATTGTATAAAATTGAAAAAAGATTTCCCTTTCTAAGCAAAAATGCAATTTTAAAAATTTACAAGGCAAGGCTTGAAAGGATGAGGTTGCTTATGAATAAAAGCATACCTTTTGACATAAGATTCATAATTGAAGCCAAAGTAAGAATAGAGGGTGAATTCACAGAAACACCGACTAGATTTTTACCAGGGCTAGGAAAAAGTTCATATGCGAAGAAACGACGAGCAAAGATGATAGCCGTTTGTTATAAATGTGCTAGATGGAACTGTAATTTAAAATGTCGAACTTTAGGAATTCCATCTACAAACAGAGAAGATAAAATTCAGTTCATTAAGGATGGTCTGAATAAGGAGAATTTAGATGATATCGAAATTTCTCTTGACACGCATCCTAGTGGACTCGTACATTACGGAATTCGATGTTTGTGGAATAAATTCCAACCAGAATATGAACAACGTCTTGGGAATTTGACGTTAAAAGACCCTATTTGCCAATTTGTAAGAAAATTGGATGGAAAGCTTCTCCCCGACTCATAGAAGGCGTTTAGGCCGTTTCTGAACGTAAAATCAGAGGAAGATGTGAACCACAATCACAACTACTGTACATACGCGTAAGTATCTTTTATTTTTGTCGTGTGGTGAGATTTTCTGAATAAAAAAATGTGATACGCGATAAATGCTTTCATTATTCTATTGAGTAGTTAAAACACAATCAAACGCAATCACAAACTTGTTAAACAATTTTTACCTTCTTTTTCTTCTATAAATAAACTTTGTGCTTGTTTCTTTCATTCATCCCTCAAACTTGCACTTTTCTCTGTTTCTCTCTAAAAAAAAAAATTTTCTTTTCAAAAATGGAGTCATCATCTTCAACAAAAAAATTTAGCACATTCTGCATTTTTGGTGGAGCTAGTTATGGAAAAGAGGCATGCTTTACTGAAGCAGCCCACAACTTGGGTCGTACCTTAGGAGAAAAATGCATTCATGTAGTTTACGGAGGAGGAAGTCTAGGATTAATGGGACGAGCCGCCGTCGCCTATATGGAAGGAGTAAGAGTGTTGGGAATAATCCCAAAACCTCTGGCTGAAAGTAAAATCACCGGGTCAACTATTGGAGATGAGTTTAGATCTGTAAATATGCAAGATCGCATAACTCACATGATAAATAATTATGGCGCCTTTATTTCCCTTCCTGGTGGTTTTGGCACCCTTGAAGAACTTTTTCATGTGGTTACCAGAGCCCAGCTAAATGTTCATCAAAAACCAATAGGTCTGCTTAATGTCAATGGTTTCTTTGATGGTTTACTATCTTTCATCGACTACTCTGCTGAAAAGGGTTTTATTTCCGAGCGTGCTAAACGAATCATAGTCGTTGCAACAACACCAGATGAACTAATCAAAAAACTCAATGAATTTGTTCCTCAACCAGATCCAGCTCTAGCTAAAATTGTCTGGATGGAAGATTTTACTGTGAGAAAATGAAAAGTGGATTCATTCCTCTCCCTTTGATAACCCATGTCGGACCTCTTATATTTTTACTTTCTGTCGTGTGTAATAATCGTGCTAAATGGTGGCAGCTTAAGGAGTTTCTTCTTGATCTCTTGACGCGCATCTATTCGCGATTTATGTATTGTTATTTTATTACTGTAATTTTTATTGTGTGTTTTTTTATAAAAGCATTGATGGCAGCGTAAGGCGACTCTTCGGACTTTCTTGATGCGCATCTTAAAAATTGTGTTATACTTACGAGTATATTTTATTTTCTTTTGTTGTGTGCCTCGTATATTTATTCTCTTGCAGATTCTAAAAGACATTAGCTCAAACATCGATCTTCTTAATAGTGAGTATTCTGCTTTTCTGCATTGCTTTTTATTTTATTTTTTTTAAAAACTGAGGACAGTTTTATTTTCAAGTTTGGGGGTGGTTTGTTTAATTATTTTGGTGTGTAATTTTGGTGTGTTTTGATTGATTTGGTTATTTGCCTTAATTTATATATATGTATATATATATATAGTATTTTGATTTTTGATATTTCTAGATCTGGCCATAACACCAATAAATTAGCTATATACAAGTTTCTAAAATCATTTTAACCGGTTAAAAAATTGTATATTCCAAAATTTTTTGAGCCTTAATCTCTCTTTCCAAGCCTTGTAATTATCATATAAAATTGAGTCATTCGTTACCTTGAGAAAAGAAGAATCAATCGGTTGATGAAAAATAGAACTGAAATTTACTTAATTTGTGGAGTTTTTGATTTTTCATGCTTAAACTAAGAAATGATTTTCTGCAAAAATTCTATTCCCTAAAAAAAAAAGGAGTCATTGGTGAAAAGAGCTACACGTTAGCAAATAACGGTGTGAAAGCTATCACCTTAAAAAATAAATGACGAAAAGGAGAAGTGTTGAGCAGCAACAGCTGCCTAATTTTGAAGTCAAAATCATTTGTCGATTTATTTTGAATCTTGATTCATTTATATCTACTATATAAGCTGGTTGTTGTATATTAATGACATTTTGATCTCCTTTTCTCTTTTTATATTTTAATTTATGTGTGTATTAATTTTCTTATTTATTTTTATTTTTATTTTTGGAGCATGAATAATAAAGAGTCTTGCTCGGGACTAGCAAGAATTCAAGTTTGGGGGTGTGATAAGTGTCAGTTTTGTACACTTATCCATGGTTTGTATCGATAAAAATCACCCATAATTGAGCTAGTCTACTCGTTTTTTGCTTTTAATTAATTAGTTTTAATAATTTTATTTTTATCGGATGATGATCGGATTAAATAACTGATTTACTCAAGAAATAATATGTTTATTAAATATTCTCTTTGTTGAACTTTGATATATTCATGTTGTAGGGCTTTCCGAGACGAGTTCGACAGTCTTTCCGGATTCAAAATCAGAGTTATATATCAAAAGTTATCATCCGAAGAAGATTTGGGGGCAAAAACGCAAAGTCTGAGAAATTCTGGGCTGAAAACGTAACTATCAAAGCATCCAGTGAGCAATTTTATGAAGCCAAGTTACGGCCGTAACTACAGAATGTTACGGCCGTAAGTCACCCTAGTTACGGCCGTAACTCCTGAATGTTACGGCCATAACTCTTGACAGATTGTTATGATTTGTCTAATTTTTTATACTTTTTGTGTATTATTGAGGGGATGGCTGGCATTGATCCGATCTATTATAATAATGCTGGAGTTTTGGAGCTATTAGATGACTTTAGTTGTATAAATAGACCCCTTAGATCCTTCATCATTCATCATTCATCTTATAATTTTCCATTTTTTGTAAACTTTTCTTTTTGTGTGAAGAACACACTTGTGTTCTTGAGTGATCTTTGTAAGTGTGGTATAGCATATGTTGTTCAGAGAGTTTATTGCTTCTATCTCTTTTATCTACTAAGGGAGTTAGGATCAATTCTTTCTCTTGATTCAACTAATAATGACCACAAAAGCTTGTAATATGTATAATAAACCCTTCATGGGCTAAGTAACCTTTAGTTGGGATTATAAACAAGGTTAGTCATGTTATTTATGTTTGTATAAAATATCTATTGTGAATTACTTATTATTGTGTGTGATTTTCATTGTTTTAACAATCTTTATTTATTTGGCCAATAAATGACGATATTTATGGTCTTCATATGTTTCGAAAGAAAATATGTTTGATTAGTTCAAATGATCTTCACTCTAAGTTGTTCTAGGGGATAGAAATATACCTCTAGTCCTTAGATGATTCTTTGAGTTATTTCATAAATCCTAATGCTATGTATTGAATCCAATCAACATAGAAATATAGTGGATTGATTCAATATGTAAGGGGCGTTTTATAGTTCGAAAGAGAAACCGTCTTTTTAAGGAAAATCGAATCTACACAACATAATAAGTAAATTCATTTTATGATCTCCTATACATATTTTATAACTAACGATGAACTAAGTTTGTAATCCCAACTATTTCATTTTATCGTTTAATCAATCTATTATTATTTCTATCTTTTTATTTCCTTATAAGTTTAGAACTATTATTGCATTATCTTTGCAATTATTAAACCAAACTCTTTAATTGTGTGTTTCACTTATCTTAGTATCTATAAAAATAGATTAATAGTGTATAATTCAAATTATAACCAAACTTCTTTGTGGGATCGATAAACCGGACTCAAAAAGTCCACTTTACTACTTGATACGATATCGTGCACTTGCGATAGTTACACTAACAACATGTCAACCATCGCTTGGTTATAGGTCATGGGGTCGGCCTCTTGACTATCACCTGGAACCACATGGAGATCCAGTTCCTCCAGGTGCATAAAGCCATACCTCTCAGATAATTGAGACACCCTACTAGACCTGTGGGGTGTTTGTACTTGTATTTTAGAGGTTTGGTTCTAGCTTCTTGTACAGGTGTCTCCTGAAGAGTTTCATTGTATTGCTCCAAAGAGATATTTCTACCTACTCCACCTTCCTGAATGAACCCATCTTCTAGGAAGTGTGCTTGCAATGCAATGATGATCTTTCGATCTTCGTGCATGTAGAATAGATAACTCATCGTCCCAGATGGGAATCCAATGAAACATCCCTTCACGGATCTTGCTTCCAACTTCTCCACCTTAGTATTCTTGACATAGGCGGGACATCCCCAAATCCTAATATGATTAAGACTTGGTTTCCTACCCTCCCACATCTCATGTGGAGTCTTCGAATGGACTTGGAAGGACACTTGTTCAAAATTTAAGCAGCAATAAGGAGTGCATAACCCCACATGTAAATTAGTAAGTCAATGTATCTAAGCATGGAGCGAATCATGTACAACAAGGTTCGGTTCCTTCATTCTAACACACTATTTAACTGAGGAGTTCTTGGAGGTGTGAGTTGTGACACTATTCTGTGCTCCTTTAGGAACTCGTGAAACTATATACTCATATACTCGCCACCTCGGTCCGACCGAAGTGCTTTGATATGATTACCAATTTGTTTTTTGACTAGGGCCTTAAATTCCTGGAATTTATCAAGGCCTCGAATTTATGTTTCATTAATTATATATAACCATACCTAGTATGATCATCCATAAACGTGATGAAATACTGATATCCATCAAGTGTTGCTTCCAAAACACCACACACATCGGTATGGACTAATCTAAATTTATCAGTGGCTCTTTCAAAAGTCCTTGTGAAGGGGGATTTAGTCATTTTGCCTTTAAGGCAAGATTCACAAGTTGTAAAGGGATTCGATCCTAATGGACCCATAAGTCCATCCTTTTCCATTTTGTAAACCTTGGTCTGACAAGCATGATCAAGTCTAAGATGATATTTCAAAACTTGATTAGTTTCATCCCTACCACGCTTCCTAGTCATAGTATTCACAACGAATTTGTTACTTAGGTTTAGATGATATATTCTATTTAACAATGTAGCATTACCTACTAGTTTATTCCGAAGATAAATTTTGCATGAACCAGCACCAATGAAAAATGAAAAGCCTTTCCGATGCATGACTGGATTGGATGCAATGTTCTTATGCCTTTTTAGGCAAAACAAGTACATCATCTAACGTTACAACAAAGCCGGATTCCAAATCCAAAAAGGTGATCCTATATCAGTTGCTGCGATACTATGCCCGCTTCCGATAGTAATCATCAATTTCCCAGCTCCAAGCTTCCTGCTTTATTCCAGATCTTGATTCATGGTACAAATGTGAGAACTAGCACCTGAATCCAATATCCAAGAAGTAGAAAATACAGTAGTAGAACAATTCGTTTCCAAAATTAAAGTTTCATACCTGAAGCACCATGAAGAATCGGACAGTCTCTTGCCCAGTGGCCCAGCTCACTGCATTTGAGACATTCGTCTGACTTCACCTTCTTGCTCTTAGGAACCATCGGGGCCTTGCCCTTACCCTTAAAGTCCTTGCTTCATGGACCCATCTGCTTCTTGGTCTTTTTCTTCTTATTCTTGGACCTTCGAGATCCAGAAGAAATCACAAGAGCAGACTCCTTCATCCGTGGAGTCTTCATCTGAGACTGAGCGGTTACAAGTTTGTTCATCAACCCTGCTAAATTGCAAGTAATTTTATTACAGTTGAAGTTCATAACAAACTGAGAGAAGGAATCAGGAAGAGATTGTAGGATAAGGTTAGTTTGGAGAGAAACATGCATCCTAAAATCAAGAGCCTCCAATCTCCCGATCATAGAGATCATTTTGAGGATGTGGTTCTCAACTTTCTCACATTCCTTCATTCTGGCACCGAAGAGTTGCTTAGATATCTCATACCTAGCAGTTCGACTGTGCTCACCATAAAGCTCGGTTAAATGAGATAAGATCTGCCTAGCAGAAGTCATTTTCTCATGAGCTCTCTGAAGCTCATTAGACATAGAGCCCATCATATAGCCACGGACTCTAATGTCATTCTTAACCCACTTTTGTGGTTTTCAACTTCGTCCTGACTAGCTCTGGTCTGCACTGCAGCCGCTGGAATGTCCGCCTCCAAGACGTATCTCAGCGCCTCCATGCTGAGGACAATCATCAGATTGCGAAGCCAGTCCCCAAAGTTTGGTCCGGTTAAGTTATTCTTCTCGAGTAGAATTGCGAGTGGGTTCATTGTCATTATGAGAGTTGTTATTTTGTTTGTCTGCATTAAGTAAGACAGATTGATTAGTGACTCGTTTGATTATGATCTGAGTTTAGAATTAAGGTCTTTTCTATTCATTTAACCCACACTATTTTTATCGGAATAACACACTCCCTTGTGAAATACGGAAGTATTAGTTCACTTTACTTCATAGTGGTGATCGAGTTCTTTATAAATTTTAATAGAGGGCAACCGAACAGGTTTCTGGTCTATTAATCTTCATAAAGTGGTGTCCAACACCAACCCATCTAATGGATGATTCGATCTTTTTTACCCTTGTTCACTCCCCTCAACCTATACGGTTTCTATAGTTCGCGAATAAGTTAAGTTTATACCATTGACGCTAACCAGTTTCACAACTAAATCTTATCCAGCAACCAAACAGGTTTCTAAGGATAAAATTTGTTCCAACCAAAGGCATCCAATGTACTTTCAGAATTTATCGACCCTCCACGAACGGCTACCCCGATAACTCGAAAGCATAGCACATCCAGTTTGGATTTCAATTTTCCGAGAGCTCGATGGAGGGAAGGAAAACCTTGAAACCTTTTAAACTTAATATTTTCTCGTGGGAGAATTTTCGCGATTAATGTTACACTTTGCACATTAATTTATTTAAGCGCGTCTGTCGACATTCATACTATATGAATTAACATAAACAACCTAGTTGCTACCAACATGAAGTTCATGGACCGTTCCTAGAACAAAAAACATCGTAATCTAATTACATGTCCTTATTTTTTTTGGGCTTTAAAACATCATCACAGGGTATAAAACATCATCAGAATATTAGTTCCTATATATGGCTTTAAACCAACAGATCGAGTGAAATATCAGAAAAAGTCTCAACATAAGCCCATAAACGATAAAATAAAAACAGAATCACTTGATTATAGGTACATCAACACGCTAGGGCACCGTGTGCCCAGCGATTGAAGGATTTTTTTTCATCGGACTACTCATGAATCTCAGGTAAATTTGGTGGTTCTTCAGCAACGAAGATATCAGTAGGTAATAGAGGAGTTTCAGGCACCCCCAGCATGACTCATCATAGAGAGAAGAGTTCGCCCCCCACGAATAAAATGGAATAGATTCAGTACCTGTTGAAGTGTCGATAGATTCATTGCTCAAATTATAGGAGCAACAAATCTGCCACATACAACAATCTAATTACATGTCTTTAGGGATGTCAACTTTATCCGTATCCGATCCTACCGGTCGGATGAACCCGAAATCGGGTCGAGTATCGACCGAACTCGAAATTTTATGATCGGGTACGGGTAGGGTATGGGTATAGTATATTACCCGAATACCCCACCCGTATACCCTTTGAATTATATAAATATATTATTATTATATATTATACATAAACATCATATTGTATTATATAATATATTTTATTACATAAAATATTACATTTTAAATATTTATTGCACTAAATCGAATTTATTAATTACATTATATGTTTATATGATATATATTAAAAATATTCATATTCTTAAATCAGACATGATGTCTTGAGTCTTGAATCTTCGTCCTTTCAAATAGATCTTCCTCCGGTCTTCGTCATTACATATAAATTTTACATTGAAAAATTGCATCCTAAATACAAAATTTTCTAGTAAAATAAATAGGCTCAAAACGGCCTTCACAACCTAATCGAACAAACGATTCAAAAACTAGGTCCGTGAACCACATCACCATTCAAAATTAATGCAACAATCACATTAAAATTAATGGCAAAAATAATTAATCTTACTATTGACCCAATCAATATAAATTAATCCATCCATAAGAATTAATCCAATTAATTCAAACAACCGTTAATTTTAACTTGTTCCGGATGAGAAAATATTTCATTAAATTAATTCCCCTAAGAATGAAATTACCATAATAGCATCTTAGTCCAGTTAAATCCAATTTAATTTGTGGGAAACTAATTACCGAATGAAATATAAAAAACGGAGTCAAAAAACACACGGCCCGGGCTAAACCCGCACCACTGCCGCGCGGTCCAGCAGCCTGACCGCGGTCCCTCACAAAATGGGACCGCACGGCTGTAATATCCGGATTTACTACGGTGTATTTCATCTGTATTCAAACCCTGTATTATTCGGATTGGTGATTTTGATTATTGGAGTATGATATTTCGTGCATTGATATCATTGTACATAAGTATAGAAACATGCAAAATTGCTCATGCAACCTCGTGATAGCGCACGCTAAGAATGTATCTTAACGCGCGCTATCGGGCCATTATTAGCGCACGCTATGAAGATAGGAGTTGCGTGCGCTAAGAACTCAATTATTGAGCGGGACGGCTAGCACATGCGCCAGCCGAGACATGGGTCCGGATAAGATTCCCGCGGACGCACCCGGACAATTCTGAAGTCAACCATTATTAGCGCACGCTAAGAAATGCTTAGTAGCGTGCGCTAACTTGTTAATAATGCAGAATATTATAAATGGGACAACAACCGTTTTGGCTTTCATTTCTTTCGCCCATTCTTCATCCTTGAGAGTTCAGAGTCAGTAATAATACTCCTATACACTTAGAACACATCTTGTTGGTGTTTGTATATTGGTTATCACTTGGGAATATTCATTGAAGTGGAATAGCACCTTGGAGTGGCATACAACCAACCGGAGTTGGATTCTACCTTACGGTTCAGTGATTTTCATCATATTAAGGTATGTTCAATCTATCTCAAGACTTAGAGTTGGATTCTAACGATTTGGATGATCATGTTAACAAGATATGGATTTTCATAGATGAATTATCCAAGTATATCATGTTTGGAATAGTGAGATGAATAAGCCTTAAATACCTTGATTATAATCATCATGATTCGAATCTTATTACACTGAATATGTGAAGAGAAGCTTCTATCATTGGTAAACCGAATCTAATAGATGTTTTCATAGTAATCTTGGACTAGACGTTAACATCCTTATTGTTAGATAAATCTAAAGGTTTGATCATGGAAGGATTTATCTAGTATAGATAGAACGTTTAACAACTTCAGCATGATAATATGGATTGATATAGAGGTGTTGATATCAATCGTTAAGCCTTTCGAATTGTCGTATGAAGATTTGTAGTTGAAACGGAATATGATTTTATAATGGTATGCATATCCTCGAATCCGAAGTTGTTGTTATCCATAAAATCATTCATAAGGGTATGAACATGGTATTCATGGAAGTAACATGAATTATCACGCAAGATTTCATTGTTTCGATCATGGCAAGAACAGTTTACTGCTCAGCAGTAAACTGCCATGCATAGATAGCGCACGCTATGCTATTAAGTTTAACGTGCGCTATCGAGCACGAGTTAACGTACGCTACGTTTGGTACGTAACGTACGCTAGACCATCAGACGAGTCAGTTGGCTAGTCAGTGAAGTACTGACCATGCATAGTTAGCGTACGCTAGTCTTTGTTGTTTGCGTGCGCTATCGGGCAGACTTAACGCACGCTACACAGAGTACTTAGCGTGCGCTAAGCGATTCAGCGGTGCATTTTATGAACTTTTGGCCGTGAATCGAATTGTTAAACATTCATACGACGTGAGATAAATCCTATATCATTTCTTTTGTTAAGGTTTGGTCTCGTTACGTGATTGATTGAGGAGGACGATCTTCGAGTGTTCATTTTTGTGGAAGTGTTGTTATTGTCTTCAAATCGAGGCAAGTACTTTATTTGTTTTATGTATTGTTGTTATACATATTGTCGTGCATGTATGTCGTTGTTGTATGTCCACCTCGTGTTGGTCCGACGGGATCATCGGGGGATCTATGCTAGCGTGCGCTGGATCATCGGACGGGTTTTTCCACCACGGGTTGGTCTGACGGGATCATCGTGGGTTCTAGGCAGTGAACGCTGGATTGATGGAATTACCATGTGTATGTTATGATATCATGTTATGATTATCAGTTGTGTATGTTATGTTTGAGTTTCTCGTAGAAGAAGACTCGTTGGTACTTTGTCGTTTACGTTATTATTCTTCGTGAGATATGAATAATATGTTGTGGTACTTGTACTAGCATCGTTGTGCTAACCCCTTCGGGGGTGAACATTTTGTTTGTGTTCAGGATCCAGGAGAGCGGGGAAACAACTACTGGAACTGTATGACGACGAGGGTGCAGAGTGATGTCCCGACCGGGTATATTTATCTGTTGTTTACTCGTTATTTCAATAAGTACTCGAGTATGAACTCATTTGTGATGATTTGAATTTGGTGATGTATTATTGAGTTCTGTTGAACAATTGTACTATTTCTGTATTGGGTCAGAACTGTAGTACCGAAATTTCGTTATTTCCATTCGTTAGTACCTTTTAATGCCTGTTCAATTCTTCAGCCTTGTAAATCCTTATGTAAAGGATTTACGGCGCTGTAATATTCCTGAATATATCGGGGGTGTTACAGAATATGGTATCAGAGCTAAGATTATGGATATCTTGGCCGTTGGGTTAAAATAGGGGTCATTTATGTCTTTTGGGGTAACCGGCCGTAAATGACATCACTGCACTGCCTACGTCTTCATGCGAACAGTGGTTGTAAGTTCCTAAACTCTATCTTGTTCTTTACATGTTGTGTCTCTTTATACTAGAATATTAGAACGATGTTGTTTCCTGTATATTGAGTATTTATGCTTACAGTATGTTGAGAGGCGGATGTGGACGTGGTCGCGGTCGTGGACGCGGACGGAGAAATGCCGAAAGGGAAGTGTCGCCTTCTAACCAGGCCAGTCATAGCTCAGGCGAGCCGCAACAATATATTAATAATGAACCAGATCCTGCTGTACCAGAGATCCTTCGTCAAGTGGTGAACCAGATGACTCAGTTCGCCCAGGTCGTGGACCGAATGCAAGTGGCGGTGGGACTACAGCAGGGAGAGAGACAAAGAAGGGATCCCGGACATGGGAAATCGAGGTGACCGGTGGTCGCAAGAGGTGGCGAGATGCAACCACCCAAATTCGACGGTATTTTGAGACTCCCACAGGATCATTGGTTGAAAGAACTGGAGAAAATCTTTGCGAATCAAGCGCCGGATGACCGGAGAGCCTCTATCGCTCAATATTTTACGATAGGGGAAGCGTCCGAATGGTGGGAAGCCATCCGGCTGTAGACCATGATGCCGATTGACAGAGTTTAGATTGATGATGGAAGCTCGATTGCCCTCGTCCCGTGAGGGAAGCCAAAGTTCGGGAGTTTTTCTCCGCGGCCTTCCGATGTGCCGTATCCCGTGCGATCAAGGCGTTTAACCAACAATCGGCATTTGTTCGACATCTGGTCAGAACAGATGCAGAAATGATCATCCATTTCGATATGAGAATGAAACCAGAAGTTCAGAGGTACATGTACGGATTCGAATGTACCACACTCCGCCAATACCAGGATAAGGCGTTGGCATATGAGATCAAGGAAGCAGCCATGGAGAAATTTGCGGAAACCAAGAAACAGAAAGTCTCTGGTGCTTTTACAGAGCACAAGAACAGCGGGGCTCGTAAGGCCCAGTTATCCTTTCACTCTTTCAAGAAACCTCCGCACCCAGCTAGGAGCGTAAAGAACTTCGGAGCGACATCAACTATTACTGATGTTACCAGGAAATGCTTTAACTGCGCCCAGACGGGGCACTATCGACGGAATTGCCCCCTTCCTGCCGTGACTTGTTTTGATTGTGGACGAGAGGGACATCGGGCGGTGTTTTATGAAGAGGCTGCAAAGTCTTTTAGAGCCCGTACACCACGGCCCGAGAAGGAGGCGGTATTCCACGACGCGGCAAAGTGTTCGAGATGCCTCGGAATTTTGGCCGCGGGCGAGCGAGAGGACAATGGGACCGAAAGGGGACATCGAGTGCCGGATCTGCTCCCCACGTGCATGCGAGATGAGGAGGACAGACGATCGGGATCTTTGTTGTCGCATCGAGTCTTGTCCAGATCCTTTCCCAGCCAGTTAGCGTTTTATTCGATACATGAGCTACACATTCTTTCATATCTTTGTCTTGTGTAAATCGTTTGAATATTTCCGGTTTTCATGCTTGTGAACCTTATGTTGTTGGTTTACCGAGTGGAGAGAGGATTTTCGGAAATTTAGAAACTAGAAATTTCCTGTATCATTTGGAGGCGAGTGGCTCTCAAATCGATCGTGATAGAAATGCAAGGAGATGACACGATACTCGGAGGCGATTGGCTTAATCGGTATGGAGCAATTGTAAACTACCGAAAGAGGAATATCTCGTTGATCGACGATGGTTCGAAATATTGTTCGAGGGTGGAAACCAGAAGCTCGGGGAAATTGATCAAGGCGATGAAAGGCATCAAATTGTTGAAAGCAGTGTCTGCAGATGCGGTGTTACGCAATGAAGAAAGAAGACGAAATTTTGGGACTTTCATCCATTCTGTTGTGAGCGAATTTCCGGATGTATTTCTGACGAGTTACAGGCTACCTCCACGAAGGGATGAAGAATTTACCATTGAGCCGGAACCGGAGCTACGGCAATTTCCAAGGCGCCGTATCGTATGGCACCTCTTGAGATGTACGAATCAAGAAAGCACTAGAGGAGTTCTTGGATAAGGGCTATATTGACCAGCGTTTCACCACAGGAGCGCCAGTTCTTTTTGTCCGAAAGAAGGATGGATCGCTCCGACTGTGTATTGACTATCGAGAGCTGAACAAGATGACGATTAAGAACAAGTATCCGTTGCCACGAATTGATGATTTGTTTGACCAGTTGCAAGGGGCAACAGTATTTTCTAAGATCTATCTGAGATCAGGATATCATCAACTGAGGATTAAGGAATCTGATGTTCCGAAATCAGCGTTCAGAACTCGCTACGGACATTATGAGTTTGTAGTGATGCCGTTTGGTCTCACTAATGCACCTGCTGTATTTATGCAATTGATGAACCGTGTGTTCATTGAATTTTTGGATAAATTTGTGGTCGTGTTTATTGATGACATTCTGGTGTATTCTAAGAGCCCGGAAGAACATGCGTAGCATTTGCGGATTGTATTGGAACTTTTGAGAAACGAGCAATTGTACGCCAAACTTTCTAAGTGTGAATTCTGGCTAAAGGAAGTAATGTTCCTCGGCCATGTAGTGTCAGCTTAAGGAGTCCGAGTAGATCCTCAGAAGATCGAAGCAATTATGGATTGGGAGCCTCCAAAGAACGTGAAAGAAGTCCGAAGCTTCTTAGGACTTGCTGGATATTATCGTCGATTCGTGGAAGGGTTTTCTAAAATTTCCCGCCCACTTACTCGACTTCTGCAGAAAACTCAAAAGTTTGAGTGGAACGAGTCGTGTCAGACTAGTTTTGATGAGTTAAAGAAGAGATTGACGACGGCACCGATTCTATCACTCCCACAGGGAACTGGAGGATTTATAGTTTACAGTGATGCTTCGAACCAAGGACTTGGGTGCGTATTGATGCAGAATGATAAGGTGATCGCTTATGCGTCACGACAGCTGAAACCTTATGAAGTGAATTACCCAACACATGATTTGGAGCTTGCAGCAGTAGTTTTTGCTTTGAAGATCTGGAGGCATTATCTGTACGGGACTCACTGTCAGATCTTTACGGATCACAAGAGTCTCAAGTACATATTCAGTCAGAAAGAATTAAACATGCGGCAAAGAAGATGGTTGGAACTGATTAAGGACTATGACTTGGAGATTTTACATCATCCAGGCAAAGTGAATGTAGTGGCCGGTGCACTTAGCCGCAAGCCTGTCTCTATTCAGATACTGGAGACGCTGACCTCCCAACTTAGCCTTCAACGAGAGATGATTCGTGAAGGAATTGAGGTATGGTTACAAAGAGTCCAAGGACAACTGTGCGTGATGGAGATAACTTCATCATTAACCGAAGAAATCAAATCTAGACAGGCAGATGATCCTCTGATGATTCGGTTACATGATGAAGTGATCAAAGGAAAGGCCCCCGGATTCATAATTCATGACGATGGAGTTTTGAGATTTCAGAACCGACTCTGCGTTCCCGATGTTGATGTTCTGAAACAGACGATTATGGAGGAAGCTCATAGTTCGCCCTATTCTATCCACCCGGGCACCAGTAAAATGTATAAGGACTTGAAACAGAATTTCTGGTGGGGCAACATGAAGAAAGACGTAGCGGACTATGTTTCGAAATGCTTGACTTGTCGGCGGAGTTAAGATCGAGCATCAACGGCCTGCTTTGGAATGTTGAAGCCGCTCCGATTCTGAATGGAAGTGGGAGGACATATCGATGGACTTTATCACTAATATGCCGAAAACCAGGATAGGAATGAACATGATTTGGGTGATAGTTGATCGTTTAACCAAATCGGCTCATTGTCTAGGAATTAAGGATACGTGGGGACCAGAGAGGTTGGCAGTATTTATTTCGGAGATAGTTCGATTGCATGGTACGCCGAAGACCATTGTTTCGATCGAGACGGCCGTTTTGTGTCTCACTTTTGGAAAGAAGTTCATAAGGCCTTGGGGACCGGGTGAACTTCGGTATAGCTTATCACCCGCAGACTGACGGACAATCTGAGAGAACTATACAAACGGTGGAAGACATGCTAAGGGCCTGTGCCTTAGATTGGTCAAACGATTGGGAAGTTCATCTATCGTTAATTGAATTTACCTACAACAATAGTTGGCATGCTTCCATTAAGATGGCACCGTTTGAGGCATTATACGGAAGGAGATGCAGATCGCCCCTATGCTGGGACGATTCATCGGACTTGATCGGAACAGAACCAGAGTTGATCGAGCAGACTCGAGAGAAGATAGCCTTGATTCATGAAAGGTTGTTGACTGCCCAGAGTCGCCAGAAATCCTATGCGGACGTACGCCGCCGCCCATTGGAGTTCAGTACTGGAGATCACGTACTTTTGAAGGTTTCTCCTACTCGGGGAATCTTTCGTTTCGGAAGGAAAGGAAAGCTGAGTCCGAGATATATCGGACCATTTGAGATCCTCGAGAGAGTTGGGGAGTTGGCATACAGATTAGCATTGCCGCCGTCATTGTGCCATGTTCATAACGTGTTCCACGTATCCCAGTTACGGAGATATATACCGGATCCCAGTCATATCATTGATTTCGGCGAGATCGAAGTCGAGCAGGATGGAACGTTTGAAGAAAGACCGGTTAAGATACTCGAGAGTCGAGTTAAGCAACTGAGGAACAAACCAATCGTTTTGGTCAAAGTTCAGTGGTCACATCACGGAATGGAAGAAGCCACCTGGGAAACGGAAGCTGATATGAAGTCTAGATATCCCGAGTTATTTTCGTCTTGAGTTTCGGGACGAAACTCCTTTTTAGTAGGAGAGTATGAAATATCCGGATTCACTACGGTGTATTTCATCTGTATTCAAACCCTGTATTATTCGGATTGGTGATTTTGATTATTGGAGTATGATATTTCGTGCATTGATATCATTGTACATAAGTATAGAAACATGCAAAATTGCTCATGCAACCTCGTGATAGCGCACGCTAAGAATGTATCTTAACGCGCGCTATCGGGCCATTATTAGCGCACGCTATGAAGATAGGAGTTGCGTGCGCTAAGAACTCAATTATTGAGCGGGACGGCTAGCACATGCGCCCGGCCGAGACATGGGTCGGATAAGATTCCGCGGGCCTTGCCGGACAATTCTGAAGTCAACCATTATTAGCGCACGCTAAGAAATGCTTAGTAGCGTGCGCTAACTTGTTAATAATGCAGAATATTATAAATGGGACAACAACCGTTTTGGCTTTCATTTCTTTCGCCCATTCCTCATCCTTGAGAGTTCAGAGAGCTGTAATAATACTCCTATACACTTAGAACACATCTTGTTGGTGTTTGTATATTGGTTATCACTTGAGAATATTCATTGAAGTGGAATAGCACCTTGGAGTGGCATACAACCAACCGGAGTTGGATTCTACCTTACGGTTCAGCGATTTTCATCATATTAAGGTATGTTCAATCTATCTCAAGACTTAGAGTTGGATTCTAACGATTTGGATGATCATGTTAACAAGATATGGATTTTCATAGATGAATTATCCAAGTATATCATGTTTGGAATAGTGAGATGAATAAGCCTTAAATACCTTGATTATAATCATCATGATTAGAATCTTATTACACTGAATATGTGAAGAGAAGCTTCTATCATTGGTAAACCGAATCTAATAGATGATTTCATAGTAATCTTGGACTAGACGTTAACATCCTTATTGTTAGATAAATCTAAAGGTTTGATCATGGAAGGATTTATCTAGTATAGATAGAACGTTTAACAACTTCATCATGATAATATGGATTGATATAGAGGTGTTGATATCAACCGTTAAGCCTTTCGAATTGTCGTATGAAGATTTGTAGTTGAAACGGAATATGATTTTATAATGGTATGCATATCCTCGAATCCGAAGTTGTTGTTATCCATAAAATCATTCATAAGGGTATGAACATGGTATTCATGGAAGTAACATGAATTATCACGCAAGATTTCATTGTTTCGATCATGGCAAGAATAGTTTACTGCTCAGCAGTAAACTGCCATGCATAGATAGCGCACGCTATGCTATTAAGTTTAACGTGCGCTGTCGAGCACGAGTTAACGTGCGCTACATTTGGTATGTAACGTACACTAGACCATCAGACGAGTCAGTTGGCTGGTCAGTGAAGTACTGACCATGCATAGTTAGCGTACGCTAGTCTTTGTTGTTTGCGTGCGCTATCGGGCAGACTTAACGCACGCTACACAGAGTACTTAGCGTGCGCTAAGCAGTTCGGGCAGATTGCATTTTATAAACTTTTGGCCGTGAATCGAATTATTAAACATTCATACGACGTGAGATAAATCCTATATCATTTCTTTTGTTAAGGTTTGGTCTCGTTACGTGATTGATTGAGGAGGACGATCTTCGAGTGTTCATTTTCGTGGAAGTGTTGTTATTGTCTTCAAATCGAGGCAAGTACTTTATTTGTTTTATGTATTGTTGCTATACATATTGTCGTGCATGTATGTCGTTGTTGTATGTCCACCTCGTGTTGGTCCGACGGGATCATCGGGGGATCTATGCTAGCGTGCGTTGGATCATCGGATGGGTTTTTCCACCACGGGTTGGTCTGACGGGATCATCGTGGGTTCTAGGCAGTGAACGCTGGATCGATGGAATTACCATGTGTATGTTATGATATCATGTTATGATTATCAGTTGTGTATGTTATGTTTGAGTTTCTCGTAGGAGAAGACTCGTTGGTACTTTGTCGTTTACGTTATTATTCTTCGTGAGATATGAATAATATGTTGTGGTACTTGTACTAGCATCGTTGTGCTAACCCCTTCGGGGGTGAACATTTTGTTTGTGTTCAGGATCCAGGAGAGCGGGGAAATAACTACTGGAACTGTATGACGACGAGGGTGCAGAGTGATGTCCCGACCGGGTATATTTATCTGTTGTTTACTCGTTATTTCAATAAGTACTCGAGTACGAAGTCATTTGTGATGATTTGAATTTGGTGATGTATTATTGAGTTCTGTTGAACAATTGTACTATTTCTGTATTGGGTCAGAACTGTTGTACCGAAATTTCGTTATTTCCATTCGTTAGTACCTTTTAATGCCTGTTCAATTCTTCAGCCTTGTAAATCCTTATGTAAAGGATTTACGGCGCTGTAATATTCCTGAATATATCGGGGGTGTTACAACAGCAGCGGCCTGGCAGCTCCGAGCTGTTGGGTCCGATCACATTTTCGGCTCGTCTTTTCGTTCTGATTCCAAAAATAATATTTTTCTAATATTTATATTTCAGATTTAAATTAGTTTTTCAAAAGAAAAATAGATTTATATAACATAAAATCATGAAAAATAATTTTTAGATGAACAATTAAAAATTAACGATTAATACAATTATGATTCCAAATCATAAAAACACCCAATCAAGCATTCCAAATGCTAAATATCGTATATACGATCGCAAAACATCGCTCCAATACCACTGTTGGGATTCGATGCCTAAAACGAAGGCGCAACGGAAGCAAAAACAAATTTACCGAACCCCTAAAGAGGACTAATCATGCAATGTATATGTACATAAAAGGACAAGCGTTAAGATATGAAAACATATCCTTGAAGCCCTTTGATCGAATGTTGAGGTTGATGTTGGTGACCGCAAATTCTATTTGACAAGCCCTCGATGATCCAAACGCCGAAATTACTGCGTATCTACTAGCCACGCGTCGGGAGGTGATCGGAACAACAACTACTCAATTATCCTCTAAGGATACTGCTAGAAAAGAGTAGTAGGAAAATGCTCTCTCAAATAGGTGATCACTCTATGTGATATAAGTTTTGTTCTTGATTTCCTTTCTCTCTCTAAGAGTGTAAGAACATGAACAAAATGAACTCTCTCTCTCTCTCTCTCTCTCTCTCCTTTTGGTGTTGGCCGATTTTTTTGGTGTTCTTGGTGGGAGGGGTGAACTTTGTTTTATAACAAAGTCCACACAAACCTCCAAGGCCCCCACCTCAGGGTGTATTAAGATAAGATCTCATCTTATCACACCCTTTTGTCCTCTCCATATGTAACCAACTCATCACGATAAATGAGGGGACAAAAGGCACCATCATGGAAGGTGCATATGGGGGGGCTACACATGATTGAGAAGGTTCGGTTCGGTTTGGTCCATGAAACGAACCTTCATGTATCCAGTCTGACTGATACATCTTGGTTCATCTCAATTAAAATTAATACAATTGATTAATCTAATTAATAAATTATATTAAGATATTATTTCTCCAAGAAATAATAATTCATGAATTAAATTAAATACCTAGTAATTTATTGTAATACCCTCGCCTTTAATATTGTATTTCATGATTTAAGTTAAGTATTGTTGCACCATATCTGTGATGTGTAGCATGTACCGACAAATTATGTTAAGTTGGATTCATGGTCATTCATACTATATTAGTTGTTGGGTGATATTGCGAAAATTCCATTTATACTCGTTATAGTACTTAACGTACGTTAACATGTATTCTTAACGTACGCTATGAAGGCCGCCTTACGTACGTAACACCGATACGTTAACGTACGTAATGCGGAAGATTCTCCAGCAATCCGCCTTTCGGCGGGTGGGGTCGAGCAAGGGTAGCTGGTCGGGAGTCGATCGCGACAGCCAAGTCAACGGCCACTACGTACGTAATAGCCGCTTGGTTACGTACGTAACGAAATGCGTGTTTTTAGGCTGTGAGTTTGATGAAATTGGTTACGTACGTAATGATCATAAGATTACGTGCGTAAAGGCTATAACGTCGTTAACCACGTTCGTTAACGTCGTAATGTCGATTCGGATTATAAATGTAGGGTGCCATTCATTTCCTACTCGGCCTTTTTCAATCTCCCGACTAAGGAACGATTCCCTTCCCCTCAACTTCGTTTCTAAGCCTTTCTAACTTGTGTTGGAGCCTCAACACTTGATTGGTGACTTGGAGAAGCTAGAGATTGAAGTATATTCCTTGAAGTGTTGGTGTTGTTCTTCATTTTAAGGTTGGTCTTTCTTTAACTCATATCAATTCCATGTTTCTGATGATGTTAGTAGATAAATACTTCACATAATGATAGTATAGATTAGTGTAAACATGATAAGTTAATTGAATCATACTCAAATCAAGTGAAGATTAATTTTGAAGGTATTAGTAGTGCTTCTTGAGGTTAATAACTTCATAATATGATAGTGTTGATAATGTTATACATAAAACGAGGTATAGCATGATAAACGGAAGTTGATTTTAGTCTCTACACTAGGAACATGTTAGAGATGATGTCCTTAATGATTAAAAGTGGGAAATGTTAAGATTGTCTTGAACATTCTATTGATCCTTAAAGGTTGCATGAAACCATGATTTTGGCATTTAAAACCTTTGTGATGGAATTGTTGGAAAGATGATATTAACCCTTTGAAGATGATCTTTGTTAGATGGATGAAATTACTTCAAAATCTCAAGTATCCAATGGTATAACTAGGCATTTAATAAATTCTTCAAAGTAAAACAATGAATGTTGATAGGAGGAAGTTGTAATCTCCGTCGTTCAATTTATCGATTTCACCAAAGAGCGTTAATCACTACATTAATAGGTTAATAATGTTCTTAAGAGAGTTGTGTTGAATATGACGATACAAATACGGTAGATGAATAGCGAATTCCATTTCATTAATCCGTGCATGTCTAGAGGAGTAAATTAAGATAATGTTCTTAACTCATTAAAGACTTGAACTTACGTTTCATATGATAATCAAGTTTTGAATGGAATCGTCGGTAAATAATGAAGAATGTAATTAAACACAACTTATATCGTAATTAGAAGTGTCGATGATTTGAAACGATATCCTCACGATATTACATTGATGATAAACTGGACATCAAGAATTTGACATCAAGATTAGAATATGTAATGAACATGATAAACATGCGATGATTTGTAATAAGAACATTAAAATGGTCAATAGGATAATCTATTTATTCAAAGTGAATTCACGAATATTGTTCATGCGATAATACCATTATCATACGAATGTGTTGTTGAATGGATTATATTTCATTCAAGGTTGCTTGTTCACGTGACTATTGTTAGACGAGGATACCGTTCGTTTGACCATTCAAAGAAGGATTATTCGTCTACGGAATTGAGGCAAGTTATCTTGCTTGGTTATAGTGATGGTTGAATTCTTGTGATTATTATGCGATTCGTGTGTATGAAATGTTCGATAATCTATGATTCGTGATATGGTGATACCCTTGATCGTAATGTCATGGTGTTGGGGATGATACCCCCGGAATTACCGTCCTTATTACCGTTAGTTCTTTTGAGCTTTGTTGACACTTCGGTGAGTTGTTCGATTCCCTCGTAAAAGTGTAATTCGTTGAGTTTCGTTGTCATGTTGTATCGTGACATCTCTCGAGTCATATCTGCGCGCCGATTGGTTATGTGTAGGATTTTTAGCCGGGCACTTGATGATCATGCGTGGATGTTTTCCGCATTTAGATCGTGCACACGAGACGTAGTTCGTGAGGCTAATTAGGTACATCGTCCCACGTATATTCTGGATTCCGTATACGGGGTGGACATGTGCACTGACACATATTCGGATCGGGCGTCTTGTGACGTCCGTCTTGAGCCATAGTATGTGGTCGTTCGTATACTTGATTATGTTTCGACGATTGGGGACCGATTGTTTATACGCCTTGGGGTATATTCGGTAGTCGGTGGATTTCTTTGAAATCGGTATATATATGAATTGTATAATGCCATGAGAATTATTATCATGTATAGCCGACCCTGTGGTTTGGGGCGAAATACTTGTATTTCGGGCGAGGAAGGGCAAGGCACGGGAGGAGCACAATGGCGACGGAGGATTCGATGTATGCTATTTCGGGGCCCCGAGTCTTTTGGTTGTTCGGTTATGTTTTAAGCGTGACTTTCGTTTTTATTTTTGTGTCGGATGAATGTACTAAAACTTGTTAGGTACTACCCATCGTCATATGGTGCATGCGTGTTTGGATCTGTGTATGTTTGCTTGTATTTAAAAATATGAATAACTCATACTCCACACCGGGTTTTGATAAATATCGTGGTACGGTGCCACGTTGTCGGATTTTAAGTGTATTTTGTGATATTGCACGGTGGGTCCTGTGAGGGATCCACGGCCTTTGTAATGGCCCTTGTTTTTGGGTCATTACGGAAGATGGTATCGAGACGATGTGTGTTTTTATTTTGAGTCATTGTAGGATCGAAATAGCATCAAGAAAACTTCGTGCCACGTGTAACTGTGCAAGCGCGACCGTCGAATACGGTATGTTCTCATGAACCATAATTTGATTTCTGGCATGATATTGACGATGTATTGGTCTCCTTACTTATCTTGGCATCTTGCTACCATGAGGCAAAATTCATCTATTGAAGAGAACCTAAATTAATTATGTGATTGGAATTGTTTCGACTTAATGTTGATATGATATTGAGTGTGTAACACTTGTAGTGCCAGTGACTCTTTACAACTGCTTTATTGGATAGGAAATTCCCTGTTGTTATTAACTTAGCATGAATTGTGATTGATAAATCAAACTGTACTTGTGACTTGATTCTTTCAGTATGGAAAGGAACCTTAGGGGCCGTGGCAGAGGGGGACGAGGCCGCGGAAGAGGCCGAATTCCGATACCACGAGCTAACAGACGCGTGAATGTGGAACAGAGTTCCGCAGGCAGTGATTCGCCTTCTCGGGACCAATCACACCACACTGGAGAGAATGCACGTGCCGATCCTTACACCGTGATGCAGGGCATGATGGCCCAAATGACCCAAATGGGTCGGCTGATGGAAACTATGCAAAGGAATACTACTGGTCAACAGCAGGGGCAACAGCCTCCGCCCCTGGTACCTGGCGGGATCGTGAGCCGGATTATTAGCGACATATCACGTCAGCGACCTCCGACTTTTGAAGGCTCATCTGAGCCTGCCGACATTGTACACTGGATAGAACATTTCGAGAAACTGTTCGAGATGGTGGAGTGCCCGGAGGAAAATCGAGTTGCTGTGGCAGCCTACTACCTTAGTAAGAGTGCCCATACTTGGTGGCTTTCTGTGAGGCCTGCTGAAGGCGCGAGTACTTGGGAGGAATTTAAGACTCTTATGCTAGATCGTTACTATCCTGCACCCCTCCGTGAAGCCAAACTGTCCGAATTATTAAACCCCGACCCATCGGAAGACGAAGATGTGTTAGCAATTGTTGAAAAATTCCAAGCACTTCTCCCTTTTGCTACGTCAGTTGTCCGTTCGAAGCCGATAAAATCAAATATTTCCTCAAGAGGCTTAAACCCCGAATGAGGATGCAATTACTCAATCACCACCGCATGCGACCTTACCGGAGTTTATTGAGAAGGCTTTGGAGTATGAACTTACTGCGAAGGAGATTTCTAAGAGACAACCTCGGTTTTCCAACAAGAGATCCAGAACTGCACCCAAGGAGACAAAGAACCGGGGTATTCAAGAAACCCCACTGTACCAAATCCTTCCGAGCGGCCACCTATGGCACCAAACCGGCAGAACGCACTCTCGGCAATCACCACCTGTCGTGTGTTATAACCGTGGGGACCAGGGCATATCAGCTCCAAGTGTCCGGCCGGCCGTTACTGTCACACTTGCGGGAAGAACGGTCATCGCGCCGCTATTGCCGGGTGGACTCGGCGTGCCCAAGCAGATCTCTTGCTCCAAAGATTCTGCTCAGAACGTGCTCCTCCATCTCGCTTCTTACCGACTACCGGGCGAACAAAGGGATAGGCCGTGGAAACCAAGTTGGTACACTGCCTCGGGTTGCAAAACCCGAGTTTACGAGATGAAGAAAGCCGATGATCCCGGCCGATGATTGCAGTACTCTCGAGATCCACTCTCGGCCGTTTGTGTTCTTTTTGATACGGTGCTTCACACTCCTTTTTGTCTAGTTCTTGCTTGAGTCGTTTGCATTTGAATCATGTTATCAATTGTGAACCTTATGTAATTGGTCTACCCGATGGTAGAAGAATTATTGGGAGTCGTGAAGTACTGAATCGTCTGATTAGCATAAACAACCGTGAGTGGTTGTCGACTTGATTGTGGTGGATTTACCTAAAGATGATGTAATCTTGGGTATTGACTGGATGGATCGTCACGATGCCGCCCTTAGCGTCCGTAAGCGAATGGTGACCGTCACATCGGATGATGGCGTCGAGTGTATTTTTCGGGGTGATAATCCCAATCATTCTCAGGAGAGTCATCGCGCTATGAAGGCTATGAGATTACTAAACCAGGATGCATTGGTTATTGGTGTTACATGACTAAGACAAATGACCGCCACCAAATTGATTGATATTCCCGTAGTTCGAGATTATCCAGATGTATTTCGGACGAGCTTCCAGAATACCCCCACAAAGAAGAGGTGGAATTCACCATTGAGTTGGAGCCAGGACGTCCCCACTTTCGAAAGCACCATACCGTATGGCCCCGACCGAGATGCAGAATTAAAAAGACAACTCGAAGAATTAATCGAGAAAGGGTACGTTCGACCCAGGCATCCCCTTGGGGAGCGCCGTGTTATTCGTGCGGAAGAAGGACGGATCGCTGCGTTTGTGTATTGATTAGGAGTGAACAAGGTAACAATTAAGAACAAGTATCCTTTACCTCGCATCGATGACCTATTGGATCACCCAGGAGCCGCCGTATTTTCCAAGATCGACTTGAGGTCGGGTACCACCAATTGCGGATTCGAGAGTCCGACGTCCCAAGACACTTTTCGCACTCGCTATGGGCATTATGAGTTCGTTGTCATGCCATTCGGACGACTAATGCACTGCAGATTCATGGAATTGATGAATCGGGTTTTATTAATTATCCGGATCGCTTTGTAGTCGCTTTTATTGACGATATCTTGGTCTACTCGTGATCATGAGGAGCATGAGTGTCACCTCCGCCTGTGTTCTCGATGCGTTAAGGCGAGAACAACTCTATGGAAAATTTTCCAAGTGTGAATTACGGATGTCCAAGTTATTTTTAAGGTCATGTGATATCATCGAGGGAGTAAGAGTAGACCCACGTAAGACGGAAGCTATCCGAGATCGCTACCCCGAAGAACGTGAAGGAAGTTCGTAGTTTTCGGTCTAGCGTGCTATTACAGCATTTATCGTGGAAGGATTTTCCAAAATTGCTCAACCGATGACTAACTGTTGAGAAAAGATAAGAAGTACTTGTGGTCGGAAGCATGTCGGCAAAGTTTTGATGAACTCAAAGGTCGATTAATTTCAGCACTGCTTTGGTACTACCTAGAGGGACGGAAGGATTCGCGGTATACAAGATGCATCGAGGCAGGCCTTGGTGCGTATTAATGCGGGACGGAAAGTGATCGCCTATGCGTCCGCACGATTGCGCCCTTACGAGGTCGGCTACCCGACTCATGACTTGGAGTTAGCGGCCGTAGTGTTTGCTTTAAAAATCGCGCCATTATCTCGTATGGAGTTACTCGCGATTTTTACGGACCACAAGAGCCTCAAGTATATTTTTACCCGAAGGAGTTGAATATGAGACAAAGGAGGTGGTTAGAGCTAATCAAAGACTATGATATCGAGATCCTTTATCATCCGAGCAAGGCAAACGTGGTTGCCGATGCCTTGAGCCGCAAGACGGTGCAGGAGCAGATGCTAGCTCGTTTGACCGCCCGAGGGAGTTGCGGTTAGAGTTCATGAGACCGAGATTGAGGTCCTGGATACAACGCATTCAAGGACAGCTGTGCATGCTTGAGATTTCACCATCCATTGATGAGACGATCAGGACGAAACAGATGTCGGACCCATTCTTATCCAGAATTCGAGGAGAAATCGATCAGGGGAAGGCCCCTGGATTTGTGGTTCACGAGGATGGACTATTACGCTTTAAAAATCGAGTGTGTGTACCAGCAGACGAAGAGTTGAGGAATACTATTATGAAGGAGGCTCATGCTACCCCGTATTCCATACACCCGGGATCAAACAAAATGTATAAGGATTTGAAGCCGTATTATTGGTGGGGTAATATGAAACGGGAGGTTGCCGAGTTCGTTTCGAAATGTCTGACCTGTCAGCAGGTCAAGATTGAGCATCAACGACCAGCTGGCATGATGAGACCGCTTCCTATTCCCGAGTGGAAGTGGGAAGACATATCGATGGACTTTATTACTAGTTTGCCGACGAGCCGTCGAGGCATGAATACGATTTGGGTGGTTGTGGATCGATTGACTAAATCAGCCCACTTCTTGGAGATCAAGGATACTTGGGGCCCTGAGAGATTGGCCCAATTATTCATCAAAGAGATTGTGAGACTGCATGGCACCCCTAAGAGTATTGTATCAGATCGGGACGGACGGTTCGTGTCGCACTTCTGGAAGGCGGTTCATCGTGCTATGGGTACACAGTTGAACTTCAAGCGGCTTTTCATCCTCGAGACCGACGGCGATCCGAGAGGACAATTCAAACTCTAGAGGATATGTTGAGGGCATGTGCTCTCGATTGGAAGCCTGACTGGGAAGCCCAACTGCCGTTGGTAGAATTCACATACAATAACAGCTGGCACGCCTCGATCATGATGGCACCTTATGAGGCACTATATGGTCGTCGCTGTAGGTCCCCATTGTCTTTGGGACGAATTACTCGAATCTATTGGTACGGAACCCGATATGTTATTGGCGGCCGCGAGAAGATTTCCCGATCAAGAGCCGTCATTAACGGCCCAAAGCCGCCGTAAATCATATGCGTATAATCGTCGACGACCACTCGAGTTTGAAGTTGGTGACCATGTCTTGGTCAAAGTATCTCCTACTAGAGGTGTTTTCCGATTCGGGAAGAGAGGCAAATTGAGCCCAAGGTATATTGGTCCGTTTGAGATCCCGGAACGAGTAGGCGACCTAGCCTATCGCTTAGCATTACCACCACTTTGAGTCGGATTCACAACGTATTCCATGTATCTCGCTTAAGGAAGTATGTTGCCGATCCAAGTCACGTTATTCAATTCGACGAGGTCGAAATAGCCGACGACCATTCGTATGAGGAGCACTGCAGATACTCGAAAGGAGAATTAAACAGTGAGGAACAAGACGATTCCCTTATTAAAAATTCAAGTGGTCAAGACACGAGTCGAGGAAGCTACGTGGGAGATCAAGATAGCATGCGAGAGAGATACCCCGAATCAAGTTTACCCCTTAGTTTCGGGACGAAACTCCTTTTAAGGGGGGGAGTATGTAATACCCTAGCCTTTAATATTGTATTTCATGATTTAAGTTAAGTATTGTTGCACCATATCTGTGATGTGTAGCATGTACCGACAAATTATGTTAAGTTGGATTCATGGTCATTCATACTATATTAGTTGATGGGTGATATTGCGAAAGTTCCATTTATACTGGTTATAGGAATTAACGAACGTTCACAGGGATTCTGAACGTGCGCTATGAAGGCCGCCTTACGTACGTAACACCGATACGTTAACGTCGTAATGCGGAAGATTCTCCGGCAATCCGCCTTTCGGCGGCTGGGGTCGCGCAAGGGGAGCGGGTCGGGAGTAGCACGCGACAGCCCACCCAACGGCCACTACGTACGGAATCGCCGCTTGGTTACGTACGTAACGAATCGCGTGTTTTTAGGCGGTGAGTTTGATGAAATTGGTTACGCACGTAATGATCATAAGATTACGACGTAAAGGCTATAACGTCGTTAACCACGCTCGTTAACGCACGTAATGTCGATTCAGATTATAAATGTAGATCGCCATTCATTTCCTACTCGGCCTTTTTCAATCTCCCGACTAAGGAACGATTCCCTTCCCCTCCAACTTCGTTTCTAAGCCTTTCTAACTTGTGTTGGAGCCTCAACACTTGATTGGTGACTTGGAGAAGCTAGAGATTGAAGTATATTCCTTGAAGTGTTGGTGTTGTTCTTCATTTTAAGGTTGGTCTTTCTTTAACTCATATCAATTCCATGTTTCTGATGATGTTAGTAGATAAATACTTCACATAATGATAGTATAGATTAGTGTAAACATGATAAGTTAATTGAATCATACTCAAATCAAGTGAAGATTAATTTTGAAGGTATTAGTATTGCTTCTTGAGGTAAATAACTTCATAATATGATTGTGTTGATAATGATATACATAAAACCCGAGGTATAGCATGATAATCGGAAGTTGATTTTAGTCTCTACACTAGGAACATGTTAGAGATGATGTCCTTAATGATTAAAAGTGGGAAATGTTAAGATTGTCTTGAACATTCTATTGATCCTTAAAGGTTGCATGAAACCATGATTTTGGCATTTAAAACCTTTGTGATGGAATTGTTGGAAAGATGATATTAACCCTTTGAAGATGATCTTTGTTAGATGGATGAAATTACTTCAAAATCTCAAGTATCCAATGGTATAACTAGGCATTTAATAAATTCTTCAAAGTAAAACAATGAATGTTGATAGGAGGAAGTTGTAATCTCCGTGCGTTCGAATTTATCGATTTCACCAAAGAGCGTTAATCACTACATTAATAGGTTAATAATGTTCTTAAGAGAGTTGTGTTGAATATGACGATACAAATACGGTAGATGAATAGCCGAATTCCATTTCATTAATCCGTGCATGTCTAGAGGAGTAAATTAAGATAATGTTCTTAACTCATTAAAGACTTGAACTTACGTTTCATATGATAATCAAGTTTTGAATGGAATCGTCGGTAAATAATGAAGAATGTAATTAAACACAACTTATATCGTAATTAGAAGTGTCGATGATTTGAAACGATATCCTCACGATATTACATTGATGATAAACTGGACATCAAGAATTTGACATCAAGATTAGAATATGTAATGAACATGATAAACATGCGATGATTTGTAATAAGAACATTAAAATGGTCAATAGGATAATCTATTTATTCAAAGTGAATTCACGAATATTGTTCATGCGATAATACCATTATCATACGAATGTGTTGTTGAATGGATTATATTTCATTCAAGGTTGCTTGTTCACGTGACTATTGTTAGACGAGGATACCGTTCGTTTGACCATTCAAAGAAGGATTATTCGTCTACGGAATTGAGGCAAGTTATCTTGCTTGGTTATAGTGATGGTTGAATTCTTGTGATTATTATGCGGTTCGTGTGTATGAAATGTTCGATAATCTATGATTCGTGATATGGTGATACCCTTGATCGTAATGTCATGGTGTTGGGGATGATACCCCCGGAATTACCGTCCTTATTACCGTTAGTTCTTTTGAGCTTTGTTGACACTTCGGTGAGTTGTTCGATTCCTCGTAAAAGTGTAATTCGTTGAGTTTCGTTGTCATGTTGTATCGTGACATCTCTCGAGTCATATCTGCGCCCGATTGGTTATGTGTAGGATTTTTAGCCGGCACTTGATGATCATGCGTGGATGCTTTCCGCATTTAGATCGTGCACACGAGGCGTAGTTCGTGAGGCTAATTAGGTACATCGTCCCACGTATATTCTGGATTCCGTATACGGGGTGGACATGTGCGGACACATTTCCGGATCGGGCGTCTTGACGTCCGTCTTGAGCCATAGTATGTGGTCGTTCGTATACTTGATTATGTTTCGGCATTGGGATCGATTGTTTATACGCCTTGGGTATATTCGGTAGTCGGTGGATTTCTTTGAAATCGGTATATATATATTGTATAATGCCATGAGAATTATTATCATGTATAGCCGACCACCTGTGGTTTGGGGCGAAATACTTGTATTTCGGGCGAGGAAGGGCAAGGCACGGGAGGAGCACAATGGCGACGGAGGATTCGATGTATGCTATTTGGGGCCCCAGTCTTTTGGTTGTTCGGTTATGTTTTAAGCGTGACTTTCGTTTTTATTTTGTGTCGGATGAATGTACTAAAACTTGTTAGGTACTACCCATCGTCATATGGTCATCTTAGTGTTTGGATCCTGTGTATGTTTGCTTGTATTTAAAAATATGAATAACTCATACTCCACACCGGGGTTTTGATAAATATCGTGGTACGGTGCCACGTTGTCGGATTTTAAGTGTATTTTGTGATATTGCCTGGTGGGTCCCAGGAGGGATCCACGGCACTGTAATGGCCACTGTTTTTGGGCTGTTACATTTATTTAGTTCACTAGACCGATTTAATTTATCTAATAAATTAAATAAGACATCCAATGTCTAAAATTCACAATAAGAGATCCAATTCAAATTATTCCATTGTCTACCTAATGCGCGGCTCGGTAGGCCCATCTCAGTTAGCAATGGGAGGAGCCAAAGAGTTATAGCACCACCTAGCCAGTCCCGCGGCCTATATTGTAACCTTACTGAGAATGAATGATAGGTATCATTCAAGAACGATTATGTCGCGAATACCAGTAAACGTATAAACCCTTCTTTCATATGTCCCGATCAAGTTATAAGGGTCACGATCAGTCAAACCCTATCCGTACTTGACGCTATGTCTGAGTTAATGCAAATTGAGATCATCGAGCTCTCGTGTATCCAATACAATTAGCTCCAATGCTTTGGCCAAAGACTTATGATCTCATTTGTCATTAACCACATAGGACATATACCTGTTCACTTACACGGGAAAGAATCATATCTTGGTATTTAGTAGAACCTGCTACTTGTCCGTCAAGATGCACGTCAAGGTTGACCCCCACCTCTCGGTATTCTGAGTCGAACTACTCTAGTGAAAATATTAACGTCACTAGTACATCTCTACTAAATCCTCAAGTCGAAGGTTCACGAATACCTATCACAACCTTTCGATTCCGTCATTGACTGTCTCGGAGTGAAATCTGTGTGGCGAATCGAGGGTGAGTACATTCGAGTATACTAATCCCATTATCATACCTATGACTTGTACTCCTACTAATAGTGACGACAGGCACACTCCTAGTCAAAGAACATATCATACAAGTCTTCACATAAACTTAACGCTCAATCAAGTTTCATCGACTTCGAACGATTAAGTATTTGAGTTATAAACTTTACCACTTCCTATCCCCATATCTAATAAGGAGTGGAAAGTTTTCTCTCAAATATATAGACTAGTTTATATATATATATATATATTTACAAGTCAGGAATGCTAGTGACTATCAGTAAATAAAGAAACACACAATTACCTTCTAATAATAGTTTACATAATTACAAGCACAATGCCCTCCCTCATACATCCCCTGAGTGGCATTCGAGGGCATATTCCTAATAGTAATAACATAGAGTTTAATGTGGTTCGAGGCAAACTCCTCTACTTCCATAGGTCTTTCACACAGGAGTAAAGTATTTATTAGAATCAAGGCATACACAACTATATAATTTTAACTAAACAGGTCACTGTACCATTCATACAGATTGATACAGTTGACTATAGCTTTTGGTCGTTCACATAAATTGGTTCTAGTCTCCTTTGACTGACTTCTTCTCACACATATTGAAGCTTCATCCCGGACACTCTTTGTCCCACACAGGTCAGAAAGGTTTCAATTAGTCCACATAGGCTATTGCACTCAACGTATAAGATAGGGTATTCAAACTATCAAAACAGCAGCAGTTTGCTTGGAGGACCTTGTTGTAGTGTGTTTTTCTCAATTGAGGACTTAGTATTTCTTTACTGAAAGATGGGAGATGTAGGCTTGAAGAAATATATTGCTCTTTGAAGATAATGAATGCTTCAGATAATTGATCAATCAGTAGTGAGCAATGTCCTCTGGATTGGGCTATTTATAACTATAGAAATATATCCATCATAAATGTACTTGTTGGCTGGTTGGTGAGATATAGACAGATCAGATTGGTGGCTTGCTGAATGTTTGAATTAAAGTACTTAGCATTTAATGCTTCAGGCATTCCTTTTGGCCTTCATTAAATGCTCTTGAGTCCACGGTTTGCAGCCGCATTAAATGCTGTCGTGTCACCATTAATTGTACCTTTAAAATCGTGAATACTTTTCCAATAAAGAACAACCTATTTCATAACAGTTTAAAAGTCAAAGTATAAACTTATTCGATTTGTATTATACGTTTCCTATGTAACATACATTATGTTGTAGCCAACAGTCCAATTTGATGTAAGTCGCATCTTCATAAACTGTAGGAACTCGACCTTTGAGCGTTGTATGAAGATCGATATAGAGACAGGTTGTAGGATGCATTTATCAAAATACTTAAAGTATTATTTATCCCAACATATTTGCTCCACGTTGAGGTGGGATAAGATCCCAAGGCCCACATTAGAGGAGTGCATTAATTTCTTCAGACATCGCAGCATGCCATCGTGGATCAGACGATGCTTATGAAATGTATGTTGGTTCAATGTCATCAGGAAGACGATGTTTTGTTGCATTTTATGCTTTTGGACGAAATATGCCTGCAGTACCTCGTGTGATCATTCCATGGGTATGGGTTGTCGGACGAGGAGTGGGTATAGTTTGTTCTGGGCTTGGAAAAGATTCATTAGTGCTAGTGGACAGTAATTATAGTGGAGTAGACCCGAGTGACTGTTCGCTCGATTAGAGGGATGCCTACAAAACAAGTGTTCTGTTTGTTGGTAATACTTCTGGCGATACAATATATGGAGATATATCAGAGCATACTATAAGTGGACTGGGTGCCGGTGGTTATTGTGATTGACCACACCGAGATGTGGTTTATAGTTGGTAATATAGGAATAGGAACATGTATTCAGAAAGTTAAACAGGACGAGAGATATATAGACGATCGGATGCCAAATCCATGCATTTATATGCACTTTGAGTGGTAGAATACCAAAAGAATAACTAAGATCCGTAATACCCGGTTGTAATTCACTCATTATCATTCAGTAATTATCATTCAGTAATTTTCACTCAGTAATTTTCACTCATTATTAATCATTCATCATTCATATTCATTCATTGTATTCACCGTTCAGAGTAATTTGCATCGTGTATCAGTTATTATTCGTCTTTCAACCCAGTTGGAGAGTTGGGTCGAGCGTATCATCATTGTCATCTTTGTAGTGGGCTGTGTTTGAGGAGTAGCGCACGCTACGTACTCTCCTTAGCACGCGCTAATTGAGTACGGGTAGCACACTCTACCTCTCAGCATTAGCGCACACTATGGTGTTTCAGGCTGACAGTCCAGAAGGCACTGGACTGCAGTTGAGTTGTTATAGCGCACGCTATGAATGGTAAGTAGCACGCGCTAGTAGTTCGGGGTAGCGCACGCTATGCAATCGGTGTAGCGCGCGCTAAGGGCAATCACGCAGAGTCCAGTGGGTACTGGACTGAATAGGAATAATTTATAGCGGACGCTATGAGAAGATATTAGCGTACGCTAATGGTGTAGTAGCGCACGCTGATTTTTAGGTGTAGCGCACGCTATCGCAAGCAGGTCAGAGGATAGAAGGTTCTGGACTTCAGTTACTGGGAATCAGATATTCAGTTAGCGCACGCTAATATTTTGGGCTTGCGCACATTATCGGGAAGGCATTAGCGCACGCTACCAAGTTCATAGCGTATGCTAACGAGGCAGTCAGAGCTCACTGGACTGTCCGGTTAACTCGCTAGTGCACGCTAAATATCAGGGCTTAGCGTGTGCTAATCTGGGAACAGTATAAATTGGACAGTCCAGTCCAGTTTCGTCATTTTCATTTCTCACTTCGTTTTTGGGCGATTCTGGGTGATTTGGAAGAATCTCTTCGAGCTGCACTCACCTATCATCATCTTCAAGCTTCTAAGTTGGATTAATCATCACCTTATCCTCTCCAACACATCAAATCAAGGTAATTATTTCTTGGATCTAGAAATTCGGAGTTCAAGTGTTTTCTTTCCGATATCTTTGTGTGAGCATGCTATGATGTTGTAATATGTTAGATATGGATTATCTACCTTGGATAAATGTATTCCTACGGATTTATTGGCGTATATTTCGGATTTCATGAATGTTGGGGTTTGATTCAAGAACACTTGAGTTGACTTCGTTATTTTTGAGGGTGTTCGATTAGATGTTGTCATTAACTCGAGTTGTGGATTCCTATGGGATTATCGATATCATTGAAGGTGTTTTGTCAGATTTTATTACTCACTTGGAGTTTGGTTTCGTTATTTTTGGGGTTGGTGTAACCAAAGGGAAGAACGTTTACAAAGTATTCATTAGAATGCCCCAATGAGTATGATTATTGTTGTATCGACGTTTGAGTTGGTTATTATCGTGCTTGATACGTATATTGAGCGTTTGTTGGTAATCATTTTATTCAAAGTTGTTCGAGCGGCCGGTATTTTCCACGTAGGACGTTTGTTCGAGGAAAGACTTTTCATCACCGGTGTTGTGTAAGTAAATTCTTACTCGGTTAAAGGGATATTCATTCCTTACGTTTTGTTCATTCATACATGTAATTCACTTATAATATATCATTCATGTCGAGACTCACGAGGAACGGCGGTTCCAAATCATTTTCATCGAAGCTATCACTCGTTGTATCATTATGTCATCTCGGTGAGTCGTTCTTTATCCTTGTCGGCTTTTGTTAATTACCTCTCATCTTGGCCGCGTTTTTTCTTACGACCTTCCAGGATTGTGTTTCATGGTCGGGTGGCGTATGTGTGGAATTTGTAGTCGGGCACACTATGGTCATGTGTATATGCGGGACTCTAGACACATTTAGACTGTGCACACGGTAAAGTACCTCCGTGAGACTAATTAGGCCAAGTTGCGGGTGTATATGCGGGGATCCAGACACTCGGATACTTGTGCACTCGCACATTCCATTCGGGCGTACCATGATACTCATCATTCAACTCTATTACTTAATTCATTCATGTGATTGTTGTATATTGTTCAACTCTTGAGAATTGTTGTTCTGTGTAACTGACCCCGTTGGGGATATTGTTTTTAGGTCATGGCAAGGCAAAAGCACGGGAAGAGAACGTTGATGGCGAGGAGTCCCAGTGATACTAGTAGGGGGTCCCAGTCTCTTCATTTCACTCATATTTTCTTGTTATGTATTTTCCGCTGCACTTCCTTTTGGATTGTCATTTGTTCAGTGTTGTATATTTTATCTTCATATAAAATATACATGTATTCAGTGTTTCTCTGGGTGTGTTGTACTTGAAACTCCTCATCGGAGTAATTGATGATGTAATGTGGTTCGATACTACATTTGTATTGTGCAATTCATTAATTTTCGTGCGTCTGGTGGGTCTCAGTTGGGGGTCCACGGCACTGTAATATCCGCCTAATTTGGGGTGTTACAAGATCTTTATGGAAAATCTAATTTGCCGGAGGTATATGGTTTAAGCCATGGAAAACACAAGCATTCAAATATTCTTAGATTTTTGTAGTTTAATGGGCGTTTAAACAAGGCCTCGAATTGACCTTAGCCAAGTAGAACAAGAGTAGGCAGTCGATTGATGAGAAAAATTCCAGTTAGCAATGCAAATGACCAATACTCTTCTAGTAAGCTTGCCTGGTGAAGTAACGAATGACCCATGTTGAGGATATAACCATGACGGCGTTCAGCAGTGCCGTTTTGTTCTGGTGTGGAAGGTGCTGTAGTGAGCCAACTAATGCCATCAGAAATAATAAATGGTATAAAATCAACGAATTCTCCACCGTTATCACTGTAAACATTTTTTATAGTGCCGAGCGACGTCTGCATTGAAGAGCCGAGTGACCTGAACATTGACATATCTGACAAACAATCGACGACCTATTAGTGCAATAGTTGGCATTACTACCAAAGAAGTTGCTATCGCTCCTAGCATTCCCGCAACCAGGAGAACTTCCTCTGTGACCCCGTCGGTAAAATGAATGAGTTGCCTCCCATGTTAGTAGAATAGGGTCGTGCTGTAGATTGAGATGACAACAAGAGATGTAGTTGCTTAGTTCAATCGACGATTATATTCATCTTGCGCAATGACCTTATCACAAAGATCTGCTAATGATACGAAAGTGTCTAATGCCGGAATAGTAGATGCTAATTCACAATAAGCAGGACCAAGTCCAGTTAATACATATAGGGCTCGTTTGGTAGCCATGTCAAGATATGGTAGGTTAGGATATGACATGTTATGATATGAGAAGATAGTTAAAACAGATATGTTATTTTGTTGTTTGGTAGGAAAATGATAAAATTACTGTTCTTCCTAGATATAACATGTAATATCCGCAATTTTCGATTTTCGGTAAATTTCTTTTTCGGCCGGAGTCCGTTTTGACGACTCTCTCATGACCGTTTCGTCATTTAGAGAATGATTAATTCTGCACTTTTTGTCATCCGAGTTCGTTTCGGTATCGTTTTGTTGAGTTCCGAGCTTTTTAGCGACTTTTCCGCAATTGAGTGCGATTCTTGCGAATCTCGTCCGAAACTGTTGTTTCGAGTTTCTCGTAATTTCATTTAATGTTATTATTCATGTTGCGAGCTTTGGTTTGGTGTTCCAATCACGTATCGTGATTTTCGGACGTTTTGGGCCATTTTCGTAATTTCCCAAAGTTTTGGGTAATTACTTCCGTTGTCGAATTCCGAGCCTTCGGTGGTCGGAATCGTGTGTTCTCTTAGTGCTCGGATTCGTCTTTGCGAATACTTCGTAACCGTATCTTCGATTCGTACTCAGGTTCGGGTTTCGGGGTCGTTCGGGCCGTCGGAGTTGGTCCCGGCCGAGTCATGGCCGGGCATGCTCGAGCCAGGCCGGCCCTGGCCGAGTAACGTACGGTAGTGCTCGGCCGTTACGTACGTAAGGCCGGTTACGTACGTAAGGCCCTGGCCGGTAACGTACGTAACATTTCCGGCATTTCCAGGCAGTGTGTTCGGCCATGGCCGGTTACGTACGTAAGCCATGGCCGGTTACGTACGTAACCCGGCCGGCAGTCGGCCTATTTAAGGCCTGGCAGCGTTTTTCTTCAGCCATTTCTCATTCTTTTTCTTCCCGTACGCGGCTTTGGGTGTGTGAATCATCTAGAGATGTTGTTGGAAAATGAATCCATGAAGTGTTGAGGTTCATATCTTCAATCATCCGTCCTATAACATCCTCCGATCTACCGAATCAGGTCAGATTTCCTAGAAATCTAGTTTTGGGGAATTTGGGTATTTTGGTTGTTTTCGTCCGATTAATCCGATTTAACTTAGGATTATGATGGATTGATGAATATGTAGATGTATTATATCATTTCCTTTATTATTCCATGGTTGGATCGTATCGATTCGTTGTTTGGGTCGAGTTCTTGACCGACGCCTTGAAGGTGTCCGGTAGAATGTCATAGAGGTGTTTTCGGGCGTTCTACGATTATTCTTCCTCGTATGATCGATGATTTATTGATTATATGTTGTTAGGGTCTAATTCTTGTGGAGAACTCGAGTCGGAACCCTTCTGTTCGTCGTTTTCTTCAAGCTTCTCGATCGTGGGTGTATTCTTTTCCTTCGCCGAGGAATCGTAGGTGTTCGAGGTGTCCCGACTGAGCCGTGATTGTAGGAGTGTCCGGTATCGATTATCGAGGCAAGTATCTTGCCCATACATTACGTGTTTTGTGGATATTATGGTTGTTAATCGTCGATGTGTGCTAAATAAATATTAATAACCATTTTTCAAAAGAATCGGAATATTTACCACCATGCTTTTTGTAAAGGTGACCCATGTGTGTCGGGAATTAATGTGCTTAGTTGAATATGTGAGCTAGTGTCTAGTATAGAATCACCTTACTTTCTTGTGATGTCATTGCGTATGATTATGTCGTTGGTAAATGTAAAGTGTAATTCTTTTGTCAAATTATGTGCTTGGAGTCACGTGTTTATGGATGAATATGTGAGTTTGTGTGATATTAGTTGTGTCGTTCGGTGATGTTGAAATCTTGTGCTTCCTTTTGAATCGTATCATTACTTGGTCGTGAGTATATGTTGGATGAACTGGCCATTCTAGTAAGGTACCTCGACTATATATACTGTGATTGACCTTCGAGGCATGTGGTTTGCAACTGTGATTTTGGAACGTGTGTGTGTTGTTCCTTCCACCCGGAGTGTCCGACGGGATGTCTGGGGGTCGATACTAAGGGGTACGGCCACGAAAGTGGACTTGGGTGCGTGTGTGGATGAACTTCCACCTGGAGTGTCCGACGGGATGTCTGGGGGTCGATACTAAGGGGTACGGCCGCGGAAGTGGTTTCCCACCCGGAGTGTCCGACGGGATGTCTGGGGGTCGATACTAAGGGGTACGGCCGCGGGTTACCAGTTGTGGTTTTCATCTTGAGGATGACGTTGATGTTTTCGTTAATTGTGATATTGTCCGGAGTATCACAATGCTTTGTGCTTGGGGTCGAGAGACATTATATATCGAGTCTTGGTGCTTGGCTAGAATGGCATAGGAATAATGTGTTATGTGTAATGTGTCCTTGTAAGTGAATTGAAGTGGATGATCGGGTCGTAGACCCTGTGTTTTGTGACCGGAATGGTTGGGTCGTGAATGTAATATCCGGTATTTTTCTTTCCCTTGTATTTTCATTTTTGGTATATTTCTCGGTCATAGTGACCCCCGTGTATCTTTTAGTATGTCCTTCCTGTCATCTGTTGAACTATAATCTCGTTATTGTTTATTGTTTCAACTTTCCTCATATGAGTTCGACTTTGTTAGATCACCATTAATTTTTGGTAACTCCAAAAATTCTAAATCTTTGCAATATTATAGTGCATCGAGTTAGCTTTCCAATGGTTCAAACGGTGAGTCAATCGGAGTCCGGACGAGAGAGTTATGGTCGTTTCAGTTTTTGGCCGATCACTGCCGACCGGACTCGGTCGTGTCGTCCGACACGGCCCGTGCCGTACTCGTCCGGAAATGCCGAAGTTTCTGCCGACCCGAACTTCGGCCGTGTCATCCGACACGGCCCGTGCCGTACTCTTCCGGATAAGCACGAAATGATCGCTGACACGCCCGACCGTGTTCCAGACACGGCCGAGTCATGCCGAAGTCGTCGGACGGTCGCTATCGGGAGGCCCTCAGCGCCGCGGCCGTGTCAAGTAGGACACGGTCGAGTCCCTGTCGGCGGTATGCGACACGACCGTGCCAATCGGCACGGGCCGTGTCCGGCAGCCAACCCTATAAAAGGCCCCGCAGACGTTTTCTTGCCATTTTTCACCTTCTTCTTCTCCTCTTCCGCACTGGCGTGTTCTAAGCTTGAAGCCATGTTGTTTAACAACATATCCATGCGATTCTTGAGGTTATATCATCAATAATCCGTCCGATATCATCCCTTGATCCAAATAATCAAGGTTAGATCTTTAGAACCCTACTTTTGGTAAAATTGGGGTTTTCGTGTTTTTGTCCGATTCGTTCCGTTTTGTTGATTAATTCATGATGAATATGATTAATCTTGTTGATATTCTTAGTTTCCCTACGGATTCATGGTATATTTCGTGATTTTTACGGAATCGAGAGGGTTTGGTTGTGATCCGCCCTCGTTGTTGTTTATATACGAATATACATGAATCGTAGGCGGGTTTTCGGTGTATTCCAATTCCGTATTCATTTAGAAATGGTTGTGATTGTATTCTTCAATCGTTAGGTTCGGTTTCATTGGTTCCTAGCGTTCATCGGTGACTTTCCTTTCCGTTCGCGTCGTCAATAATTCAAGGCAAGTACATGTATTACATTCCGTTATGTGCGTATGATTTTGATGCGAATGATGTAAATGGTTTTATTGAACGAATGTGATTGTTTCTCTTCCACAGGGATGGCGTGTGGCCTCCGGGGCCGATACTAATGGGTACGGCCACGGAAGTGGACTTGGGTGCGTGTGTTGATGTTCTTCCACACAGGGACGGTTCGACGGGACCTCGGGGCCGATACTAATGGGTACGGCCGTGGAAGTGGTTTCTCCCCTGGGACGGTCAGCGGGACCTCGGGGACCGATACTAATGGGTACGGCCGCGAGTTACCAAGCGTGGATAAATGTGATGTGGGAAAACTGTTATTATCTTGTTTTGGTGTTAATGTGATATTCCGGAATATTGGTTTTCAAAATGACTTTCCTAGCGATTTATTTGCGTTGAATCGTGTATGTATATAATGTTGTGTAATTATGTACTTGCACTAGCTATTCGAATGCTAACCCCTTAAATTGGTGAAATGCGTCTTATGCATTTTCTGTGCAGGAAGAGGCGAGGCACGGGACACGCACGCGAAGGATGGGTGGCTTGATGATGTGGCTCGAGTCTGCATTTTTATGTTTTGTCATTGCATTGTCGAGTATTGAAGTTAGACTGTCTGTTTTGAGACTTGGTTTAAGTCCCCTGCGTGGGCAATAAATTGGTATTTAACCTCTGTTCATGTATTACGTTAAAAATATTTTGGCGAGGCCACGGCCTTATTTACTTTTGAGTGCATTATTCGGGACTACATTGTGGTTTATATGTCATGTGTTAGCTGGTAGACCTCACGAGGGTTCTACGGCGTGTAATATCCCGATTGTGAATTGGTGTGTTACATTTATGGTATCGAGCTTAGGTTTTGAATACCTAGGTCATCGGTGAATTTTGGGTGCATCGGTTGCGTCATTAGAGTCGACCATTGAGCCTAATATCATCATGCTACCGTCTTTTCGTGCGACCCGTGGTCGTAAGTCTCCTCGAACTCTTATATATCCGTAATTCGTTTTCTTGCGCTGTTGAATCGTGACTTGTGTTACCAACTTTGTGAATTGTGAATCTTTCGATCCTGTCCTTTTCTTATTTTCCTTCGTATGTTGAGAGGTCGTGGTAGACCGGCTAGGGACGCGGCCGAGGCCGTGGTCGGGTGCGATAATGAGGAGGGCTCACTTTCTCGATCTGCGGACTCGGCCTCTCACTCGGTGCCGTCGGGTAATAATGCCGCCGAGCTACCGCCGTACTTCAGATTAGTAGCCCGGCTTGCTCGAATAGCTCGTGGTGGACGCGAGAATCCGCCCCGACACCCGAAGAGGAAGCTAGTAAGTGGCTTGACGGTGTCCAAGATGCACCCTCCTCGTTTCTCGGATCTTCCGACTCCTCGGTTGGGAGAATTGGCTCTTTCGATTGTCCAGACCTTTGATGCCGTAGCTTGTCCCGAAGACGAAGGGTACATATTGCCCACCTCCGGGATAAAGAAGTCTGCGGAGTGGTGGGAGGCCGTTGCGCCCAGAGATCGTCGGGCCACTTGGGAGGAGTTCGTGGCTGCTATGGAAGCGAGAATATTGCCCACCGCCGCTAAGGAGCGCAGAATTGTGGAGTTCTTCACCGCTACACCTCAGATGTGCCTATTTCTCGTGCCATCATTTCTTACAATCAATGATTGGGCTTCGTGAGGGATCAAGTGAGAACGGAGGCCGATAAAATCCGATACTTCAATATGCGCATGAAGCCGCATATTAGACAGTATGGCGCCGCTCATGTGTGCCACTTTGAAGGAATACTGTGATCGCGCTCGCGATCGAGATGGTCATCCTAATCGAGTCGGTTTGAAGCTAAGAAGCGAAGACTACCGGCGGGTTCTCGGCCGTAAAGGTGGCCGCCAAGTCTCGTTCGCTCCTACACCAGGGAAGAGGCCGTTTCATCGGCCGGTGGATCCTGGTAACCGTTCGGTCCAGTCTGTGGCACCTGGCGGGAGAGTTTGTTTTAATTGCAGTCAGCCCGAGCACGTTATGAAGGATTACCCATTTCCGTTAGTTGCTTGCTTTACTTGCGGACAGACCGGACATAGGGCAGCTCATTGTGAGAGGGCCACCAGGGCCGCTAGAGTTCCGACTACCACTACCGATCAGAAGGATCACAGTTTTCCAGCCACTCATGTTCCGCAGGGTTCGGGTCGTGATAGGGGTCGAGGTCAGCCGGATCACCGTGCAGCCTCGAGTTCGGGTTCAGTTCACCCCCGGTTGTATCAAATGAGGCGCACAGAGGAGGCGGACATTCCGGTGGCGTCAGGTACCACTCAGATCCTTACTCATCCATTTAGTGCTTTTTGATTCGGTGCTACTCATTCCTTTATTGCGTCGGATTGTGTGAATCGTATTGGCTTTAATCGCTTGTTTGAATGTGAACCGTTTGTGGTGGGTACGCCTAGCGGGATCGCATGGTTGGGGACCGGGAAGTTAGGGATTGCCCTGTGAGGATCGGGAGCCGAGACTGGCCCTCGAACCTCATTGTTATCGACCTCAAGGGTGAGGATTTAATCCTCGGGGACGATTGGTTAGAGCGTCACGGTGCTATCATGAACTATCGGACTCGTTCTATCTCGATCGTGTCCGAGGATGGCACCGAGCATACTCTCGTCATGTAAGCCGTAAATCGGGAGCGTGATTAATGCCTTTAAGTCGATAAAACTTCTGAACAATGGTTGTGTCGGCTACTGGTGTTACGCTCTGAAGGCGGAAGATGGTGGAGTTGACATGTCGTCAATTCCAGTTGTTGGTGAGTATCCCGATGTTTTCCCAGACGACTTACCGGGGTTACCACCGCAGCGAGAGGTGGAGTTTCCTATCGATCTTGAGCCGAATGCAGCCCCTATTTCTCGAGCACCGTACCGTATGGCACCGTCGGAGATGTTTGAGTTGAAGAACCAGTTGGGAGAATTGTTAGATAAAGGGTACATTCGACCGAGCGCATCGCCTTGGGGTGCGCCCGTACTTTTCGTTAAGAAGAAAGATGGGTCGCTTCGTTTATGCATCGATTTTCGAGAATTAAACAAGTTGACCATCAAAAATAAATACCCTTTGCCCAGATTGACGATTTGTTTGATCACCGCAGGGGCGACAGTCTTTTCAAGATTGATTTGCGATCGGGCTACTACTAGTTGAGAATTCGGGACGCCGATATTCCGAAAAGCGCCTTCGGACGAGATATGGCCATTACGAGTTTGTGGTTATGCCTTTCGGGCTAACCAATGCCCCAGCAGTGTTCATGCAGTTGATGAACAAAGTTTTCATTGAGTATCTAGACAAATTCGTAGTCGTTTTTATCGACGATATTCTTATCTATTCACGGAATCGGGAGGAGCACGCCTTTCATCTCCGGATTGTATTAGACACTTTGAGTACTGAGCAGTTGTACGCGAAGTTCTCTAAGTGTGAGTTTTGGCTCGAGGAAGTGACGTTCCTCGGGCATGTGATTTCAGCAGAGGGAATTCGAGTAGATCCGCAGAAGATAGAGGCAGTGATGGCTTGGGAGCCGCCTAAGAATGTGAAGGAGGTGAGGAGTTTTCTGGGTCTTGCCGGATATTACCGTAGATTCGTTGAGGGATTTTCTAAGATCGCTAGACCACTCACTCAGTTGCTCCAGCAAACTCAGAAGTTCGAGTGGACTGCAGACAGGCAGGACAGCTTTGACGAGTTAAAGAGACGTCTGACTACCGCACCCGTTTTAGCATTGCCTCAGGGAAACGAGGACTTCGTAGTGTATAGTGATGCTTCGGGCCTTGGTCTAGGATGTGTTTTGATGCAGAGAGATAGAGTCATTGCTTATGCGTCCCGCCAGTTGAAACCTTACGAGGTGAATTATCCCACGCACGATTTGGAGTTAGCTGCGGTCGTTTTTGCCTTAAAGATATGGAGGCATTATCTTTATGGGTCGTCTTGTAAGATTTTTACGGATCATAAGAGCTTGAAGTATATCTTCAGTCAGAAAGAATTGAATATGAGACAGCGTAGGTGGTTGGAACTAATTAAAGATTACGACCTCGAGATACTTTACCATCCGGGTAAGGCTAACGTAGTGGCTGATGCGTTGAGCCGGAAGCCGATGGCGTTGCAGATGTTAGAGGTACTTACACCACAGAGTAGGATCCAGCGGGATTTTATTTGTCGATATCGAGGTTTGGGTTCGGGGATTCAGGTCGATTATGTACGTTAGAGATCACTTCGTCCTTGATGATATCAAGCGGCGAGATGATGATCCGTTTTTGGTCCAGTTGAGGGAGGATGTGAGGAAGGGGAAAGCCCCTGGATTTGTGGTTCACGATGATGGAGTTTTGAGGTTTCGCGGCAGACTTTGTGTACCGAGTGATATTGAGCTGAGACAGAAAATCTTGAGTGAAGCTCATGCTACACCTTACTCCATACATCCTGGTATGAGTAAAATGTACAAGGATGTGAGGAGCAACTACTGGTGGAGTAATTTGAAGACAGACGTTAGTGAGTTTGTGTCGAGGTGTCTGACCTGTCAGCAGGTTAAGATCGAGCATCAGCGACCCGCGGGGCTGTTACGACCACTTCCTATTCCGGAGTGGAAATGGGAGGACATTTCTATGGATTTCATTACCGGTATGCCTAAGACTCGGACGGGAATGAACATGATTTGGGTCGTTGTTGATCGACTAACCAAATCAGCTCATTTTCTAAGTATTAAGGACACTTGGGGCTGGAGAGGCTTGCACGAGTGTTTGTTGCGGAAATAGTGAGATTGCATGGGACCCCTAAGAGTATTGTTTCGGATCGTGATGGCCGGTTCATATCACATTTTTGGCAGGCCGTTCATAGAGCTTTGGGAACCGAGTTGAGACTTAGTACATCTTACCACCCTCAGACAGACGGACGATCGAGCGGGACGATACAGACGCTAGAGGATATGTTACGAGCCTGTGCTTTAGATTGGAAGGATGATTGGGAGACACACTTGCCGTTGATCGAGTTCACGTACAACAATAGTTGGCATGCCTCGATCAAAATGGCACCATTCGAAGCGTTGTATGGGAGGAGGTGCAGATCGCCGTTGTGTTGGGATGATACATCTGAGCTAATCGGTACCGAGCCCGACATGATAGTTGATACGAGGGAGAAGGTTACCTTGATTCGTGGTAGATTGCTGACGGCCCAGAGTCGGCAGAAGTCTTATGCCGATACACGTCGCCGACCGTTGGAGTTTGAGGTGGGAGATCACGTCTCGCTTAAGGTGTCGCCGACACGGGGAGTTTACCGCTTCGGTCGGAAGGGTAAACTTAGTCCGAGATATATCGGGCCGTTTGAGATTTTAGATAGAGTTGGAGAGCTTGCGTATCGGTTAGGCTTGCCGCCGTCCCTGAGCCACGTGCATAACGTATTTCATGTTTTCCAGCTTAGGAAGTACGTATCGGACCCTAGCCATATTATTGATTTTGGAGAGATCGAGTTGGGGCCCGACATTACCTTCGAGGAGAGGCCGATTCAGATCTTAGAGCGTCGAGTGAAGCAACTCAGGCACAAAACCATTCCTTTGGTCAAAGAGCAGTGGTCGAGGCATGGATCCGAGGAAGCCACGTGGGAAACGGAGGAGAGTATGAGGTCGAGATACCCCGAGTTATTCGTGTTGTAAGTTTCGGGACGAAACTTATTTTTAGGGGGAGATAATGTAATATCCGGTATTTTTCTTTCCCTTGTATTTTCATTTTTGGTATATTTCTCGGTCATAGTGACCCCGTGTATCTTTCAAGATGTCCTTCCCGTCATCCTTGAACTATAATCTCGTTATTGTTTATTGTTTCAACTTTCCTCATATGAGTTCGACTTTGTTAGATCACCATTAATTTTTGGTAACTCCAAAAATTCTAAATCTTTGCAATATTATAGAGAATCGAGTTAGCTTTCCAATGGTTCAAACGGTGAGTCAATCGGAGTCCGACGAGAGAGTTATGGTCGTTTGATTTTGGCGATCACGCTGACTCGGACTCGTGTCGTCCGACACGGCCCGTGCCGTACTCGTCCGGAAATGCCGGTTTCGCCGACCGAACTCGGCCATGTCATCCGACACGGCCCGCGTGCACTCTTCCGGATAAGCTCGAACGATCGCCGACACGCCCGACCGTGTTCCAGACACGGTTGAGTCATGCCGAAGTCAGCCGCCGGACGGGTCGCTATCGGGAGGCCCTCGCCGCCGCGACCGTGTCAAGCGTGACACGGCCGAGTCCCCTGTCGTCGGTACCAGGCGACACGACTGCCCGATCGGCACGGCCGTGTCCGCAGCACCAACCCTGTAAAAGGCCCCGCAGACGCTTTTTCTTGCCATTTTTCACCTTCTTCTTCTCCTCTTCCGCACTGGCGTGTTCTAAGCTTGAAGCCATGTTGTTTAACAACATATCCATGCGATTCTTGAGGTTATATCATCAATAATCCGTCCGATATCATCCCTTGATCCAAATAATCAAGGTTAGATCTTTAGAACCCTACTTTTGGTAAAATTGGGGTTTTCGTGTTTTTGTCCGATTCGTTCCGCTTTGTTGATTAATTCATGATGAATATGATTAATCTTGTTGATATTCTTAGTTTCCCTACGGATTCATGGTATATTTCGTGATTTTTACGGAATTGAGAGGGTTTGGTTGTGATCCGCCTCGTTGTTGTTTATATACGAATATACATGAATCGTAGGCGGGTTTTGGTGTATTCCAATTCCGTATTCATTTAGAAATGGTTGTGATTGTATTCTTCGAATCGTTAGGTTCGGTTTCATTGGTTCCTAGCGTTCATCGGTGACTTTCCTTTCCGTTCGTTGCGTCGTCAATAATTCAAGGCAAGTACATGTATTACATTCCGTTATGTGCGTATGATTTTGATGCGAATGATGTAAATGGTTTTATTGAACGAATGTGATTGTTTCTCTTCCACACTGGGATGGCGTGTGGCCTCCGGGGCCGATATTAATGGGTACGGCCACTAAGTGGACTTGGGTGCGTGTGTTGATGTTCTTCCACCGGGACGGTTCGACGGACCTCTGGGGGCCGATACTAATGGGTACGGCCGTGGAAGTGGTTTCTCCCCTGGGACGGTCCGACGGACCTCTGGGACCGATACTAATGGGTACGGTCGCGAGTTACCAAGCGTGGATAAATGTGATGTGGGAAACCTGTTATTATCTTGTTTTGGTGTTAATGTGATATTCGGAATATTGGTTTTCAAAATGACTTTCCTAGCGATTTATTTGCGTTGAATCGTGTATGTATATAATGTTGTGTAATTATGTACTTGCACTAGCTATTCGAATGCTAACCCCTTAAATGGGGGAAATGCGTCTTATGCATTTCAGGTACCGGGAAGGCTGAGGGGCAGGCACGGGACACGCATGCGAAGGATGGGCTGGCTTGATGATGTGGCTCGAGTCTGCATTTTTATGTTTTGTCATTGCATTGTCGAGTATTGAAGTTAGACTGTCTGTTTTGAGACTTGGTTTAAGTCCCCTGCGTGGGCAATAAATTGGTATTTAACCTCTGTTCATGTATTACGTTAAAAATATTTTGGCCGAGGCCACGGCCTTATTTACTTTTGAGTGCATTATTCGGGACTACATTGTGGTTTATATGTCATGTGTTAGCCTGGTAGACCTCACGAGGGTTCTACGACGTGTAATATCCCAGTTGTGAATTGGTGTGTTACAGTGGACCCCGTGTTTTGTTAAACGGACTTGTATTTTGAAAAATGAACTTTGGGGCTGTGACCCTAAATGGCTTTCGAGGAATTAAGAACATTTTCAATTTTTAATGTTTTCAAAACTCCTGAGATTTGGAAATGTTTTCAAAATGCTTACTTGCTTCGTTTCTGCTTTCAAGACTTGAACTATTTTTAACTAAATATATCTCGGGAAGTCTTTCATTATATTCTCGGAATGTGTTGTGTATGGCTCGTATTTGCACTTTATACTTGCACCGCGAAACAAAGGAGTTTTGCTAACCCCCGAGTAATCGGGGTGGATATCTCATATTGTGTCAGTGCACAGGTTTTCGGGAGCAAGACACGGGATCGGCACGAGGGATGATGAAAGACGAATGATACTAATCACACGAAGGCGCTTTGGGTTCGATTAGTAGTCCATTGTATTGTCTTTTCCGCTGTCTTATTGTTTGTTGTTGCATGTATTTTACCCTTGTGTGTGGGTATGAGTCTGGATGAGTTTATGTATCTTGATTTGTAAGTCAGTGACGAAAGACCAAATCGGTCTATTGGTCCGTTATTTTGATTCGTCGGTATGTAATGTAATGTGTTGTTTTGATGTCTAGCCTGGTGGATCCTCACGGAGAGGGTCTGCGGCGTGTAATATTCCCGGTTTGATCTGGGGATGTTACATTTATGGTATCGGAGCTTAGGTTGAGGAAACCTAGGCTGTCGGGTCGAGTTATGTGTTGTTGAGTCCTGTATTGTCAGATTTTGTCTGACTGAGTCGTGTCGCGACGCGTCGTCTGGGATGTCAGCCGTGATTAGTATCAAGGTGCAGCCATCATCTTCGTGCGATCTGTGGATGTAAGTCTCCCTACTACATGTTGTACCACGAGCTATACGAGCCTGTATGATTCTGTGTTATGTAGTAGTATTTGAAGATGCATCGTGAGTAAGTGACATATATTTGTTAATTCCCGTTTTGTGCTAGAATGAATAATGATCTTGCTAAATATATCCTTGTATGAACTGTTTCTCTTGCAAGAGTAACAACCTCAGAATTTTTAGTTTCGAAGGCTTCCGGGGAGCCACGTAAATTTTTAAAATGTTCTCCAAGGGAGGAAAATTTTCGATTTTTGTATGTTGACCTCAAGGTCAAAATTTTTGAGACTTCAACTACTGATATTTCATTTTCATCTCATACTATAAGTTTTCAAAACCCGAGTTTTTAACTCAAATAAGGCCTTCAAAATATACTCAAGACATGACTCTCGTTTGTAACTTTTCGGTTTCATGAATGTTGGTCAAAAGATGCGTATTGATGATGCTCTCGTTGTTGAGCAGTGGTGCCAGTTTTATGATTAAAATAGTAACGTGAAAGTTGAGTCCATCGGTATGTATGTGTTGAGATAGTCCTCTTTATTGAGAAGTAAAATTTTTGTTTTTGGTAGGATGATTTTCTTTTAATGGTTGATTGTGAGATGTTATAATTATGTGAATCGATGACATTTAGACTCGTATGTTGTTGCTTATTTGTAACCTTCGAGTCTAGTATTACCTCATATATGTTTGCAATCGTGTTGGTGATTAGAGCAGTTAGCACAGGCTTAATACGAGCCTAACGCGCGCTAACGTGGCGTGTTTAGCGCACGTTAATCTTTGTGGTAACACGCGCTAATCAACTTGGGCAGAGGCTATGTAACCGCATTATAGCCGTTAGGTCTAACTTTTGCGGCCAATCACCTGTAGTTGTATTCTCTACGTGGTGTCTAGTGATAACAACTGTTGTGCGTGAATGTGTGTTAAGACTTTTCGTATTGCTAGGTGATATTTGATTGTGTTTGATGAATTGATAAATTATGTCTGCTGTGTGTGTTCAAAAACACTTTCCTGGAAACTTCACAAAGTTTTGACGGTTCAATTAATCGGCGGCTCCGTGTATACTTTGAAAATTATTTGGAATTGGCAAGCCGGCCTTGGATTCTCAAATAAAACCTCAATGGTATTTGAAAGAGTTGTTTTAAAGTACATGTAGACATTTTGTAAAATATTACCGTCGTTGATGTTTGTGAAGTGTTGGGAGAATTTTCGAAAATGATTTTTAACGTATTGTTGTATTTTCAAATAATTCGAGTGAATGATTTTCAAAAATCTCTCACACCATAAAAATATTTTATTTCAAAAACCAATGCGATTTTTATTTTCAAAATATATAGTGAAAGATGAAAAATCTCACTCGATGTAAAGTTCAAACTCGGATTTGGAAATGTTAGAGTATGTAAGAATGATTTGATGATCTTGCATGGTTAACTTGTTAGTTGTTAACGGTGATGATGATACGTAGGGGCATGATGACTTCAAATGATTTCAAATGAGTCGGTTAAAGTATGTTGTTTACAAGTTTTGACGAAACAACCCGAGGTACCAAAAGTACTTTTAAAGTTTATTTTAAATACCATACAAATCCTAGGATTTTCAAAAGATTTCCTTTAAAAGGATACCTCGTAGATTTTCTTTTCGAGTTGTTATTGGTTACCTTATGTGATATGTCGTGCTGAGTTGGTACTTTAGTATAATATTTTGCGAAGTCGTGCAATCGTATTGAGTGGGAATCCGCTTAGTATGCCGATGGGCAGAGGATACAGTCGTGACCACGATACTAATGGCCATGAAGATCGGATGTGGACCAAGAGGATATGGTCGGGAAGGTTACTATTCCAGCACTTCGTTCTCGTTGTTTAGGTTTCGGGATGAAACCTCTTTTAAAGGTGATATGATGTAATACCCGCATTTTTCTTTCTTTCTCTTCTGTTTCGTCCAACCGTATCGACTCGACTGTGTTCGTTGATGCTTCTGACCTGGTGTTGTTTCTCACCTTTGTCATTCGAGCGAGTTCTGATATTGTCCCAAATTGATCTATATATTGTTGTGACCTTTCCCAGTTCGGAAAATTAGTCTCGTTTTCGATCTTCCAACCCTTGGGCGGTGGAATTCTGTATTTGTTCAGCGATTGGCTCGCGTTTTGATTGATGTACCGTTGGGTTGTTCAATCGTATTGATTTTCGTCCGTTGTGTTTTGTGATTGTTCGGATAATTGACTTGATTGTATTATCCATTTGATGACGCTTGTTACTTGTTGGTTTTGTTATATCCCTAACGGCGACGTTGTGTTGGTCGTCGTGGAGCGTGTTTTCACGCCGTATATTCCTTCGCGTTGCTTGTAATGTTTCGCCGATGGGCGTAAGTTACGCGTTTCCTTGCGTATATCGTTGAGTTTTCCTGGCGGGATATTGCTTCTCCCTACTTGTTTTAAGTTTCGGGACGAAACTTCTTTTAAGGAGGGTAGAATGTAATATCCGCAATTTTCGATTTTCGGTAAATTTCTTTTTCGGCTGGAGTCCGTTTTGACGACTCTCTCATGACCGTTTCGTCATTTCGAGAATGATTAATTCTGCACTTTTTGTCATCCGAGTTCGTTTCGGTATCGTTTTGTTGAGTTCCGAGCTTTTTAGCGACTTTTCCGCAATTGAGTGCGATTCTTGCGAATCTCGTCCGAAACTGTTGTTTCGAGTTTCTCGTAATTTCATTTAATGTTATTATTCATGTTGCGAGCTTTGGTTTGGTGTTCCAATCACGTATCGTGATTTTCGGACGTTTTGGGCCATTTTCGTAATTTCCCAAAGTTTTGGGTAATTACTTAGTTGTCGAATTCGAGCCTTCGGGTGGTCGAATCGTGTGTTCTCTTAGTGCTCGGATTTGTCTTTGCGAATACTTCGTAACCGTATCTTGATTCGTACTCGTGTTCGGTTTCGGGGTCATTCGGGCCGTCGGAGTTGGTCCCGCCGAGTCATGGCGGGCATGCTCGAGCTGGCGGCCCCCGCGAGTAACGTGCGGTAGTGCTCGGCCGTTACGTGCGTAAGGCGGTTACGTCGTAAGGCCTCGGCGATAACGCACGTAACGCTTCCGGCATTTCCAGCAGTGTGTTCGGCCATGGCGATTACGTCGTAAGCCATGGCCGATTTACGTGCGTAACGGCCGGCAATCGGCCTATTTAAGGCTGCGGCGTTTTCTTCACCATTTCTCATTCTTTTTCTTCCCGTGACGCGGCTTTGGGTGTGAGAATCAACTAGAGATGTTGTTGGAAAATGAAACCATGAAGTGTTGAGGTTCATATCTTCAATCATCCGTCCTATAACATCCTCCGATCTACTGACCGCCGATTTCCTAGAAATCTAGTTTTGGGGAATTTGGGTATTTTGGTTGTTTTCGTCCGATTAATCCGATTTAACTTAGGATTATGATCGATTGATGAATATGTAGATGTATTATATCATTTCCTTTATTATTCCATGGTTGGATCGTATCGATTCGTTGTTTGGGTCGAGTTCTTGACCGACGCCTTGAAGGTGTCCGGTAGAATGTCATAGAGGGGTTTTCGGGCGTTCTACGATTATTCTTCCTCGTATGATCGATGATTTATTGGTTATATGTTGTTAGGGTCTAATTCTTGTGGAGAACTCGAGTCGGAACCCTTCCGTTCGTCGTTTTCTTCAAGCTTCTCGATCGTGGGTGTATTCTTTTCCTTCGCCGAGGAATCATAGGTGTTTGAGGTGTCCCGACTGAGCCGTGATTGTAGGAGTGTCCGGTATCGATTATCGAGGCAAGTATCTTGCCCATACATTACGTGTTTTGTGGATATTATGGTTGTTAATCGTCGATATGTGCTAAATAAATATTAATAACCATTTTTCAAAAGAATCGGAATATTTACCACCATGCTTTTTGTAAAGGTGACCCATGTGTGTCGGGAATTAATGTGCTTAGTTGAATATGTGAGCTAGTGTCTAGTATAGAATCACCTTACTTTCTTGTGATGTCATTGCGTATGATTATGTCGTTGGTAAATGTAAAGTGTAATTCTTTTGTCAAATTATGTGCTTGGAGTCACGTGTTTATGGATGAATATGTGAGTTTGTGTGATATTAGTTGTGTCGTTCGGTGCTGTTGAAATCTTGTGCTTCCTTTTGAATCGTATCATTACTTGGTCGTGAGTATATGTTGGATGAACTGGCCATTCTAGTAAGGTACCTCGACTATATATACTGTGATTGACCTTCGAGGCTTGTGGTTTGCAACTGTGATTTTGGAACGTGTGTGTGTGTTGTTCCTTCCACCCGGAGTGTCCGACGGGATGTCCGGGGTCGATACTAAGGGGTACGGCCACGAAGTGGACTTGAGTGCGTGTGTGGATGAACTTCCACCGGAGTGTCCGACGGGATGTCCGGGGTCGACACTAAGGGTACGGCCGCGGAAGTGGTTTCCCACCCGGAGTGTCCGACGGGATGTCTGGGGTCGATACTAAGGGGTACGGCCGCGGGTTACCAGTTGTGGTTTTCATCTTGAGGATGACGTTGATGTTTTCGTTAATTGTGATATTGTCCGGAGTATCACAATGCTTTGTGCTTGGGGTCGAGAGACATTATATATCGAGTCTTGGTGCTTGGCTAGAATGGCATAGGAATAATGTGTTATGTGTAATGTGTCCTTGTAAGTGAATTGAAGTGGATGATCGGGTCGTAGACCCTGTGTTTTGTGACCAGAATGGTTGGGTCGTGGACCCCGTGTTTTGTTAAACGGACTTGTATTTTGAAAAATGAACTTTGGGGCTGTGACCCTAAATGGCTTTCGAGGAATTAAGAACATTTTCAATTTTTGATGTTTTCAAAACTCCTGAGATTTGGAAATATTTTCAAAATGCTTACTTGCTTCGTTTCTGCTTTCAAGACTTGAACTATTTTTAACTAAATATATCTCGGGAAGTCTTTCGTTATATTCTCGGAATGTGTTGTGTATGGCTCGTATTTGCACTTTATACTTGCACTAGCGAAACAGTGGAGTTTTGCTAACCCCCGAGTATTCGGGGGGTGGATATTTGTATTGTGTCCAGGTACAGGCAGGTTTTCGGGAGCAAGACACAGGATCGGCACGAGGGATGATGAAAGACGAATGATACTAATCACACGAAGGCCAGTTTTGGGTTCAGTTAGTCGGAGTCCATTGTATTGTCTTTTCCGCTGTCTTATTGTTCGTTGTTGCATGTATTTTACCCTTGTGTGTGGGTATGAGTCTGGATGAGTTTATGTATCTTGATTTGTAAGTCAGTGACGAAAGACCAAATCGGTCTATTGGTCCGTTATTTTGATTCGTCGGTATGTAATGTAATGTGTTGTTTTGATGTCTAGCCTGGTGGATCCTCACGGAGAGGGTCTGCGGCGTGTAATATTCCCGGTTTGATCTGGGGATGTTACATAACATGTAATTACTTTTTTGTCCTTATTAATTACAAAATTGATTTGGAAACCCTTTGGAGGAGCTTTCTCTTCGTTGATTCCTGGGGGAGAGAGAAGAAGAAAGGGAGCTCGCGACTGGAAGAAGGAGGCGACACGACCATGAATATGCAGACCTGCTGATCAATCGAAGATGGGAAGTATAAAATCAGAGGGGACTGGTGTTCGTTTTGCAGGAGAGCAAGAACCGAGAACCGCGGTGGTGAGATCTAAGAGGAGAAGACCGGGTGGTGGTGGTGACCGGAAGAGGAGGCGCCGCGGTGGTGAGATCTAAGAGGAGAAGACCGGGTGGTGGCAGGGACCGGTGGAGGTGCAGCAAAGATGCGAAGAGTGAGGAGGGAGATCGGTGGTGGTGCATTGCAGGGGTAAATGTGGTAAAAAGGGGTAACTTTTTTACTATTCAGGAAGGGTTATTGTAACTCACCATTTTGGTGGGTTACGCTTTATACATCGAAATAGTGAAAATAAGCCGGCCCGTGTTTTTTAAGACGGGCCAAAGTGTTAGAAACATGCCTACCAAACGCATTTATCGATAGGTTAATTTATCTAACCTGTCGAAATATGCCTACCAAACAGGCCAATAGGGTAATGTCATCATTAGATAAGGACTTGTCGAACAATGCCAATTCATCAAGTTTAGATTTGATGGAGTTCAAAAATTCACGAACGGTCTTTGAGTCGATTGATGCATGTCTTAAATCATCTTTGAGTTGCATAACTCTCGAACGTTATTTGCTTGCAAATACACGAGCCAAGATTGACCAAGCCTCGGCAGCCGTACGGGCCGAGGATCTGAGAGGAGAGACTTCCGGTTCAAGTGAGCCAGGTATGGTAACGAGGAGCAGCTGATCTTGCTTGAACCATGCGTCGTATTCCAGCGACACATATGACGGCAGAGTCGCGGCAGGATCAATAAAAGATGATAGTTTTAGGCCTTTGAGTAGGGTATAACATGTGAGCGCTAGACGACATAATTGTTAGTATTGAAGGGAACCCTGATGGTGGCGACAAGGAGCATAAGGGGTGAAGTTGGAGCTGCCGTTGAGATTAATGGCTGACATGGTAGTGTGATTGGAATTTTTCCGACATCGTTCAGGTTTTCAAACAACGAATAGTGGTGGGTTCGTGAAAAAAAAGGGAACTGAAACTAATGAGAACTTGCTTGAGTGTTTTCTGAGTTTTCCTTTTTTTTTAATCTGACGGGGCGTGATGAAGATGATGGCTGCAAGTTAATATGGTTTAGTAATATGAAAATGTTGAAGGGTGATTGAATACAGTAAAGGAAATTTGATGATGACCTCTAATGATGATGAAAGGTTAAGGCAGCAAGAAGAGAAAAAAAAACTGATGTGCGCCAATGATGATGATGACAGGCGATGGCAATGAGGGAGGAGGGAGTGGGCTCGGGTAAGGGAATCGGGTACCCTTACCCGAGCGGTAACACCGCCGCCGGCACATCGGGTAAGGCGATCGGGTTTCAATTTCGGCTTCTGAAGCCGAGCGGTGAAAGGGTTTCTTTTTGAAAAAAACGGCCGTTTCCAACGGATATTTGCATTAAATAAAAAAAAATTCCCTTTAAAACCAAACCTTTTCAACTCATTTTTTTCAAAATAAAAACACACAAAACACAAATAAAAACACACACTAATCTTTCAAAAACACAAAACCATGGATCCAATAAGAGGTAAAAAAACTTCCACCTCGCAACCACAACAAACTCCGTTAGGATTTAGCCAATTTTATTCTCAAGCATCCCCGAATCAATTTTACGTTCCACAACCCCCATCTCCACATCCATTTTACCAATATAATATGGGTCCTCCTCAAATGAATCCTCAACACTACAACATCACTACTACAAGCGAGTTCTCCCCGTTCGAAAACATTGATGAAGACGTAGAGTACGTACCCGAAACACAACCACTACCAAACGAAGAAGACGAAGATGAGGAAGTTCAAGAAGTCGATCCGAGAGGGAAGAAAAAAGCATTCGGGGGGAGGAGGCCCCGTGAACTTTGGTCGCCGGCACAAGAGGAGGCTTTGGCGAAAGCATGGATTCAAATCTCTGAATGTGGTGTTGTCGGTAATGAACAAAAGTCCGACAGTTTTTGGAAACGGATTCTCAAGCATTACGAGGGAACTATGGGTTCGAGTTCACGAACTTTTCATGCGTTGAATACCAAGTGGAAAACAATGAACACGGCCATGGGTATTTTCAACGGCTACTACCTCCAATCGGTACAAACTATACTTTTTATTTTACATAATCTATATTTTTTATTTTACATAATCTATATTTTTTATTTTGTATATAATGTAGAAACGTGCTAAGGCTAGTGGGTGCAACGACTTGGACGTGGTGAGGCAAGCTGAGTCCGATTACTATACAGCAAAAAAAAGACAATTTACTCATACCTTGGCGTGGGAGGTTGTCAGAGGTCATGACAAATGGACGGAGCAAGAATGTTTTCAAGATATTGCCGGTGCGACAAGCAACTCTTCAAAAAGGAAGTCGGGGGAGTATGAATCGGCAAGCAACACCGTTCCCGACATGAATGAAGACCCCAACCCTCCACTTTCATCAAGAAAGATGAAAAAGAAGCAAGGCGCATCCTCGTCGATCTCAAGTGTTGCGGATGAAATCAACTCCTACACACAAAAGAAGACACAATATTTGGAAGAAAAATGCGAGAAGGATGCTTTGGCAAAACAATTGTTGGCTACACAAATCGAGGGGGCGAAGTTCAAGAATGCACAACGGGAGATGAAGTTTTTTTTTTGAGCCGCATGATCACATTCGCGATCCCGCTATGTTGAAATTCGTTGTTAACCAAAAACGTGAAATTACGGCCAAACACGGATGGGCTTGCAATTTTAAGTTGTAGTTTCAACTTGTTTTAATTTCAACTTATGTAATGTTTTTTTTTTAAGTTGTAGGTTCAATTTTTAAGTTGTAGTTTTGTTTTAAGTATTATGTAATGTTTTTTTTTAATGAAATGGTATGTTTTTATTTTAAATATTGTATGTGATTTTATGTATGAAAAAAAAATCGGGTACTAGGTGACCACTCCCTCCACTTAGGGTAGTGTTAGGGTAAAATTGGGTAGTTTTGAGTTGGAGGGTTTTTATTGGATAGAGGTGATGTGGCACCTAGGGTACTAGGTGACCACTCCCTCCTCCCTCAAGAGAAAAAGTTTTGCTGTGGCGGCAGAGAATGAAAGAAGAAAAGGATTAGGTCCAAATCGTCCTATCCGATACCATATCAAATACTCCCTCCGTCCGCCACCCATGTGCAACAATTTTCTTTTCCATCCGTTCGCAACTTATGTGCATTGTTTATTTTTGGCCATTTTTTTACCTTTTCACAACACAAGTGGGTCCATTTACTCCACTCACAATACATCCTACCAACTAAGTCAACTCAAATATTAAAACTCGTGCCGGTCAAAAGAGTGCATATGGGTGGCGAACGGAGGGAGTATATTTTTCCAGTTTCGCTCGAAGTACAATATTTGGTCAAAAAAATGTCTTTTAGAAGTGTAATATTTCATTAAATACCTCTAATCACATCATACAATTATCTTTATGTTATAAATCTAACGGTTGTGGATGCTCACTTAATCAGGTCCGTTGATGTATTACAGTAACCCTAACTTGGGTATTATATTGCTTGGTCTCCAAGCTATTGTATTCTATAAATAGAAACCCTCACTCTCGGTTGTAATACACAAGAATTTACATTCTCTATTCTATTCTCGCTTCTCTCTTTTAGATCACAACATGTTATCAGCACAATACTCTAGCAGTAGAACTTTTTTCATCCAATTTTCGATTCGCCAAAAAAAAAAAAATCTGCGAGCAGATTTTCTGCACTGTGAGGCTGCGCGAAAATTGCGTTTCCCGCTTCGTTAACCATCGGATCAGCCTGAAATTTTCGCAGCAACTTTTAAACATAAATATCTTACACTCAACAGTGCAGATCGGATTTTGTGTAATATTTATTACTAAATAAGTCTCCAAACAAAAGCAGATTTTTACGAGGAAATTTGAAGATCCGACCTCATCCAACACCGAGTTGTTGCCCCTCCGCGCCCGAGTCCTTTTTCGGCCAATTATCGAGCCCAGTAGCCCCTTTTTAGGCGTTTTTCAACTCTCCATCTTTTTCTAATTAATGATTCATTTGTCCATTGATTTGTACACTTATGAATCTAACTATGTTTATATTTTACGTGCATATAGGAAAATATGGTGCCCATGATAATGTGCATACTATGGAGAGAATCCATATTTAGTATCTCGTTCAAAGATCAAAGATCTGGAATTATTTATGGAGTAAGTAAGCATACCAAATCATTTACTTTTATGTATATTGAAATCGGTTCATAGCATATTTTAATTTGTGAATATGCTTTGATTTTATGAATTATGAAAAATATATTTTATTTCAAGATGTATTTCATATATCATTTTGTATTAATGTAATAATCGTATTTGTTACGATTCATGATATAATATTTATGATTATATATCGTTGCTCACGAGTAGCACACTTAATGTTTATGAAGCGTAGATTAATTGTTTTTTATAAATTTGAAAATATTGTTGCTCTTAATGTAGCACAATTTGATATTCTTTATGGATATTACATGACTCTTGTTCAGTTAATTCAGTTATCAATAAAATTGAAATTTTTCTTCTATAATAACTTTCCAGTAATTAAGAATATGATCGAATCCATAATTTTTTTTAAAACTATAATGGTTATTTGCTTTTATATGAGTTTGTTTTATAATATTTTAATTTTCACGTTGTTGTATATGTGAGATAGACCATATTGTCGTATTTATGGTTCCAAAGAACATTTTATCACATTATCATACATGTGACTAAATCACACTGTTGTGTCAGTGGTTCGAATCCACTTCTAAGCGGGCTACGTGTGATTATGAACACATTGTTGTATATGTGGTTCAATCGAACACACTGTTGTATGTGTGGTTCTATAAATTTCATTCTAGTACATGTGATTGATGGTGCAAGTTTGAGTGTATAAGTCGCAATGTTATATATGCGATATATTGAGGTATAAGTAATAATTACATTATTGTATATGTAATTTGATAATGCTTCACATTGTAGTGAATTTCTCAATTATAAGCCTCTAATATAAGTTCTTGACAGATGTCGAACCTTACAAAGCTTTACTTCAAATCTCTTGATGTAAGCGGGGATAATTATATGACATGGAGATTGGAAGCAAAATTGCATCTTCAGTGAAACAAACTTGATCATGCTTATAAATATTTTTCTAGTTAATTATTTGAATTTGTTTATGTTTTGTGGTAATGAAATCTTATTTTATGATAAAGGTATGGATGGACACATGGAGAAAAATGATACAGGTATGTGTTTGGTGGATAGTGCTACGACTTATACAATTTTGAAGAGTCGGAATTTTTTCTCTAAAATTGTATTTGATACACTTAAAGTGTCAACTATAGTTGGGCCGGCTCATATAATTGAGGGCTATGGAAAAGCACACCTAATGTTACCTAATGGTCCCAAATTGATGTGCAGAATGCGTTATATTCAAGCAATTCAAGGAGAAATTTGCTAGGTTTCAAAGATATACGCATAAATGTGTACCATATTAAAACTCAAAATAATGGTAACAAAGAGACTTTATGTATCATATCTAATATTGGGAGAGAGAAGCTCACATTAGAAGAGTTATCCTGTTTTTTTAGTGGACCTGTATTGCATCAAGATCAGTGTAATTGAATCCCACTCAAATGTAGTGAAACAGAAGAAGCATGATCCTGCTTTGTGTACAATTTGACATGACCGTTTGGGTCATCCTGGGCAAACTTTGTTCAATCGGATCATTGGCAATTCTTGCGGACATACATTAGGGAAATACCATCTCGAATTACCTAATAATTATTTGTGTGTCCCATGTTCACAAGGAAATCTAATAACTAGACCATCTTTCCTAAAGGTTGAGAATGAATTGTAATATCCGCAATTTTCGATTTTCGGTAAATTTCTTTTTTCGGCTGGAGTCCATTTTGACGACTCGCTCATGACCGTTTCGTCATTCTGAGAATGATTAATTCTGAACTTTTTGTCATCCGAGTTCGTTTCGGTGTCGTTTTGTTGAGTTCCGTGCTTTTTAGCGGTTTTTCCGCACTTGAGTTCGATTCTTGCGAATCTCGTCCGAAACTATTGTTTCGACTTTCTCGTAAGTTCATTTAATGTTAATATTCATGTTGCGAGCTTTGGGTTGGTGTTTCGATCACGTATCGTGATTTTCGGGCGTTTTGGGCCATTTTCGTAATTTCCCAAAGTTTGGGGTAATTACTTTTCGTTGTCGAATTTCGAGCCTTTGGGTGGTCGGAATCGTGTGTTCTCTTAGTGCTCGGATTCGTCTTTGCGAGTACTTCGTAACCGTATCTTCGATTCGTACTCAGGTTCGGGTTTCGGGGTCGTTTGGGCCGTCGGAGTTGGTCCCGGCCGAGTCATGGCCGGGCATGCTCGGGCCAGGCCACCGGCCGAAAGCGTGCGGTAGTGATCGGCGATTCGTCGTAAGGCGGATTCGTCGTAAGGCCCTGGCCGTAACGTCATTTAACGCTTCCGGCATTTCCAGCGATCCGTTCGGCCATGGCGATTCGTGCGTAGCAATGGCCGATTACGTCGTAACGGCCGTGATCGGCCTATTTAAGGCCCGGCAATGTTTTCTTGACCATTTCACTCGGTTTTCCTTCTCTTCCGGTGGAGGTGTTGGAATCATGTAAGGATGTTGTTATACAATTAATCCATGAAGTTTTGAGTTTCATATCATCAATCATCCATCCTATAACATCCTCCGATCTACCGAATCAGGTCAGATTTCCTAGAAATCTAGTTTTGGGGAATTTGGGTGTTTTGGTTGTTTTCGTCCGATTAATCCGATTTAACTTAGGATTATGATGTATTGATGAATATTTAGATGTATTATATCATTTTCCTTGTTATTCCATGGTTGTATCGTATCGATTCGTTGTTTTGGTCGAGTTCTTGATCGACGCCTTGAAGGTGTCCGATAAAATGTCATAGAGGGGTTTTCGGGCGTTCTACGATTATTCTTCCTTGTATGATCGATGATTTATTGATTATATGTTGTTAGGGTCGAATTCTTGTGAAGAACTCGAGTCGGAACCCTTCCGTTCGTTGTCTTCTTCGGGGTCCGAGCTTCCCGTCGAACCGTGTTCTTCGGAGCGTTTAGTAGCGGTTATTAAGGCAAGTATCTTATTATACGACTTGTATCTTGTGACTAGTAATTACGTATGATATGTATGACGATTTTGCTTGCCTCGTAAATATGTTCCGTTTGAGTAGGTTGTGTTTTCCAAATTTGAAGGCTTTGTGATAATAGTGATATATTGGTATCCGTGTTAGGCGTTGTGCCATTTGTGCGGGATTGCGATGTACATATGAGATGGTTGTACACGTGGTTGTTCAATGTATTGTGTACCGAATGTGTGTTATGTTGGTTAAATGTCGTTGATTGATGATAGTTGTTGCAGTGTCGAGGTTGTGTTATGTGCGTGCAATGTACGATTTTGTGGTGATCAAGGTGATTGATTAATTGTGCTCATTGTTGTATGTAATGTGAATGTGAATATGTGTGTGACCGCTAAGTTCACTCGTGTTGGTTCGACGGGACCTACGAGGATTCGTGGCGATGGACTACGGGATCGAACTTAGTGAGGTCGAGGTCCAATCGTCTTTGATCCAGCGAGGCCTACGATAACGCATGGCAATGGACCATGAGTTTCGGACACGGTCGTCAACCGGGTGAGCTCGACGGGGCTTACGGTGACACGTGGCAGTGGACTACGGTGTCAGGACTGTGTGTGTGATTGTTGTGATTGATATAGTCCGTGCGGGTTGTTATGCCTACGGAGACACGTGACAGTGGATCACGGTGTCGGGATTGGTTATGTTTGGTTAATAGTCCGTGTGGGTTGTTGAACCTACGGAGACACGTGACAGTGGATCACGGTGTCGGAATTGATTATGTTTGTTTAATTGTGCGTGATGTAGTCCGTGCGGGTTGTTGAACCTACGGAGACACGTGACTGTGGATCACGGTGTCATGAGCATGATACTTTCAAATCAAAGTTTTTAAAGGAAAAGTTTTAAGAAAGAATGTTGGGCCGAGCCCCACGAGATTTATGGAAATGTTTCCGGTATTGTAAACTGTTGAATTATGAAACAAGTTTTGGGTTAAGGCCCTTAATGTTTACGAAAGGTTTTGTAAATTGGGACTCGAGGTCCAAAAGAATTTCTGCTTTAAAAATCCGCGAGATGATGTGTTCCTTTTCAAATATCTCTTATTTGAGTTCGAAATTCTAAAACTTCTCGGGAACATTTTGATAATTGATTTCCGTATTAAATTCGTAGTTGCTATTTGCTTGTTACATTTCGTATGGTTTGATACTTGCACTAGTAAAACAATGGAGTTTTACTAACCCCCGAGTAATCGGGGGGTGGATGTCTGTTTTGCGTCGGTACATGCATTGAGGCGATCATAGGATTGGCACAAGAGGATGACGAGCTACGATACTAATCATGAGTCGAGAGTTATTTTGATTTTTGTTGTGTTGTCAGAGTTGATTTCAGTCTTCCGCTGTATTGTATTTCAACCCCTGTGTGGGTAATGTTATTTAAGTCAGTTTTATCGATTGGGTTGTGTGACCTCATCGGTCTGTGTATTCACGTGTAAGTGACCACATCGGTCTGTATCATTTTATTGTTTGACCCTGGTCGGGCAAGCATTTGGTTGTTTACGGATGTTTAGCCTGGTAGATCCTTGTGGAAAGGGTCTGCGGCGTGTAATATTCCCATATGGTTTTGGGGATGTTACAATTATGGTATCGGAGATTAGGTTGCGGAAACCTAGGCTGTCGGGTCGAGTCGAGTCGTGGTTTGTCGAGTAATGTGTTGTCTTGTCGTTCGAGTCGTCAGGTGACAAGTTGAGTTGTGCGTAGTCACAACGTGTCGGATATGTTGTCGGATGAGATTAGTATCGTGGGCGACCGTCATCTCCGTGCGGCCTGTGGACGTAAGTCTCCTCTTTTATGCAAAGTACCTGTGTATCATTGATAAGTGGTAATTTTACCACATTTTTCTAGGATTTTATACTAGGTTTTTATCTCGTTTCGTGATTAATGTGCTCGTATTTGGCTTATTTATGATTAGTCGAGCCGTATTACGCGCTTGGGTTGGTTTTAGTATGTTTGCAGGTTTTTAGAGCCAAAAGGACCCAAAACGAGACAAAGGACCGAGAGTCGAGTCACGGACGGAAAAGACGGAATTTTGCGAGAGACAGACCACCCTATCGGCCCAGCCTATCGGCCGATAGGTGCGCCCGAAAGGAGTCCCTGCCCTATCGAGTGAAGAGATCGACGAACCATCTATCGGCCAGCCTATCGGCCGATAGGCCAGTCCGATAGGCTGCCCAGCGGACTCTCGTGTTTTGACGAATTTTGACTCTTTTGGATAGATTTTATTTCCTAGATTAGGGCTAATCGGGATTGTAACCCCCTTAGGCTATATAAACCTCTTTTTAAGACCTAGTTTGAGGATCCATCATCTATCTTTTACGATTCTTTTTCATCTTTTATAATTTTACATCTTTTAGCAAGATTAATTCTTGGGATACAAGAACTTTTTGGAGAGCGAATTATTATTGTTTTTCGGAGATTGAAGACTCGGAGTTCATCCGTAAGGGTTGTAATCTCTCTTTTCATATTAATAATATGCATTCTTCATCAATTTCTTGTTTAATTTCAAGTATGTCGGCTAATTCATTGATTGATTCTAGGGTTAGTAATTTTAATTGATGTTCACATGATGTTCCTTTGATTACCTTTTGACCTTTCATCCTAGGCTTGTGTTCAAGTTGTGTTAAATCTCATGTTAGATTAAAGGGCCCTTAATCGATGCATGTTAGCTAATTGATTTCGTCCTAAGGAGTAATTGATTAGTGGAAATACTTGATGCACAATATGATTTTATCTTGAGACTGACGGAGAAAGATAAACCATAGATAAATAAGTTGGCGCTTTTAAGTGATTTAAATTCTTTGAGCCAAGGGAAAAGGGTTTAGATTAACTATCTTTCTAGGTTGCCTTGATCGGAGTTCTAGATTGATTGAGTGATTATTTCTAGGATTGAATTAAAATTTGGGGAAAAGGAATCAAGTGAATGGATTGTGTGAACTCAATTAGATGATACTACCCTAGGATCAATTACCTTCGACTTGTGATTTTATCTTGCTAATTTGCTTTATTTGCTTAAGTTAGATATTTCATCTTTTATTTAATTTTTGTTTTTCGATTTTTAAATTTAGATAATTAGAAACAAACCAATATTTCGGATTCCTAAATAATACCAAATTTTGAGTAGAGTTACTTCCTTTATTTTCGACACATCAATTCCTTGGGTTCGACACCTTGGAAATACTCCGAGGTTTTACAAATTTTAAAATTGATCGGATTTGAAAACCATACTACGCGAATCCCAGTGATCAATTTTTGGCGCCGTTCTTGGAATTGATAGAAAACTTAAGGGATAATTCGAAAAGAAGAGATTGTTACTTTAGGTTGTTTACGATTATTATTAATTTTCGATCTCGTTTCCTCACATCTTGTTTTCTCTTCCTTGTAGGCGGTGCATGATCACAAGATCCCAAGGAAAGGACTTATTTCCTTTGGATCCGAAATCGAGAAGTCTTTGAGGAGGAAGAAGCAAGAAGCGAGAACCGAGACTATTTCCATACTTTTCGTTGATACCATGGCCGGCATTGTTGACCCACCACGAGAACTCGCTCGTCCCGAGAAGATCCTTTGAATGCCCGCTTGACCTAAGCCGGACGATTATCAAGAAGGAGGTTGGGGAAAGATTGATGCCAACAACTTCGAATGAAGCCGTCCCTCATCGCTACGGTGAAGTCTCAAACATACGGAGGAGGAGTTAATGAAGATCCAAACGCTCATCTTGAGTCGTTTTTGGACATATGTGCCACCATCAAGCAAAACGGAGTGCCTCCGGATGTCATTAAGCTCCGCCTATTCCGGTTCTCTTTAGAAGACGATGCGCTAGATTGGTACAAGAGCCTAGATCGGAAGGAAATTGGTACTTGGAGAGAGATGACTCGGTTGTTCTTAGCACAGTTCTATCCTCCCTCGAAGGTGCAAAAACAAATCAATGATATCTTGCAATTTGAGCAATATGAGGATGAATAATTATACGAGGCATGGATCCGATTTAAGAAGCTACTTCGCAAATGCCCACAGCATGGAATTGACAAGGAGGAAATTTATATTCGGTTTTATCGGGGTTTGACGAGGAAGGCTAGAAGAGAGCTGGACTATTCATCGAAAGGGGGATTTCTTGCTAACGATTATGAAGAGGCCAAGAATCTCATTGACCTAGCGGTCAACAATGATTACGAGGAGGTGACCGATAGGAAGATGACGAGAAGAAAGGTTCCATCCGGTGACGAGGACGCCTACGGTGATTTGAAGGCGAAATTTGAAAGACAACAAAAAGAACTTGAGATGCTAAGAAAGAATACTTTGGGAGTCAATTCAGTTTTTGAGGAGCTAAACGAGCCTATTGCAGTTAAGGAGGATGTGAATTACATGCAAGGAGGAAACTTCCGGCAAGGGGGAAATATGGGGAACTATTATCCGAACAATCGAAACCACCCTAATTTCTCCTACGCCAACCCGAACAATGCTCTTCAGCCACCACCGGGATTTAACGTGAAGAACGGGGTTATTCAAGAGCCGATTGCTAAGACACCTATGGAAGAAATGTTGGAACGATTGGAGGCGAGCCAAAAAGATTTTATTTATAAAGTAGACAAGAGGTTCGGGGCTCTCGAGCATAGTGTGACATCTATTGGAAACTCAGTGATAGCTTTGACAAAGCAGATGTCGATGGTGGAGACCCAAATGAGTCAAATGGCGAACGCCCAAGCCGGATTTCATAAGCCGGGGCATTTTCCGAGCAGCACCGAGACCAACCCGAAGACGGAACAATGCAACGCAATCGAGCTTCGGAGTGGGACAAGGTACATTAATCATGGGGCTGAAGTTGAGGAATCTGGAAACAAGGATGTACTAGAAACGGGAGCCGAGAACGAGAAGGCAGTTGAAACACAGCAGAACCTATCGGGTAGCCTATCGGCCGATAGGCCCAACCGATACCCAGACAGAAGGCCGGCAGTGGAGCCTATCGACCCGCCTATCGGCCGAAAGGCTCCTGGAAGTTCGAATGTGAAGGATTTTGAGGTAAAAGCTCCATTTCCACAGCGATTGGCCAAGTCGAGACATGATGAAAAGCTTCAACGATTTATCGACATGTTTCAAAAGGTGAATATCAACATTCCACTTCTAGACGCTTTGAGAGACATGCCGGGGTACGTCAAATTCTTGAAAGACGCTGTGGCAAGCAAGAGGAAGTTGGGGAAGTTTGAAACAATAAATTTGACAGAGGAGTGCAGCGCTATCATTCAAAACAAGCTCCCGCTCAAGCAGAAGGATCCGGGACGTTTTACTTTGACATGCAAGATTGGCGACCAAACGTTCCGTAATGGGTTGTGTGATCTCGGGGCAAGCATCAATCTTATGCCTCTATCCATCTTTAAGAAGTTGAAGATTGGGGAGATGAAGCCGACTACCATTTCTCTACTCATGGCGGACCGGTCGATCGCTTATCCGAGGGGAATTGTGGAGGATGTGTTAGTTAGAGTCCAACACTTAGTCTTCCCGGCCGATTTCGTAGTTCTGGATATGCCCGAGGACGAGAATCAACCATTGATCTTTGGGAGACCGTTTCTAGCGACGGGGAGAGCACTTATCGACGTTCAAGAGGGTGATCTTACTTTCCGGGTTAATGATCAAAATCTGAAAATTTCCATCTATGACGCGATGAAGAAGCCCGATGATGCGCCCGAGGAATGTTATGAAATTGAGTCTATTATGCCACCCCCATCCGACTTGTTGGAGCATTGCATTTCACACTCCATTTACTCACATTCTGATGTTGATGAAATTTCCGAGGATTTGCCAGAGTATGTTCGAATGAGAGGAACGTATGCTATCTTGATATCAACAAACCCGTTCAAGGGGGAGTTATCGCTGAAGACCCGGAATGAATGAGGTATCGTCTAGCTGAAGACGTTAAACGTAGCACTTGTTGGGAGGTAACCCAACGTATGTATATTAATTCGTTTTATTCGTTTATTTTCGATTTTTCGTTTGCATGATTTTTGTAGTTTCTAGTTTCGTAGTAGCTTTGCTAGTTTTTGTTAAGTTCTTATCCATGCACGTCGAGTTTTGAATACTTGCAGGTCTTTAATCGCCATATCCAAGCAAAAACGGGACCAAGTGTGCGAATTAGAGAAAGCTGAAAAAAAAATTTTGAGACAGAAAATCCTATCGGGCGAGCCTATCGGCCGATAGGCCCGGCCGATAGGCTGAGGAAATTAAAAAAATTTTATTGTAACAAGCAGTGGTCGATAGGGTCTGCCAATCGACCGATATCCCACCCGATATGAGGTATGTAAGAGACAGAAGTTCCTATCGGCCCACTATCGGCCGATAGCCAGCCGATAGGAACATACCCGGCCCAGTATCCACTTCGACCCGGTTGATTAATACCCCTTTTAAACACCTTCACACCCGATTTTCTCACACACTTACACACTTATCGGCCGATAGAACACAAGAACGAAAGGGGTGATTTTTTTTTCTACTTTTCTTCCTTCAAACCCGATCAAGGTACGTAGTTTCGACTTTTAATCCTCTTGTTTTTCAATTCTATACATGTTTTGAAGCACTATGACGGATTCTTTTTGGAGTTTTGATGAAAATCGAATTGGGGATCCACTTTTTGGGGCTTTTGTTAGACTTGGATGTTCTTTGAATTTTATGCCCGATTGTTGATAGAACCTTGATGGAAACATGTTATCTATGCTTGATTGTTCATGGGTACTTCGAATTGGGGGATTAATTGATGAAATTGAACGAATTTTGAAAAAACCCCCAAATTGGAAGAACCCTAATTTCGAATTTGTTGAAATTGGGTGAATTTGTTGAATTGAATGGTTAATTAGGATTGATATGAGTTGAATTGTTGATGAATTAGATTGGATTGGAGAGAATTTGCCCTAATATGATCGTAGTGTGTTGTTTTGTTATTGTGGGTGGTGATTTTGATCCTTTAAATATGAAATGGGGGAGTCTAAGTTTGGGGGAGATTGTGTGATTTATAGGGGTCTTAGATGTTATTGTGGGATTATTGGATTATGTCGACGCTTGTTGAATGTTTGTGTTATGAGTTGCTTATTGGATATTAATTGGATGGTTGTTTTGTAGGAACTTTGAAATGGGAAAGCAAAGGAGAGGAAGAGGCAGGAAGATAGGTGGGCCCAGGAGGACCACTACCACCGGATGCTACATGAGATGTACCACTTTGCTCCTTTCCCCGATTCACATGCCCGCTATGATCCGAGCTCGCCGAAAAACCCGCCATTTCCGCCACAGTGATCAGGTACTCCGTTAACAAAGCCACTCCTTTCTCTTTTCAAACTTATTTCTCCTTTGGGATGCGAAATAAGTTTGGGGGGGAGGAGAAGTGCGGCTTTGTTAATTTCTTTACGTGTGAGTACCTTGTTTGCCTTGTATCTTTATTTGCTTGTGTGTGTTGGTACCCATTGTTTTTATTTGTGCTTATCATATTGGTGTTGCGTGGTTTTGGCTTTTGTTGCTTAGTTTTTAGTTTTTTTTTATTCATTTTCGTTTGGTATGTTTGCTAGTTTCTATTTTCTAATTTTTAGGTCGTAGTAGTGTTTTGCTTTCGTGTTTGCTTTTATTTGCTTTTATTTGCTTTTCGTTGTTCGTTTTTTTTTTTTTTTTTTTTTTAGATTTTGGTCTACTTTGCGTAGAATTTTTTTTAGATAGCCTTGCTTGTCTTAGTTTTTCTTTATTCGTGAATTTTTCTTGCTTCTATTTGTGTGATACCGATGTTACGACACTGTTTTTCTCTCTGAAGAAACGGTCGAGTTTTAGTCGAGTTGTAGTCAGTAATTTCTGTTTTGCATAGTATTCATTTAGGTCCAAAATTTTTCGTGATTGTAGAGGTCTTGGCAGATAAGAGACGATACATACTTGTTTTAAAATCACCGTCAATACGTTTGGTTACATCTTCCGGATAGTGAGTCGTACTGTTTCGTCAGTCGTATCGGCACTTAGATTGAGTTTAGAGTCGGTCAGTTTTTCCCAAAAGTTGAGATAATGTTGTTCTATGAAGGGAAGTCTAGTAACCGGGGGCATTCGCGTGACCCGTTGTTTACCCTCGCGTAAAACGACGACTCTGATTAGACTAGAGATTTAGATATTTCACATGTGCCAATGATAGGGAACCTAGTAACCGGGGGTATTCGCGTGACCATTGTTTACTCGCAGAAACGGCGACCTTGAGTCGGACATGCGGAAATTATATATTCGAGTTGTTTCTCCGCTGTAGACGGGAACTTAGTAACTAGAAGCATCCATGTGCCCCATGAGTGTCTTTTACGTCAAACGGTTTCCTAATACATGAGAATGGAAGTTCCACCCTAGGATTACCCCGATGAAACATCCCGAGATCCTAACCTAGTGGTCCACTCGAATTAAATAGTTGAACATATATATAAGGGAATACTGCCCGAGGTTTATTTCTTATGAAACTCGTGAAAAATGTGCCACTAGACTGTGTAACGGGACGAACTAGCTTGTTTATTTTAGCCCTTCATATTGACGGTCGATTTGATTCACGTTTTGTTAATCTTTGAGCTGGATTTTCTTCATGAACGAATGATTAGGACTGAACTTGTCTACTTTGCGGAATCATTATTCTCGAAAAGTTCGCTTTTACGACACTCGGATTATTTAGAGAGAATTACAGGATAGTATTGATTAGGTTGAACACTATGAGTTGCACGATGATTCACGACTTTCTTTTTCTTTTCTTTTTGTTGTTCGGGACAAACAAGGCTTAAGTTTGGGGGGGTTTGACAAGTGCTAATTTTACCACATTTTTCTAGGATTTTATACCAGGTTTTTATCTCGTTTCGTGATTAATGTGCTCGTATTTGGCTTATTTATGATTAGTCGAGCCGTATTACGCCCTTGGGTTGGTTTTAGTGTGTTTGCAGGTTTTTAGAGCCAAAAGGACCCAAAACGAGACAAAGGACCGAGAGTCGAGTCACGGACGGAAAAGACGGAATTTTGCGAGAGACAGACCACCCTATCGGCCCAGCCTATCGGCCGATAGGTGCGCCCGAAAGGAGTCCCTGCCCTATCGAGTGAAGAGATCGACGAACCATCTATCGGCCAGCCTATCGGCCGATAGGCCAGTCCGATAGGCTGCCCAATGACTCTCGTGTTTTGACGAATTTTGACTCTTTTGGATAGATTTTATTTCCTAGATTAGGGCTAATCGGGATTGTAACCCCCTTAGGCTATATAAACCTCTTTTTAAGACCTAGTTTGAGGATCCATCATCTATCTTTTACGATTCTTTTTCATCTTTTATAATTTTACATCTTTTAGCAAGATTAATTCTTGGGATACAAGAACTTTTGGAGAGCATTATTATTGTTTTTCGAGATTGAAGACTCGGAGTTCATCCGTAAGGGTTGTAATCTCTCTTTTCATATTAATAATATGCATTCTTCATCAATTTCTTGTTTAATTTCAAGTATGTCCAGCTAATTCATTGATTGATTCTAGGGTTAGTAATTTTAATTGATGTTCACATGATGTTCCTTTGATTACCTTTTGACCTTTCATCCTAGGCTTGTGTTCAAGTTGTGTTAAATCTCATGTTAGATTAAAGGGCCCTTAATCGATGCATGTTAGCTAATTGATTTCGTCCGGAAGGAGTAATTGATTAGTGGAAATACTTGATGCACAATATGATTTTATCTTGAGACCTGACGGAGAAAGATAAACCATAGATAAATAAGTTGGCGCTTTTTAAGTGATTTAAATTCTTTGAGCTCAAGGCGAAAAGGGTTTAGATTAACTATCTTTCTAGGTTGCCTTGATCGGAGTTCTAGATTGATTGAGTGATTATTTCTAGGATTGAATTAAAATTTGGGGAAAAGGAATCAAGTGAATGGATTGTGTGAACTCAATTAGATGATACTACCCTAGGATCAATTACCTTTCGACTTGTAATTTTATCTTGCTAATTTGCTTTATTTGCTTAAGTTAGATATTTCATCTTTTATTTAATTTTTGTTTTTCGATTTTTAAATTTAGATAATTAGAAACAAACCAATATTTCGGATTCCTAAATAACAGTCAAATTTTGAGTAGAGTTACTTCCTTTATTTTCGACACATCAATTCCCTTGGGTTCGACACCTTGGAAATACTCCGAGGTTTTACAAATTTTAAAATTGATCGGATTTGAAAACCATACTACGCGAATCCCAGCGATCAATCATGATTGTATCTAAATGAGTTAATTGCGGTGCATAATTTTATTTGCACGGTGTTGTGAATATAGTTGTATTTAATACGTGTGACATATAGTATATGTATAAAACTGGGCCTATTGTTGTTTTACCTTTGAACCACTGTGAGGGGTGGTATGGTGTGAAAATTGAGAACCTTGTTGGGTTTCGAATAAGGTATCGACGATTGAGTTCGTGAGAAACTCCGAGGAATGGTTTTGTTATATGTTTAAACTAGATGCTGTGAGACGTATTCAATTGGATTGTGCATGTGGGACTGTATTTTTTTTCCGCTGCGTGAGTTCTTTTGTAATGGCTTTCGGTATTTTACCGACTGAGTTTTATTTTGAAAATCGATTCCCTTAACCGAGTTTTTGGCGTTATGGCCTTGATCGTTTTGGCGAAATTCTCATGACGGTATTTAGTATTTTGTAAATGGTTTTTATCCTGGTGGGTTCCGGCGCGGGACCCACAGCGCTATAATGTTCTGGGTAATTACCTAAGATTTTTGGGCATTCTAGCCCATTGAATTATCTTTGAAAACCTTGAGTATCCTAGAAATAAATTTCTAGAAGTACGTTTAAAATGAATTATTTTCTCGTGGTACATCCAAGGTGCCACAATATGTTTCAAAATTCTTCTACCTCGAGGACCAAAATATTTTGAGATATTTCCAATGTTTTAGAAACACTTTTACTTAGACCCGAGGGTCGAATATTTTCGAAAGTTTTTCACGAAAAGAAAGTGTCCTCATTTTTATCAAATGCGAAATGGTTCTCCAAAGTCTCGATAACGATGTTTCCCGTTTGTATTTTTTTTGAAACGTGATACTCAAGATCAACCGGTGTTTTTCCTAAATTATTTTCAAAAGGTGGTTTTCGTTTGTTTTAAAAAAAACCCATCATTTCCTGCTTGTGGTCGGAGAAGGTGTGTATGATGTTGGTATTGTTGTTAGGGTGTTAGCCCTCCGAATTGTGATTGAATTGGTGGTGAACGTTGAGTCGTTCGCCACGCATATGTTTTGTTAGCCCTTTGTGGGAGGTGTGATGATGATTTTTAATGTTGTCATTTCGTGGCGGCTTGCGTGTTATCGCACCTGTGTGAGCTGTTAAAGCTTGGGTTTGTACGTTTGTGTACATGTGTGATTGTTTCATGATGTTTGTAATTGTGTGCTAGTCATTGTTCGGGCCGTTAAGGTCGCCGAACGATAACGTCGTTCTTTGTAGTGTTTGTGTGTATTATTTTACGATGGTAATCGTTGTATATGATATATGTTATGATTCTTTGTTGTGCCAAGTTGGCATCTCCGGTTTGTTGTTTTGCGGCGTTATATTCCATTGTACCTAGCGTTGTATTTTCGGTATGCGAGCCGAGGTGTTTCAACCGTGGTGTCTTTGAGGGCATGCACGTACCAATTATTTTCTCGTCACAGGATCCGGTTTTGCGAGTTGGGTTCCGAGTCTTTGGGCGCGAACTTGATCTGAGATATGAGGCTCGGCTCGAGAGGCCCATGGGAGATGTTTACGTCGTTTGCTTTTTGTGTTGTCACCTTACTCCGGTTGTTGTGAGTTGCGGGAACGACATTTCTTTTATAAGAGGTCGAATGTAATGCCCGTATTGTTTTGACTTCGTATTTCCTCTTTCTCAGTCTATCGACTCGCTCGTGTTTGTTGATACTTTACGGACTTGTTACGTATTTGGTTTCGTCGTTGAGCAGTGTGATCTTGTTTTGGAGTCGATCGGTTATCATTTGTGACATTTCCGAGTCGGTTCGATTCTTGTGAACCTTGTTCTAAGTAACATCTTTCGGTTCTATTAGTTCTTTTATTCGAAGTGGATCGGATTTTGAACTTCTGTATTTTCGACTCTGTCAACTAGTTTATGTTCGTTGACATTTTCTGAGCTTGTCCTGCCTCTTGCTTTTGTTGATCAAACGAGCGTGGTATTGTTTCTGAATAACTCGTTTGTTGTTGTAATTTTTCAATTTCTATTCCCTTTCCTGTGGATCTTATGTGAAGGCACATGTTGTTTTCACCGGATCATATATTGTCTCGAGTCGAGATGTGAACCTTGGAGTTATTATTTGAATTTTATTGTTCTTCGTGATTCGAACGTGATTGTTCGATTTTTGTTGTCTCGATCGTTGTGGTTCGATCGTTTGATTGATCGGTTTTTGTTGATCTCGTTTCGTGATTGTTGAACGTTTAGACTCCTTCGTAATTCCCTTAAGTTCGAGTCTTCCAACCCTTGGGCGGTGGAATTCCGTATTTGTTCAGCGTTTGGCTCGCGTTTTGATTGATGAACTGTTGGGTTGGTCAATCGTATTGATTTTTGTTCGTTGTGTTTTGTGATTGTTCAGATAATCGACTCGATTGTATTATCTGTTTGATGACGCTTGTCACTTGTTGATTTTATTATGTCTCTACCGGTGGCGTCGTGTTGGTCGTCGTGGAGCGTGTTTTCACGCCGTATATTCCGTTGCGTTGCTTGTAACGTTTCTCCACTGGGCATGAGTTACGTGCTTCTTGTGTATCTATTTGAGTTTTTCCGGCGGGATATTCCTTCTCCCTACTTGTTTTAAGTTTCGGGACGAAACTTCTTTTAAGGAGGGTAGAATGTAATATCCGCAATTTTCGATTTTCGGTAAATTTCTTTTTTCGGATGGAGTCCATTTTGACGACTCGATCATGACCGTTTCGTCATTCTGAGAATGATTAATTCTGAACTTTTTGTCATCCGAGTTCGTTTCGGTGTCGTTTTGTTGAGTTCTGTGCTTTTTAGCGGTTTTTCCGCACTTGAGTTCGATCCTTGCGAATCTCGTCCGAAACTGTTGTTTCGACTTTCTAGTAAGTTCATTTAATGTTAATATTCATGTTGCGAGCTTTGGGTTGGTGTTTCGATCACGTATCGTGATTTTCGGGCGTTTTGGGCCATTTTCGTAATTTCCCAAAGTTTGGGGTAATTACTTTCCGTTGTCGAATTTCGAGCCTTCGGGTGGTCGTAATCGTGTGTTCTCTTAGTGCTCGGATTCGTCTTTGCGAGTACTTCGTAACCGTATGTTCGATTCGTACTCAGGTTCGGGTTTCGGGGTCGTTTGGGCCGTCGGAGTTGGTCCCGGCCGAGTCATGGCCGGGCATGCTCGGGCCAGCCGCCGAGTAACGTGCGGTAGTGATCGGCGATTCGTCGTAAGGCGATTCGTCACGTAAGGCCCTGGCGATGCGTCGTAATGCTTCCGGCATTTCGAGCGATCCGTTCGGCCATGGCGATTCGTCGTAAGCCGTGGCGATTACGTCGTAACGGCCGTGATCGGCCTATTTAAGGCTGGCGGCGTTTTCTTGACCATTTCACTCGGTTTTCCTTCTCTTCTGCGGCTGGAGGTGTTGGAATCATGTAAGGATGTTGTTATACAATTAATCCATGAAGTTTTGAGTTTCATATCATCAATCATCCATCCTATAACATCCTCCGATCTACCGAATCAGGTTAGATTTCCTAGAAATCTAGTTTTGGGGAATTTGGGTGTTTTTGTTGTTTTCGTCCGATTAATCCGATTTAACTTAGGATTATGATGTATTGATGAATATTTAGATGTATTATATCATTTCCCTTGTTATTCCATGGTTGTATCGTATCGATTCGTTGTTTTGGTCGAGTTCTTGATCGACGCCTTGAAGGTGTCCGATAAAATGTCATAGAGGGGTTTTCGGGCGTTCTACGATTATTCTTCCTTGTATGATCGATGATTTATTGATTATATGTTGTTAGGGTCGAATTCTTGTGAAGAACTCGAGTCGGAACCCTTCCGTTCGTTGTCTTCTTCGGGGTCCGAGCTTCCCGATCGAACCGTGTTCTTCGGAGCGTTTAGTAGCGGTTATTAAGGCAAGTATCTTATTATACGACTTGTATCTTGTGACTAGTAATTACGTAGGTGCACATAGCCCGGCCGACCAGGGCATTCCCGAACTGGATCTGCTCGGCGGGATCCATATCGTTGGTCATCATTTCCAGCTTGGGAGTCCAACCCCGGATCGGAATGTGACTAGAAATGGCCACCCCAGGAGGGACCCGACTGAGCATCTCAGGAGTCGGAGTAGCGGCCCGAACGTAATCCAGGAACCAGCGCGGCCGTCGCCCCTTCATCTGATCACATGGCTCCACCCGCTCCTGGTTGACCGGAAGATAATGGCCCTCCAAGTCAATAACGGGCTCCTCCCGATCTGCCCGGACAGGAGTCGGGACGGACACTACGGCTTCAGGGGCCGACGAACCCTCGGCCTTGTTCGCGCTATATTCAGGCACCGGCTCCACCCTCTTGCGTTTGCCAGCCCGCTCCCTCCGATCGGCGGCCTCAGCTGCCAGCCTGGCCACACGCTGAGCGGGCGTCTCCTTCCGTCCGGATGAAGTCTTTGCCTTAGGAGCTGGAAAAGGAAGACATGTCAAAAAAAAAAAAAAAAGGGGGTACCTGAAGAAGACATTGTGCTCGGATCAGTCTCTCTAAGTCCGGCCGCCCAAAGATTCTCCTCGGACACTAAAAGGTGAGACTTCCTTTGCTCCAGAGGAAGGCCCAGAAGCTGCTCGACCCGGTCGTCGAAATCGGCAGATGTCTCTGACGCCGGAATGCGTTCTGCACAGGCAGCAAATGATGAGCGTTAGACAAAAAAGGAAACAAAAACAAAAAATACTACTCACCCATTTTGGCCGTAAAAAGCACAGGAATCCGCAGCTCGGCATCTATCACCCCCGGCTCCCAGTCATCCAAAGAGCTCCTCCACGGCCCCCCGATAAAGAACCACTGTTCTTTCCAGCTATGAATGGTCTCGGGTACCCCCACTAGCTCCTTGTGCATAGCATGCCGGGCCGTCAGATAAAACCAGCCCAAGCCGGACCTACCAACCGACCTCCATAAATAAAGGCTATTGAACTCCTCAAAGCTGGGCTCGGGCCAGCCGTGCTGATTAAAAAGAATAAAAAGGCCCACCACCCGAGCCCAAGAATTCGGATGAACCTGGGGGACAGGAAGGCCCCACTGCCTTAGCCACCGGGAAATAGTCAACGGAAGCGGAAACCGAAGCCCGGCCAGTAAAGAACGGTATTACACCGCCGTGCAACCAACGGGCGGACTGTGGGGCCTCTCCTCGGGATTCGGAACAAACATCCGTACCCTCGCCGGAATTTTAAATCGCAGCCGCCAGGCCGCCAATTGTTCCTCCGTAACGTTACTCGGAATAGAAGCTGAGTCCCAACTCGCCGCCACCAAAGGGGCCGGACGAGGGCGAGCCCGGGCCACCACCGGCTCAACTCTCTCCGCCGGAGTTTCACCGACAACTGTCAACGGCGCCGCCATTTCCACTTCTCCAGATCCTGGCGACTTCACAAATTCATCTCCTTCCTCCTCAACACTCCAGTCGACGGGAGCTTCGCCAATCGACAGATCCGCCACACCCGTGCGGTCCGGCGACACGGCCAAAACCACCTCTGACTCGTCCCTTGTCTCCGACATTTTAAATAGATGAAGAACAAGAAAAGAAAGAAAAGCGAGCTTACCGGGAAGGTCGGTGAAATCGGAAAAGAAGAAAAAGTCGCCGAAAAAATCTCTCTCTATGCAACAATATGTAAAAATGGCGGAGGAAACACTGAAAGAGAAGACAACCTCTATTTATAGGGAATATAGACATTAAATGCCAGGCGCGTGAAACAAGAAGTTCTACTGAACCGTCGCAGGATTCGAGAACGCGTGAGCGCGCCGCCCAGTATTCTTGCGCCACGCGTCCCCCCACATGATGACACCTAAAAACCAGGGAAGCGGTGCGACGCGACTCCCGAAGAGACGTCGGTTCGAAAGGTCTTATCCTCCCACAACCCGGATCGGTCTCAACATCGAACGACTCCAGCCCCGACCGGCTCGGCACGGCCCTGGACTCGGGGGCCCTTGTGTAATATCCGTAATTTTTTTCTATTTTTAGCAGTTTCCATTTTTGGTGTATGTTTATTTTTATCAACTCGCTTGTAACCGTTTCGACATTTTGAATCTATTTTGTTCTTGGAGTTTTTCCATCTGGACGAGTTTTGATGGTGTTTTCACGTAATTTCATTTTATGACATGTTTTGCCGTATGAACGTTCGACTCTTGTAAAACTCGTTCGTTTTCGTTGTTTCTTGGTTTGTACAAGTTCGTATGGTTGAGTTGGTCATGTGGAGACTTTCGGTTTGTAAATCCGACGTCGTTTCGTGATTTTCGGGCACTTGGGCCATTTTTGTAATTTCCTAATAGTTTAGGGAATCTTAGTTTCGTTATCGCATAACGGACCCTCCGGTGGTCGGAATTGTATTTTCTTTCAGCGCCTAGCTCCGTCGTCTTGTATGCTTCGCTTCTATGTTCTGGATTACGGTCTCGTAAATGCGTTTCGTGTTTTAGACCCTCGACAAGATCTTACCTGCTGGTGTGACATCGGCCAGTCTTTGGCTAGCATGTAGGTAGCGACGCTACCCCTGTTCCCTTGCGTCGCGCTACCGATAGCGATTAGCGTCGCTAACCCCCTTTTGTTAGCGTACGCTAACGAATGGTGGCGATAGCCACCGGACTATCACGACCCGTTAGCGCCGCTATATATGACGCGATTAGCGTGCGCTAACTTCACAATTATATAAGCCCAGTAGCGCTTTGAGCGTGATTTCATTCTTTTTCCTTCGTTTCTTCGACGTGCGACCTCGAGGCGATTTCCATCACCTGATCGGCGTTCTATTCACATTCCATCACCGTAGACTCGTGCCAACATATTATCATCAGCATAATCGTCATCCATCATCCGAAATCAAGGTATTTTCGTCTAGAACCCTAACTCGTCAAATTTGGGGGTTTTTCCGGGTTTTGCTAATTGGAACCAAATTATTCCAGTATGTTATGATATTCTTCACCGTTTGTGATTGTTGAATGATTCCAAATCCAAATTCCTTGATTTTAATCCGTGAATTATCGATACGGGGAGATTTTGCGTAAACCCTCGCCCGTATCAATTGACCGTCTATTGTCGTATATTGTAACCGGGGTTATGGGTGTATTCCAGTAGAATATTGTTGTCCGTTGGGACTGAACTGTATTGATCCTTCGTTTAGGAACCGTCGCTTTCCACCCGGACCGTTCGTAGTCGTGTTTCATCTCCGTTTCTTCAAGAATGTCTCAAAGGCAAGTACTTTACATTTGTTTACATGTTCTAGTATTTGAATTATGGCTATATGTGGTTGTTGTGGGGAGATATGTGTATGTTCACCTAGGGACGGTCCGACGGGCCTCTAGGATACGTATTGCCGTGTGTGTGCGTATCACGAACCGTGGTTAGCCACCCGTGGATGTCCGATGGGGCTCTGCGAGTACGGTGGCCGTGAGTCTCGTGCCAACAGTTAACTTTGAATTATGATTTGTTGGAGATAATGTGTTTGTGTGTACATCATAAATATTCCTAATATAAAATGTTTTCTAAAATGACTTTTTGGCGCATATATTCATCTGATTAGAATGTAGTTCAAATGGATTGTACTTGCACTAGCAGTTGTCGCTAACCCCTTAAATGGGGGAAATACTTTTTTGTATTTCAGGTATTGATCGTGGGGACAAGCGAGCACTAGAGCCGTATGAGGATGATGGGCGAGCATGATACTGTCCAGAAGTTGATTATTGATGTTCTATATGTCGAATATTTGATATCTTGCTTTGGGGATTTTGTTTTATAAAAACTGGTTTAAGTACTCGAGTACTTCTTTTACAAAATTGTTAATGTTGTGTTCCTGTTTGGGAAATGGATTAATGTTGGAATTTATTGTCGGATTGTAATCTTATTTGAATTGTCGTATTATTGATCGTTGTTGTCGTTGTCGAATGTCTTGTTTGGTATGTTAGCCTGGTGGATTCCACAGTGTGGGGTCCACGGCGCTGTAATACGCCCTGAATGTCTTGGGGGTGTTACAGAATATGGTATCAGAGCTTAGGTTTATGGATACCTAGGTCATGGTCATTTGGGTCTAGTTAAGTGTCGTTTTGGGACAAGATCACGCTTATGCCATCATCTCGATGCCGGTGCTCGTAAGTTTTCCTAACTTGACTCGTTTCACCGCTCGTTTCTATTCTGTCTTAGTATCTTTTGCATTTTGCGTTTGAATTGTACTTACCCGTTGCTTCTTCGTAATTCCTGCCGGTAGAGGACGCGACGCCGGTCGCGACGCGGTAGGGGCGTGGCGCGGCCCGGTGGGCGGCCATGTCCGATCACTGAACCGGTCGGCGATGCCTTCCTTGTCGAACAGTGTTCCCCCTAGTTCCGGAGGTCACAGGACCACCGCTAGCTCCGGTAATGCTCATGAGAATGTTGGAGTGGCCAACATTTTACAGCAGTAGCGAACCAGATGACGCTCTCGACTCGAGCCGCTACAGTGGCCATGCTAATGCCAACCCGGTTCCGCCTACTGGGTCCAGCAATGATAAGCTACTTCAGGACGTGATTCGTATGCGTCCTCCGCAGTTTGATGGTGCTTTCGACCCTTCTGGTTGGGAGAATTGGATGTTCGAGATGGAGAAAGTGTTTGAGGCTGCTAATTGCCCCGAGGAGAGAAAAGTACCCATTGCTCAGTACTTCCTCGCCAAGGAGGCAGCGACGTGGTGGCAAGCGGTGAAACCGCGTGACCGGGCAGCTACGTGGGCAGAGTTCCGGATCGATGGAAGACGACTGCATCGTGGCCGGTGAAAGAGGAGGATCCGAGCCTTCTTTGAGGCTAAGCCCCAAGATGTACCTATATCTCAAGCCATCAAAGACTACAATCGCCAGCTACATTATGTAAGAAACCAAGTCCGCGATGAGCTCGATAAGATCCGCCACTTTGACATGCGGATGAAACCGAGAGTGCGCCACTACATGTCCAGTCCAGGGTGCACGACTTTGAAAGAATATCGAATAACGCGATGGCTTATGAGATGTCGTTTTACTGCGACAGACGGCAACCGAAGGAAAGAAAGCAGAAAACCACCGATTTTGGGAGGCAAGTCAGAGGATATCCGAAGACTCGATGCAGTTCGCGAGTCTTGAGTCGCCGCCATCGGTTGGTCGAGGAAACGGTTCTAGGTCTGCTCCTGCTGGTTCCGTTCGTGGTCCTACGTGCTTCAACCGCAATCGTCCGGGCCACATGATGAGTGAGTGTGATAGGCCTCCGATTCGGTGTCTTGCTTGTGGTCGTATAGGTCATCGTGCTAAGTTTTGTACGGATGCGGCTCGGGCCCCATTACTCGGATATCAGCCCACCGCGGAGAGCCGAGTGTGAATCGACACCGACAGTTCCTCGGCCGCAGCAGAGTTTTGGTAGAGGTCGAGGTCGTGGTCACCTTCTAGAGGAGCTTCTAGTGCGGGGTGCTCCGCCCCGTGTGTACGAGATGAGACGAGCAGAGATCCCGACGCGACGGTGGCCACGTGTACCGTCCACATCCTTGATCATCCTGTTTCCGTATTGTTCGATTCGTGCTACGCATTCTTTTATATCTATGGATTGTGTGCGCTTTGCATGTTGATTGCCTTGTTGCTTGTGAGCCTTTTGTTGTTAAACTTCCTAGTGGGGATAGCATCGTGGGGGATCGTGAGGTTAGAGATTTTCCAGTGAGTATCGCGGGGAGGGTTTGGCCTTCTAATCTGATTGCGGTAGATATTAGAGATGAGGATTTGATTCTGGGTGATGATTGGCTGGACCGTCATGGGGAAATCATGAATTATAGAACGAGGACGGTTTCGATGTTGGCCTCTGACGGTACCGAGCATTCCTTTGTGGGGCGTAAGCGGAGTAGCCAGAGATTACTGATCAGCGCCTTAAAGGCGGTGAGACTTCTTCGAGGAGGTTGCACGGGTTATTGGTGTTACGCTTTGAGATCGAAAGAAGGGGGAGTCGAGCTCTCGTCTATTCCGGTAGTATGTGAGTATCCTGACGTTTTTCCAGATGAGTTGCCGGGTTTGCCACCGGACCGAGAGGTTGAATTTACCGTCGATTTAGAGCCGAGTGCAGCACCTATCTCTAAGACGCCATACCGGATGGCGCCTGCCGAGATGCTTGAGTTGAAGAAACAGTTGGGAGAGTTGCTAGACATGGGATATATTCGACCGAGCGCTTCGCCTTGGGGCGCACCGGTCCTATTCGTAAAGAAGAAGGATGGGTCACTTCGTTTGTGTATCGACTACCGAGAGTTAAACAAAGTGACCATCAAAAACAAGTATCCGCTCCCGAGGATTGATGATTTGTTTGATCAGTTGCAAGGGGCAATCGTATTTTCAAGATTGATTTGAGATCGGGGTATTATCACTCGAGTGAAGGATACCGATATTCCGAAGACGGCCTTTCGGACGAGATACGGTCACTACGAGTTTGTGGTTATGCCTTTTGGGCTAACTAACGCACCGGCCGTGTTCATGCAAAATTATGAACAAAGTCTTTATCGAGTACCTCGATAAGTGTGTAGTCATTTTTATCGACGACATCCCGATTTACTCGAGGAGCGAGGAGGAGCACGTCCGTCATTTGCATATTGTGTTAGATATTTTGAGAACTCAAAGATCTTTTGCGAAGTTCTCAAAGTGCGAGTTTGGGTTAGGGGAGGTTATGTGTCTAGGTCATGTGATCTCGGCCGAGGGTGTTCGTGTGGACCCACATAAGGTCGAGGCAGTGTTGGGTTGGGCGCCGCCCAAGAACGTGAAGGAGGTCCGCAGCTTTTAGGATTAGCCGGGTATTACAGATTCGTCGAGGGGTTCTCTAAGCTCGCTCGACCGCCGACTCGGTTGTTACGTAAGTCGGAGAAGTTTGTGTGGACCGATGAGAGGCGTAATAGTTTTGAGGAGTTGAAGAAGCGGTTGACGACCGCTCCGTGTTAGCTTTACCGAGTGGTAATGATGGTTTCTCCGTTTATAGTGATGCTTCGGGCCAAGGGCTCGGATGCGTACTTATGCGGCACGGAGGACGATTGCCTATGCTTCCGTCGCTTGAAACCGTATGAATTGAATTACCTACGCACGATCTTGAGTTGGCGCATTGTGTTTGCGTTGAAAATCAAGGCGTCATTACTTGTATGGCTCGTCGTGTCGATTTTCACCGATCACAAGAGCTCAAGTACATCTTCACGCAGAAGGAGCTTAATATGAGACAGAGGAGATGGTTGGAACCGATTAAGGATTACGATCTTGAGATCCTCTATCATCCGGCAAGGCTAATGTGGTAGCAGATGCCTTGAGCCGGAAATCGGTATCGCTTGGCGCTTGAGTTACTCACGGCCCGGTCGGGACTTCACGAGTTTATGAGGTTGAGCATTGAGATTGTACCGCCAGAGAGTTCCGGCGATTGCGTACTCTTGAGATTTCTTCATCTGCAGTCGAGGACATTAAGTCGGGACAGTTAGAGGATCCGATGTTTATTCGGCTTCGAGAAAGTGTAGGAAAGGGAAAGCCCGGATTCGTTATTCATGAGGACGGCGTGTTGAGATTCCGAGGTCGGTTGTGTGATCCGAACGACTCGGAACCGAGACGAGCATTATGCGAGAGGCTCATGCGTCACCATACTCACCCATCCGGCTCGAGTAAGATGTATAAAGATCGAGGAAGAATTTCGTGGAGCGCTATGAAGAAGTAGGTAGTTCAGTTTGTATCTAATTGTTTGACTTTTAAGCAAGTCAAGATTGAGCATCAGCGTGCGGCCGGATTATTGAAACCGCTTACCGTCCCGGAATGGAAGTGGGAGGACATCTCTATGGATTTTGTCACGAGTTTACCGAGGACGAAGACTGCTATGAATATGGTATGGGTAATTGTAGACCGACTGACTAAGTCGGCACATTTTCTGGGCATCAAGGATACTTGGGGTCCGGAAAAGTTGGCTCGTATTTTTATCACTCAGATAGTGAGGCTTCATGGTACGCCGAGGACCATTATTTCAGACAGAGATGGCCGATTTGTATCGCATTTTTGGCAGCGGTACATAAGGCATTGGGGACTCAGCTACGTTTGAGCACTTCGTTCCATCCCCGCATCGATGGGCATCCGAACGTACCATTCAGACGTTCGAGGATTTGTTGCGCGTGTGTGCGTTAGACTGGAGTAGTAATTGGGAGGAGCATTTGGCCTTAATTGAGTTTGCTTATAATAATAGCTGGCACGCGTCGATTAAGATGGCACCGTATGAGGCACTTTATGGCCGACGTTGCCGATCACCGATATGTTTGGATGAGCCGTCCGATTTGGTTGGCAGGCGGACCTTGTGTTGGAGACGAGGAGAAAGTCGAATTGATTAGAAAGAGGATGTTGGCTGCTCAGAGTCGACAAAAGTCTTACGCGGATGTTAGGCGTAGACCTTTGGAGTTTGAGGTGGGAGATCATGTTCTGTTGAGAGTGTCTCCGACGAAGGGAGTTTTCCGTTTTGGGAAAAAGGGGAAGCTCAGTCCGAGGTATATTGGGCCCTTCGAGATATTGGAGAGAGTCGGTGAGTTGGCATACCGTTTAGCTTTACCTCCGTATTTGAGTCATGTTCATAGCGTATTTCACGTTTCTCAGTTGAGGAAGTACGTTCCGGACCTGTCCCACATTATTGACTTTGGGGACGTGGAGATCGAGAAGGATATTACGTTTGAAGAGAGGCCCGTCAGAATTTTGGAGCGTCGTGACAAACAGTTAAGGCACAAAACCATTCCTTTGGTTAAGGTGCAATGGTCTAGGCACGGAGTAGAAGAAGCGACGTGGGAGCTAGAGGAGGATATGCGTTCGAGATACCCCGATCTTTTTGATTCTTAAGTTTCGGGACGAAACTTTATTTTAGAGGGGGAGAATGTAATATCCGTAATTTTTTTCTATTTTTAGCAGTTTCCATTTTTGGTGTATGTTTATTTTTATCAACTCGCTTGTAACCGTTTCGACATTTTGAATCTATTTTGTTCTTGGAGTTTTTCCATCTGGACGAGTTTTGATGGTGTTTTCACGTAATTTCATTTTATGACATGTTTTGCCGTATGAACGTTCGACTCTTGTAAAACTCGTTCGTTTTCGTTGTTTCTTGGTTTGTACAAGTTCGTATGGTTGAGTTGGTCATGTGGAGACTTTCGGTTTGTAAATCCGACGTCGTTTCGTGATTTTCGGGCACTTGGGCCATTTTTGTAATTTCCTAATAGTTTAGGGAATCTTAGTTTCGTTATCGCATAACGGACCCTCCGGTGGTCGGAATTGTATTTTCTTTCAGCGCCTAGCTCCGTCGTCTTGTATGCTTCGCGTCTATGTTCCTGGATTCTGGTCTCGTCGTACGTTTCGTGTTTTAGACCCTCGACAGCAGCTTACTGCTGGTGTGACATCAGCAGTGCTGAACTGCTGTGTAGGTAGCGCACGCTACCCCTGTTCCCTTGCGTGCGCTACCGATAAGCAGTTAGCGTACGCTAACCCCCTTTTGTTAGCGTACGCTAACGAATGGTGGCAGTAGCCACTGGACTATCACGACCCCGTTAGCGCACGCTATATATGACAGTTAGCGTGCGCTAACTTCACAATTATATAAGCCCAGCGGGCAGTTTTCAGAGCAGCAGTTTCATTCTTTTTCCTTCGTTTCTTCGACGTGCGACCTCAGAGGCGATTTCCATCAGTCCTGATCGGCGTTCTATTCACATTCCATCACCGTAGAGTCGTGCCAACATATTATCATCAGCATAATCGTCATCCATCATCCGAAATCAAGGTATTTTCGCCAGAACCCTAACTCGTCAAATTTGGGGGTTTTTCCGGGTTTTGCTAATTGGAACCGAATTATTCCAGATGTTATGATATTCTTCACCGTTTGTGATTGTTGAATGATTCCAAAACCAAATTCCATGATTTTAATCTGTGAAGTATCGATACGGGGAGATTTTTCGTAAACACTCGAACGTATCAATTGACCGACTATAGTCTTATATTGTAAACGAGGTTATGGGTGTATTCCAAGAGAATATTGTTGTCCGTTGGGACTGAACGTATTGATCCTTCGTTTAGGAACCGCCGCTTTCCACCGGACCGTTCGTAGTCGTGTTTCATCTCCGTTTCTTCAAGAATGTCTCAAAGGCAAGTACTTTACATTTGTTTACATGTTCTAGTATTTGAATTATGGCTATATGTGGTTGTTGTGGGGAGATATGTGTATGTTCACCTAGGGACGGTCCGACGGGGCCTCTAGGGATACGTATTGCCGTGTGTGTGCGTATCACGAATCGTGGTTAGCCACCGTGGATGTCCGACGGCTCTGCGAGTACGGTGGCCGTGAGTCTCGTGCAACGGTTAACTTTGAATTATGATTTGTTGGAGATAATGTGTTTTGTGTGTACATCATAAATATTCCTAATATAAAATGTTTTCTAAAATGACTTTTGGCGCATATATTCATCGATTAGAATGTAGTTCAAATGGATTGTACTTGCACTAGAATTTGTCGCTAACCCCTTAAATGGGGAAATACTTTTTGTATTTCGTATTAATCGTGGGGACAAGCGAGCACTAGAGCCGTATGAGGATGATGGGCGAGCATGATCGTCTTAAGTTGATTATTGATGTTCTATATGTCGAATATTTGATATCTTGCTTTGGGGATTTTGTTTTATAAAAACTGGTTTAAGTACTCGAGTACTTCTTTTACAAAATTGTTAATGTTGTGTTCCTGTTTGGGAAATGGATTAATGTTGGAATTTATTGTCGGATTGTAATCTTATTTGAATTGTCGTATTATTGATCGTTGTTGTCGTTGTCGAATGTCTTGTTTGGTATGTTAGCCTGGTGGATTCCACGGTGTGGGGTCCGTATGTCATACGCCCGAATGTCTTGGGGTGTTACACCTTGTTGTAGCCCATCCTACTCGTAATCCACGTAGGCACTCCAGCGGCTAAACCGCCGAGCGAGAAGAAGTCGGGCCGGACAAAAACCCGATTTCCAACCGGGCTCGCTAAAAGCAGAGCAGACGGTGACTCAAGGCCGACCAGATTCGATCCAGAAGGCCGAGCGAGAAAGGACTAAATGTCCTGTTCGAGATTACAGCGAGGCGGCCGAACAGCGCGAGACTCCAAGCCGACCGGCGGCGGGGACCGAGGACCGACTGTCGGATAGACATCACCTAAGTCGGCAAAGCAGATCCGCATGCCAATTAACGCATGCGATCACGCCCTTCCCAAGGCACTCCTTATAGGCCGCCACGTGTCAAGAGTTAAATGCAGATCGACAAGTGTTATGGCGTATTCCCCAAACATGCGCCACTGTCATCTCCCACCTCAGCTCGTCTATATATAGGAGAAATGTACAGTAAAAAAGGATCTTTTGGATTCTGAGCATTAATAAGAGAGAGAAAAAAGAGAGATAAGAGATATACTGAAAAAGAATAAAAAAGACTTGTAATTAACAAGCAAATTGGATAGACCGGCACACATTGTTCTGCTCGGCTCTATGCTATCAAAAGATCATTAATAAAATTTAGTGATCAAATATCTTCCACTTTATTTGTTATTTTCTACGTGTCTTCGACCCATTTGTCCCGGTCAGTACACGTGACGTTGACCAAATCAGACGTCAACAACTGTAATGTTTAAAAAATTATTTATAAATCTATACGAAGAAAATAATTATGAAGTTGATGTATTTGATACAACAGTTCAGTAATTCAACTCCCAATATCCAGTGAATGATGCTTACTGTAACTAGTATTATTACCTGAATATTGCATTTAGCATGCGAACTCAACTCGTGCCTTTTATATTAATTTAGTGCCATGATACTTTTGTAATACTTATATAAAATATATTAGATTATGTAATATAATTTATATCTTAGTAGTAATAAATTCAAATTAATTATGCTTTTGATTAAAAGTGTTTTTTTTTTTTTACTTTTCTGTTACACCGAGTTGTATCCTTCATTTTTTATTTTTATTTTAATAAAGTCTCATTATACATATAAATGCCTCTTTCAATTCATAAGTTATTAATGTTGGAAATATAAGATAAATTGGAGGAAATGGGGTGTTTTGAGCAGCCCATTTGAGAGGAAATTTTGAGTGGGCTCGACTACGAGTTAAAGTCGGGACTTAGTTGGAATACGTAGTACTCTGTACGAGGTTTCCAAAACATGTAAGAACACTCAAAATGATTGAGGTATGAATGAGATATAATGTTCCAAAGTGAACCCTTTAGAAATGGGTTTGGGATGCTATCCCACATTGGAAAAAGAAGGGAAAAATTGTGAGTATATAAGGAGATGTGGACAAAGGCATGTTCAAAAAAGTGAGACATGTGTGGATGTGTGACTAGGCGCCCCTCGCGCGCACACACACACTCGCGCGCGCGCCGTCGCCGTCCGTTCGGGTCGGGTCGGGTCGGTCGAAGGGCGATTTGGGCGATTTGTCTCGGCGTCTCGAAGTTATTTTTCGGATCCGGATAAAATCGAATTAAACAGATCTGGTTAAGTATTGAGATACTAATCTTGATCGGTTTAGAGTTCCTCCCAATACCAATTTCGATCGATTTAGAGTTCCTCCAAATACCAATTTCGGTCGGTATAGAGTTCCTCCAGCACATGTCTCTCTCTCATCTTCACCTATAAATACAGATGTGAGGGGTCTTCTTTTGATACCGAAAAATTTTCGTCCGTCTTTTCCCAGCCAAAAATTCCGACTTCAAAATTTTATTTTCGGAAATAATTTCTATTCATAATTTGGGTCGCGTCGGTGGTAGTTCAGGTTTATTCTAGTTCGCTGAGGATGCGATGATCGATATATCAACGCATCGAGATGTTGTTTTATCCTGGGAGGCAGACGCTATACACTGCGGTGGAGGCGAATTTGCTTTAAGGAGACAGATTTTCTGGACTCAACATCGCCCACATTCAGATTTCCCCCATAGATATAGCTTTCTATTCATTCTTCAACGAGAAAGGGAGAGCTCTTATTTTATTATTATTATTTGCATGGCAGCTAATCTCCAGAGCTTGGGAAAGGGTTTCGTCGGGCAGATCCGTTCTCGTGATTCCGTCAGTATCATTCCTTCACTATCTCTCAGATTTGCCAGATAGGAGATTCAAAATATGCGATCCCTTAAGTTGTTATTTGACGGACACGGACGAGTCCAAGACAAGCTTTTGGATCTACAGGTATAATGGAAAATCATCAAATATTATTATACTTCATGGTATAATTATATGAATTCAAATTTATTGATATAATTTTAGTAAATTATACCAACAATCTTAAAGCAAATTGATTACTTCGTAGCATAAATTTCGAATTCATAAATATCGTATCTGTGCTTTATTTTCCATCTATGGAAAATTGGTTTATGCTGGAAATTAATTTTAAACATGTTTCGATATGATCAAACTCTTGAAGACTGCTTTATTATTTCGAAATTATTTTGGGATCTTCTCATGGGCGTCATGAGATATCGGAGATGATGCTCCACTGAGCGGACTCCATGATATGTGAAAAGGCATTGACTTGGTTTCCAATAGCTATGAAACAAATTTTGGTTTTGGGTCCAATTTTGAGAATTTGATTAAGTAATTGGATGGTTTGCAAATTGTAACTTGATTTGCAAGTTGTGGTATTAATCTGGAGGTTGTTCTCATTTATTATCTTTATATAATTTTGGCAAGTGAGCCATGCATTTTTACAAGAAAATTCAAATTGCTTGTATCTTATATATATGTGTTCACTTGTTCTAAATAATTAACTTATTATTATTTAGAAAGTGCTTATGGGCTCACGTGATATAAAAGGAATTTTATGTGATTAATGGCACTATATGGCACGTAAGCTATGTCAATAATTTAATTGTTAAATTATATAGTTAACAATTAGTTGACCTTTAAATTTATGGAATAGAGTCACGTCTTACGTGAATTGTGTGATTTGCCCATCACTTTTGTACACTCCTGACCGATACAAGAAAGTATTAACCATATAATTGGATATTAGGTTGCACGAATGATTATTCGAACATCATTTTATAATTAATCTTGTTTAGTTATCGTTTGATTATTTGCAAATAAATAATCATTGGAATGTTAAACTCTCGTGAATGCTCGGACGTTAAAAAAAAACCTAACGGGCCTGGTACCTAGTGAGTACAGGTTGTGGGTCGGCTTGAGAATTATAATTTTTTTTTGGTTGGATTTGTTCTTTCAGTTAAATTATATATTCTCGTGTTGGTGTCGTTTTGCTGCGGCAGTGACACACGGGACTATTACGGTGATCCATGTGATACCTAACGCGGCAAATATTGATATCAGCTCCATATGCTGAAAATTCGGAGAAATTCAATAATTGAACTTTAGTGCTAAAAACATAAAAGTTTTTTTATAGAATGTTAAAACCAGGGAGGTTTTAAATGATGATGAAACCTACTCTTATGAGAGGTTGTAATAAGAAATGTGATCAATCTACAAATATAGTGATACATTTGTTATGTGTACTCGATAATGAGTAAGGATGAAGCTAAAAAGAGAAATTTACACTCTAAAAGCTTGAGATACAAAACCAACTTAATCCGGAAATTAAGATGGTTGAATTGTGTTCTAACGGAAACGCAAAAACGATGTTAATCAGTTCAAATTAGCTCTGAATATGAGGATATCAATCATGTGGAGACTAGTTAACTTAAATCAAGATCCCATGCTAGGAAATAATTGAAATTTCCTATTAGCTCTGAAATGTAGTAAAACAATTTTAGAATACTAAAAATGTGGGGGTGTATGGGTAGGGTAAAAGTTCCTAATCCAAAGCAAGTGAAGGTCTGATCCAAGACGGTCGACTGCATCTTCACTGGATATGCACATGATGCAAGATGCGTATAAATTCGTAGTGCAAAAATCTGATAGTCTGACATGTCAGTATGTACTAATCGAGTTGAGGAAAAGCGTGTATCAAACGCATAACTGATTTAAAACTAAATCAATTATGAGATACCGTGGATTTATCAATGTGGAATGAATCACCAAGTGGCTTTAAAGGTTGAAGCAAAAAGGCTTGAACTTGGAAAATCACTACGTCTGAAATTTCTAGCATGCGTGCTAGAAGATAACTTACAATGCCATATACACTCTTTATATGGTCATATAAGAGAAAGAATAATTACGTTGTGCAGAATTTTGTTTAATGATCGGTAGATCTTCCTCTGGAATAGATACCGCTAGGATCCAACATAAATTCGAAAATAAATTAAATGGATCCATGGATAAATAAGAGGCGAAAATACTAACTGACGTTGTAGTAATATGAGAGCCTAAAGTACTTTGAGATATATTCTCTAGTAACGAGAAGAAAGTTCATTATTATGATATACATGTAGAAGTATATCAAATGAACATACATGCAGTCTTTCTAAATGGCGTCTTTGAGAAAAGCCAACTTGGAAGAACCAAAGGCATATGTGCCTAACGCGGCGATTGAAAGTCTGCAACTTAGTGAAAGTATTATGAATCTAAATTGACACTAAAGTAGTGGCATAAAATCTTTGACATTGTGGTGTCAAGCAATGACTTCAAAGGATGTGATAAAATCCCCAATTTGACAACACTCAAATATGGTGATTAAATGACCGAAACGTACCAATTTGGGGACGCCCAAATTTGGTAATGTAGTTAATGAAAAATTGCTAATTTTGGGGACGCTTAAAATTAGTAATTTGATCAATAAGAAATTGAAGTCTCGGTTAATAGTTGGTAACGTAATTTCAAAACGTTAAAAATGCCAATTTATAATGTCAAAAAGATTCAAGACAATGAATATGTCAAGTGTGTATATGTCAAATACACATGATGACTATGTCATTTTAAGAATGAATTTGAATGATCGAGTCATTGATGTAAGTAATGACAAGGGGATCAATTCAACAAAGTCTGAAAAGATAAATATATGAGACCAAAAGAGATGACTTTAAGATGTAAAATCTCAAGTCGTTCACAATGTCTCGTATGAGGTCAGTCATACTATGATGACATGAATCTTGGAAAGATCAACGGAATCAATTGGAATGCCAATGGATATGGTGCATCTATCCAAACACAAAGGCAACTGATCTTTCAAGAGTAACTAAAAGTCTAATGTACTAAGTGAATTGTACAAGACTAAACACAGTCTATATCGTGAGTAGACTATGTGGATACACGAGTAATCAGGAAACTAATCATCAGTTGGTGATTACAATGATATAAAGATTACTTGTGTGTATATGCTGCATGATATGAGATATTCAAAAACTATAAAATGATATAGTAACGCAAATTGGATATCTGACATTATGAATTTAATGTCTAAATAATGAATATGTTTCACACTAGCTAGTGCAGCAGTGGTATGGAAATCTTTAATATAGATGGTTATTGCTCGATTTATAAAGGAATATGAGTTCATAACCTTAGACAAATATGCATGAGAGGCATAATGCACTACCAATTTCTAGAAGATATTCCAAAATGGGCAAAACTGTGACCGAAATATGTATTTATCGTGATAGTTAATCTACGATTGACAGGGCACAGAACAAAAGAATAATGGTAAGTCTCGTCCTATGAGGCAAAGACATGATACCATTTTGCTATCAACATTGGTTATCAATATTGACTGCGATTCGTCAAGAGATAACATCGCGGATCCGCTAACCAAAGGGTTATCAAAAGACCTTGTTGATAAATCATCAAGAGGAATGGGTTTATTGCCATGAGCTAATGGTTTTATGGAGGATACCCAACCTAAGCTGACTAGAGATCCCAAGATCTAGGTTCAATGGGACAACCAATTCATAAAACTGGGCACGATCACTGTGGGGGTTACCCCGAACCGACCATTCCTAGGATGAAAACAGTGATACCCGTAGGGAGAGGTTAAGCTTATGCTTTTAATGATTCTTAAGTCGACAACGTATAGTCGGGTGGAGTAAAATACGGGTTTACTCAAAACACTTAACGAGAATCACCTATGTTGGAGTGAAGAGGGGCCGCTTCAAAGGAGAATTGCAAGGCACAATTCTCTTGAAACTCCCGCAGAACCAGGACGGTGTCCACGGCCAAAATGGGCATAATAATGAAAACAGAATAAATCAGGGAGGGAACTTGTGAAGGATATACGATCACTTACGCAAACGGTCGGACAGTTCAAAGGCATCTAGTCACACTGTCTAACCAGTAAGGAGAATATATCTTTTCGAGGGAAGGTTCAAGGAGCATACTCTACCTATCCTATGCAATGCCTAACCGCAGTAACTATCACCAAGTCAAACTCCGTGTCTGACGTGTGCTGCTGGACCATCAATCTCATTCATGTGGGGGATGTTAGGAATATGCCCTCGAATGCCACTCAGAGGATGAGAGAATGAGAGCAATTGTATTGTAATTATGAATATTATATTTAATAAGGCAATTATTATTTCTATATTATTGTATATCACTGGCATTGTGATTTGGTATATCGAATAATAGTCCTTGCATTTGAGAGAGAACATTCTACTCCTTATGGTGATAAGGAGATAGGCACTAGAAGTGTTTAGAGCTCGAATGCTTAACTAGTTCGCAAGTCGATAAAACTTAACTGGGCAGTAAGTTTAGACAAGACTTGTATAACGTGTACTTTGACATGTAGAGTGCCTGTCTTCACTAACAGTTAGTGGGAGCACACGTTATAGGTATGCTAATGGGATTAGTATACTCGAACACGACTCAACTCGATTCGGTCACATGGAAATCACTCAGGGATTGTCAATGACTGAATCGAAAGATTGTGATAGGTATACGTGGACCTTTGACTTGAGGTTTCAGTAGGAGATGTGCTTGTGACATTAAGTTAGTCATTAGAGTAGTTCGATCTAATCGCCGGTTGGTGGGGTCAACCTCGAAATGCAACTTAGTGGGCAAGTAGCGCCTCTCGAATACCAAGATAGGATTCTTTCTCCCGTTAGTGAGCGGGTAAATGTCCTGCGGTTAATGGCAAATAAGATCATAAGTCTTTGGCCAAAGCATTGAGCTAGTTATATTTGATACACGAGAGCTCGATGATCTCGGTTGCATTAACAAAGCATAGAGTCAAGTTCTGATGAGGGTTTGACTTTACCGTGACCCTAATACTTGACCGGGACATATGATTGAAGGGTTTATACGTATACGGTATTCACGACATAATGGTTTTGGAATGATCCTATCATTCGTTCTTAGTTAGGTTACGGTGTGGGCCACGAGACTGGCTAAGTGGTGCTAACACTCATTGGATCCTCTCAATGCTAACTAAGACGAACCTACAGAGTCGCGGCACAGGAATTGACGACGGATTATATTTAGCTTATTCTCTCTTGGTTAATATTAGACATTGGATGTCTAATTCAATTTATTGGATAAATTAAATCGGTCTCGTGAATTAAATAAATTACTAGGTAATTAATTTATTCATATTATTTCTTAGAGAATTTATTTTTAATATAATTAATTAATTAGATTAATTAATTATATTAATATTGAAACATACCAAGGTTTATCTATCGGATTAGATATACGAGGGTCCGTTTCACGGACCGAAACGAACCAACTTCTTTTTCTCCTCCCTTAGCCACCACCCCACTTTCATCAATTGACTTGGTGATTTTTTTTATAAATGTGGGGACTTAATAATACATTTGATGTATTATTACTTCATTATTTATTTTTGAAATAATTGATGAGGTGTGTGTTTTGTTTATAAAATAAACATCATCTCCCTCATTTATAATTGAAGGGTTCAGCCGTGAGTTGAGAAAGGGAGTGAGAGAAAAGTTTTCTAACTTTATACATTTTGAGTTCTAAGTGTATTTTGAGAGAAAACAATTTTTATAAAAATACTTAGAGTATTTATAAAAATATATTTAAGTTAATTCTATCAATTTCTAGCCGTATACTTAGAGTATAAATTGATAGAAATATTTTCCGGTCATCTTCCGACGCGTGATACGTAGAGGCACGGTGTTTTCGGTGCTGGGGAATTTCCAAAAGCTTGTTCGATTGGATTCGTGTTCGTACTCGGAATCAAGAAGATATTATCAAAGGTCTACGAGGGTATGATTTCTTAATTTATCTTCATATATTTATATTCGTTTATACGATGCTTGATCGATCCGGTTTTGGGGTTTGGTTTTTATCCGGTTTGACCGGTTTATTTTCGCTGCGTAACTCGTTTTTTAATCACCGAATTCCATAAGGGGATTGTTGGAAATATAAGATAAATTAGAGGAAATGGGGTGTTTTGAGCAGCCCATTTGAGAGGAAATTTTGAGTGGGCTCGATTACGAGTTAAAGTCGGGACTTAGTTGGAATACGTAGTACTCCGTACGAGGTTTCCAAAACATGTAAGAACACTCAAAATGATTGAGGTATGAATGAGATATAATGTTCCAAAGTGAACCCTTTAGAAATGAGTTTGGGATGCTATCCCACATTGGAAAAAGAAGGGAAAAATTGCGAGTATATAAGGAGATGTGGACAAAGGCATGTTCAAAAAAGTGAGACATGTGTGGATGTGTGACTAGGCGCCCCTCGCGCGTACACACACACGCGCGCGCGCCGCCGCCGCCGTCCGTCCGGCTCGGCTCGGCTCGGCTCGGCTCGGTCTCGATCTCGGTCGAAGGGCGATTTGGGCGAAATGTCTCGAAGTTATTTTTTTACTGCAATTTTATTCGGTAAAATTTTATTTTACCGAAAATACCTCAATTAATAAATTTCGAATTTTTCGGATCCGGATAAAATCGAATTAAACAGATCTGGTTAAGTATTGAGATACTAATCTTGATCGGTTTAGAGTTCCTCCCAATACCAATTTTGATCGGTTTAGAGTTCCTCCAAATACCAATTTCGGTCGGTATAGAGTTCCTCCAGCACATGTCTCTCTCTCATCTTCACCTATAAATACAGATGTGAGGGGTCTTATTTTGATACCGAAAAATTTTCGTCCGTTTTTTCCCAGCCAAAAATTCCGACTTCAAAATTTTATTTTCGGAAATAATTTCTATTCATAATTTGGGTCGCGTCGGTGGTAGTTCAGGTTTATTCTAGTTCGCTGTGGATGCGATGATCGATATATCAACGCATCGAGATGTTGTTTTATCTTGGGAGGCAGACGCTATACACTGCGGTGGAGGCGAATTTGCTTTAAGGAGACAGATTTTCTGGACTCAACATCGCCCACATTCAGATTTCCCCCATAGATATAGCTTTCTATTCATTCTTCAACGAGAAAGGGAGAGCTCTTATTTTATTATTATTATTATTTGCATGGCAGCTAATCTCCAGAGCTTGGGAAAGGGTTTCGTCGCGCAGATCCGTTCTCGTGATTTCGTCAGTATCATTCCTTCACTATCTCTCAGATTTGCCAGACCGGAGATTCAAAATATGCGATCCCTTAAGTTGTTATTTGACGGACACGGACGAGTCCAAGACAAGCTTTTGGATCTACAGGTATAATAGAAAATCATCAAATATTATTATACTTCATGGTATAATTATATGAATTCAAATTTATCGATATAATTTTAGTAAATTATACCAACAATTAACTTATCAGATAATTAATAAATTATTAATTTGTTGATCAATTCATGCCTCTCTAAGATAGAATCACTACGGTCCAATAATATTAATTTGTATAGATTTTTAATGTATAATACTGTATAATAAAAATAAATATTAAAACATAATGGATAAAGATACGCATCCGATCTCTCTCTCTCTCTCTCTCTCTCTCTCTCTCTCTCTCTCTCTCTCTCTCTCTCTGCCAATATTGTGTTATAACCAAGTTAAAAATCACAGCACAACGGCTAGTTTTAAAACGGTAAACTCCAACGGTCCAAAATTTCAAAAAAGATATCGCAAATGACCGTCTAAAGCACACGTTCCTGCCTTCACTTCTTCTCTCCGATTCGCTTCTGTCTCTCCCACCTATCTCTCTCTCTATCTCTCTTCCCATTTTTTTCCCATTCCACCACGTTCTTCAGACCAGATGATGCAGAAAATGTGGAATGCGCCACCGGGATTCCGTCCAACAAAATCTGCTCCTTCGTCACCTGCCAAGCCTCTTCATGGGGTCTCCAGAATCCGTACGGAGTCCTTCCATGTTGCCCACAAAGTCCCAGTAGGTGACACCCCATATGTCAGAGCAAAAAATGTTCAAGTAAGTAGTTATGGGATTGAGATATTAAATTACTTGAGAGCCGATTCTATTGTTGTTATTTCTTAATTGATTCATTATTTTTTAACTGTATTGAATTGAATTGGGTGTTCATCAGCTGGTGGATAAGGATCCGGAGAGGGCAATACCGTTATTTTGGGCAGCAATAAATGCAGGAGACAGAGTGGATAGTGCTCTGAAGGATATGGCGATTGTTATGAAGCAGCAAAACAGGTCTGAGGAAGCCATCGAAGCTATCAAGTCATTGCGCATCCGCTGTTCTGAGCAAGCCCAAGAATCCCTCGACAATATCTTACTAGACCTTTATAAGGTATGTGTATGTGTCTTTACTGAACAAGACTGCATTCCACACTTTCATTTGGTTCAGGTAGAACCGTAGAACTAATATATATATATATATGTTTATATATATGTATATATATATATATGTTTATATATATGTATGTGTGTGTGTGTGCGCATTAATTAATGAATTGTGTTTTGTGCAGAGATGTGGAAGATTGGATGACCAGATTGCATTGCTGAGGCACAAATTGTATCTAATTCAGCAGGGGATTGCCTTCAATGGAAAGCGCACAAAAACAGCCAGATCACAGGGCAAGAAATTTCAGGTCTCCGTCGAGCAAGAGGCCACTCGGTTGCTGGTATATATTTATATACTGTATATATAATTCGCAACTTTAGGTCACCTTACACTGTAGGGATATAATTTATGCCTTGTAATACATATACATGTCTATATAATACTGGTGCAGGGTAACTTAGGATGGGCGCTGATGCAGCAAAATAATTATATAGAAGCAGAGGAAGCCTATAGGCGAGCCCTTTTGCTTGCACCTGATAATAACAAAATGTGCAATCTTGGGATCTGTCTTATGAAGCAAGGGAGAATAGGGGAGGCAAAAGAAACCCTTAGGAGAGTGAAGCCCGCTGTGGCCGATGGGCCGAGAGGTGTTGATTCCCATCTCAAGGCCTACGAGAGAGCCCAGGAAATGCTGAGAGATCTCGAGTCCGAGATGATGAGCAGGGGAGGAGGGGATAGGGTCCAACAGAGAAAGCTTTTTGATGCATTCTTGGGTTCTTCTGATATCTGGCAGCCTCAACCTTGCAAAGACAAGAAAGACCACCACCACGACCACCACACTGGTTCTTCTACTATTATCAAACGTCATCATGAAGATCAAGCTGTTTTTAATACCCATGATGAGAATACAAACACCAACATCATCATAACAAACCATGTCAGGCCGCCAGTCGGGGGGGTTAATCTGGTTAACTCACTCAATATTGATGCGCTGCCGTTCTATTCGTCCAGATTTGTCGCTCCTGCGGAGAGTTTTAAGAGGACAAGGTCTGGAAATGTGGCAAACCCAGTGGGAAATAAAATGCGAAAGCAGTTGAAATCGGATGAGAGTTGGGATGATTTGCTACCAGACAGCAAGGACTTTGATGATGCAATAATTGCGGCTGTCTTAGGTGGTTCTGGGCATGAAATCAGAAATGGCGCTGAGAAAAGGCTTGTTGACTACGATGATGGAGTACCACCAAAGAGGAAGGTGGAGAAGAGGCTCAAAGTTTTCCAGGACATTACACTATCCTTGAGCCCACGAACCTGACTTTAATTGTAACATCGACGGTCGCTTAACTTTTAACTATTTTAAAAATAAGTCTTTAGCCATTTTGAGTAACTTTTTAGATTGGAGATGAACTTGTTCTCCTCTATTTTTCCATTCCTTTTGTGTGTAGTCATCCATGTGGTTTATATCATTTACGAACGCATGGTGATAGTTAGAGGTGGCAAAAAAACCCGGAACCGGGAACCGAACCGTGAAACCGGACCGTATAGGACGGTTCTGGAACCGGAACCGTGTTAGGCAGTTACGAGCCGAACGAAACGTGTCAGACGGTTGGTTCGGTTCGAAAATGTAACGGCAGCTTCGGTTCGGAACCGTAACCGAACCGTGGAACCGCGAACCTTTCGGAACCGCCGGTTCACACGGTTCCGGAATCGGGAACCGTTGAAAAAAAGGGAACCGGCCAAGGTGGCAGCCTGCAGCAGGAGAACCGTTGAAAAAGGGAACCGTTGAAATTTTGAAACCAACTTTGCAGTGCAAAGTTTGCACATGGGAGGCTGCTTCGGAAGCAGTGCTTCCTATAAATTTTTTATTTTTTCAAATTTCAAATTTGAATTTCAAATTCAATTTTCTCCCAATTTTACCTCTAATTTCTCCCTATAAATACTCTCCCAATCCTCACCATTTTTCACACCAACTTTCAGCTCTACTAAGCATTTTGTACTCTTACTCATTTTTATTACTCTCAATTTATTACGCATTTTCCCTACACAAATAGCTTCTTCCGATTCCGGCTCGGGTCGTAGTGGTAAGGGCAAAAATGTTATGAAGTACGATTGTACTATTGGAAATAGACCGCGAGGCCCTCTTCGTTTACTTGGTGTTGTTATTCGAGAGGATCCCGACGAATCAACCTACGTCGGTAGTGAAGATCCTACTCGGAATTCTCAATTTCGAAGGGTGCCCAATCGTCGTGAACGTGAATAAATGGAGGAGGAACAAATCCACTTCGATTTTGAAATTGCATCAAGCCTTGCTCAACAAGATGACGATGAAGTAATTCCATCCACTTTCCAAGAAGACGAGCCCATTGATTTGGAGGACGATATGGACGAGTTTGAAGATGGCGGCCTTGGATCGGACCACCGGGCTCGGCGATCAATGGCGGGGAAGAAGGAACGAACTCCGCGTTCCAACGTCTTCACGGTGTACTTCAAAAAAGTACAAGTTAAAGATCCCGATAGTGGCAAAACAATTACAAAGGCCGTTTGCCAAATTTGTGCATCCTCCCAACAAGCACATTAGAAATGTGCATCCTCCCAACAAAGGTAAACAAACGCAACCCACCTCCACTCCCGGCGAGCAAGGTACGCCCGAAATCTCTCTTTTTAAGTTTAATGATATTGTTGCTAGGGAAGTAATGGCTCGATTTGTTAGTACGGAATCTCTTGCTTTTCAATTTGCCGATAGCATGCGTTTTGAAAATTCAATGAAATTAGCATATAATCCTTTAGCTAAACGAATACCACGTACCACTATGACTAGGAACGAACTCCGCGTTCCAACGTCTTCACGGTGTACTTCAAAAAAGTACAAGTGAAAGATCCCGATAGTGGCAAAACAATTACAAAGGCCGTTTGCCAAATTTGTGCATCCTCCCAACAAGCACATTAGAAATGTGCATCCTCCCAACAAAGGTAAACAAACGCAACCCACCTCCACTCCCGGCGAGCAAGGTACGCCCGAAATCTCTCTTTTTAAGTTTAATGATACTTTTGCTAGGGAAGTAATGGCTCGATTTGTTAGTACGGAATCTCTTGCTTTTCAATTTGCCGATAGCATGCGTTTTGAAAATTCAATGAAATTAGCATATAATCCTTTACCTAAACGAATACCACGTACCACTATGACTAGCTAAAAGATATAAAATACAACTACGAAATATTTTAACTACTTTACCACATAGAGTTTCTGTTTGCTCTGATATTTGGACATGTGCTTTTAAAAAAAATTCTTACATGGGTATGACTCTTCATTGGGTTGATTTGCAATGAAACTTAAACAAACGTGTTATATGTTTCAAAAAATTTAATTGTGCTCATACTGCCGAAAATATTGCACTTATTATCTTAAAAATTTTGCAACAATTTAAGATTACCGAAAAAATATTTTCAATTGGTTTTGACAATGCAAGTGCTAATACTGGTACGGTACCTTCTTTAATTGCTGCATGTAATGCTACTTTACAAGGATTTTCATACCCGTTGCATTGCTCATATATTAAACTTGTGTGTCCTTAAACATTTAGATAGATCAATAAATCCAATTAGGAAAGCTGTTGAATTATTACGTGATAAACAAAAATTACATAGGTTATGGCTCAAATTTTGTAAAACTCAAATTAGACGTAGCAAGTGCTTTAACATAGATGTATGCACTAGGTGGAATTCAACATATGAAATGTTAAATTCAACGTACGAATTTAAGAATTTATTAGTACATTTTTTTACAACTGAAGTTAATTCTATGATTTTATTGCCTAGTTATTGGGATGAATGTTACGATCTTGTTCAACTACTTCAAGTTTTTGAAACGGCTACTAAAGACCTATCGGGTGTTTATTATCCTACTTGTTCACGTGTTCTTTATCATTGTACTATGATAATTTCTCAATTAGCTCATTGTAGTACTTTTCAAAATTTACAATTACCCGTTACTCTCATGGTAAAAAAATGGATAATATATTTTAAACAAATTCCTAACGTTTTTTTAATTGCAAAATGTTTAGACCCGTCCTTCAAATACGAAGGTGTGTGCAATCTTTTGGAAATTTATTATAAAGTTTTTGAAGAAATAAAATATTGTCAAAGTCTTACTTATGAAACTTTAGAATTGCCAAATTTTATGGAAATCAAAACTAGTCTTTATTGTGATTTACAAAATCTTTTTCAAGAATATATACTTCAAAATATAGTGGAAATATTAGTCGTAAACAAACTGTTAAGAGCAGTAGTCAACCATATATGGATTTCACACTAGTACTCAAGCGGGTCAAATGCTTCAATAGTTTTTCGCAAATAAAGGTCATAGTAGTCAACCCCAATTTTCCGAACTAGAAGAATACCTTAGGGAGCCGAAGGGAGGGGAATTACTTAATGCAGGGCCAAATGACGTGGACGTGTTAAATTGGTGGTCAATCAAGCAAGGTCAATACCCCATTCTTGCAATCATGGCGAAAGAGATATTTTCTGTCCCGGCATCAACGGTAGCGGTCGAGAAAGCCTTTAGCGAGGGAGGATACATGCTCGACGACGAAGATCCCAACTGGCACCACATAATCTTGAAGCTCAACTATTGCTCAAAGATCATACATTGGCCGAAGCAAGAGAGCAAGAGAACAAATGGGATGATTTGTTCCAAGAATACCCAATAACGACGACCGAGGCCAAGACCACCGATGCGAGCCAATGCACCGAAGGCGAAGACTTCGACGATGACTTCGACTTCGACATGTAGAAGACTTTATTATTAGTAATTAGGATTATCATTAGTAATTTATGAAATTAAATGTATTTTTTAAAAGAGTTTAATACTCATTCATGGGTTTTCTTTTCGGTTCTTTCCCCTTACGCCTTTATTGAACCGACAGGACTTAGTTATAAATACCACAAACTATTATCTAAGGAATAATAAGAAATAGTTGCCCAAATCTCTTCTATTTCTTTTCGGTTCTTTTTCAAAATTGTTTCTTTTATTTTATATTGATTATTTCATTATAAAAACAATTAAAGTGAACTAAAAAAAAATAGGTTCGGACGGTTCGAACCGAGAATCCGATTCGAACCGAACCGAATCCGGTTCGGTTCGAACCGAAACCGTAGCATTAATTTACTGGTTCGGTTCCGGTTCCCATTTCCGGAACCGTGGAACCGTGGCCACCTCTAGTAGTAGTGTCAGTGTTCGGTAGAAAAAAGAAGTAAATGTTAGTTATAGGACCCCACCCAGGTGGCTACTCTAATTTTTTCATGCTCTTTGCTTGCGTCGAGTGTGATTTTGTTTGCCTCCTGAAAAGAGGGTAAATTTACCCTCCATAATAGAGGGTAAATTTGAGATATAAAAATTAAATTTTTTTTATTATTATTTTTTCAATATTATTCTATTTGTCGAGATCTTTAATTTGAGTATAATTTTGATACAGAATTTTTTAGTTTTGAAAAATATTTTATTTTGAGTGAGAAATTAATTTTTTTATTTATGAAAATAATTTTTTTAAAAAAGAAATTATTTATCAAAATTATACTCAAATTAAAGATCTCGATAAATAGAATAACATAGAAGAAACAAAAATAAAAAAAATTAATTTTTATATCTCAAAATTACCTTTCATTTATGAAGGGTAAGTTCACACTCTTTTTAGGAGGGTGAACAAAATCACACTCCTTTGCATCTCAATTGTTATTATTATCAAATATTTAAGTAAAACAATGGCCTATATGTTATAAATAGGGGGGGTGCTTTAACCGCCATCAAGATTTATTTAAATTTTACTATATCTTTATTTTCATAGATGTTGTTTTAGTTTTTGAGACGTAATTTTAATGATAAACAAATATAATGATATAATTTTTATATATTTGTATAATATCTAAAAAATAAATGGTCAGTGTTTAATATTAAAAAAAAAATCAAGCAACATCTCTTAAAAAATGGAACTGGTATATCATTTACATATGTATGTATCTTTGAAATTATGCACATTAAATTTTATATAAACAGGGCTCAAATAATTAATAAAAATCAACCCAAGAAATATATTTTTTCCTGAGACTATTTCCACAACACTCCTTCATAAACCTATTATTTGGTGAGTTTTATTTTCAATATCCACTCTGGGGGCCTCCTCATTTTTCCATCATTTCCGCTATATCATTCGATCATACTTTATTCTACACTAGTATATACATAAATAACATTATGTAATATATAGATTTATTTCAATGTATATTTTTCTATTTTTTACTAACATAATTAAAGATAAAATGACGAAATCTTCCCTTCAATGGAACTTTTGAAGGAGCCGCTGAAATATTCAGATTGGTGCATACCAACGTGTGGCGTTTTGGAAGCGGTACGAGATGGATTTAGCATTCATTATGTTTATGAATGACCGATCTAGGTATGATTTTGTGTACTCAATAAAACATAAAATCAAAGCTTTTGAAAAATTCAAACACCCCAGTAAATACGCTACTTAGAGACATAAATTTGCGACGGATGGATGTCATCTGTCGCTAAATAGCGATTGATTGGAGACGGGCTACAATGGAAAAGGGCAAAAAGAGACAAGACTTTGTTGCAAAATTAATTTATCGGTAATCTGTTGATAATTTGATCTAAAATTTTGTATGAATATATGAGCAACGAGTTTGACGAGTTCCTAAAGGAACAATGAATAGATAAAACTTACACCTCCAGCAATCACACAACTAAAACTGCATAGCGGGATACCTTGTTGGAAGGTTCGCTCCATCTCAATTACATTTAACTACCTATTTATTGTGTTGATATGCACTCCTTGTAAATTCAGTACTAAGACTCCAAATAATATGTGAATCGGTAGGAAATCAAGTCTTAATCACAAAAGATGGTTCTTACAATACCCTAAAGATTCGATAATCTAATGTCTGGTTATATCCTTCTAAGCCAATAACCATTCTATACCTAAATGCATTTACATAATATGCATTAAGAAACCATGTCATATAAGTAAACATTTCATGAGCATGAATACTTGTTATTTATGTGCTTAATTATGTTTTATGTCTATGATACATGAAACATGTGATTTATTCCTCCTAACATGATAAAATATGTCTTTATAAATATCTCATTGTGGTGAGAAGCTCAATTTCTCGGGTAACGAAGATCGATGTGCATTTCTACAAAGTGATTTTATTTGTTAACTGCATTTTTTGCATTGCTTTCATATTTCATGATTCACTTTATTTAAATTCACTGTGTTGAAGCGTGTTAAACATCTGAAATTATGTTTTATGTCTATGATACATGAAACATGTGATTTATTCCTCCTAACATGATAAAATATGCCATTATAAATATCTCATTGTGGTGAGAAGCTCAATTTCTCGGGTAACGAAGATCGATGTGCATTTCTACAAAGTGATTTTATTTGTTAACTGCATTTTTTGCATTACTTTCATATTTCATGATTCACTTTATTTAAATTCACTGTGTTGAAGCGTGTTAAACATCTGAAATTAACTCTAAGTACAGGTGGTAAACTTAGAAGTACTAATAGAGTCAGTGACATGTCTATCGTAGGTTAACCGGTTTAATCCTAGAGCTTAGTGGTGTTTATGTTGAGTAAATTTAGATTAGATGATTCAAGTAGATACATTTGTTTAACCCAATAAAACGTGTCAAGTATATTGATTCTTATTAACATTATAGATGATTTAAATCGCAGTTGCATATGGCATCATCTGGTAAGTAAGTGGATATGTCACTTCTCTATTCGTCCCAGTTGCGACCGGACCCAATTGAACTTATTTTTTATTTTATTATCATTATCATATCATATTGATAAATGAGCCCTTACATTCTTATCTATAGTGTTATAGGTATGAAGGTTTAGCTTGACAATAAACTTCCTCATTAGCAATTTCAGCACTTTATGCATAAGTCACCGAGTCTAAACAATAAAAACACACCCTAAACTTCTACAAAACCACTAGACCGGCCACCCATACCCTAAATATGGTCAATACCTACTAGGAAACGGTTCAAACCAACCAAGAACTGGTCTATAACCACTTGAACCGATCCAATCTTTCAAACCTGATTTTGAGAAGCTATTCGGGAATATTTTTGACATTTCACACTCTAAACATACTTAACTCACTTGGATGAGGGGTAAAATCAATTCTAATCCCTCACACGCAGTCTGAAATTCATCAATAAGCCTAGCACTTCGAAACTTCACCAATAATTCAAAGAGCATTCAGCAAAACACCAACACCTCATATGCTTTTAACAATCAAGGTGAATTTCCTTTGTTTTCTTCATGTTCTTGCAATCTTTCTTGATTATTTCGAAAAAGGGAGAGTTTGTTCAAGTCCTTAACATGTCATAATGATGTTAAAAGTTCATTCATGGACTAACCCTGTGTTTAGTATGCATTTATAGAGCTTAAATCGTCACTAGACAACAAAGAACTCAATTATGCCACCTTTTTGAAATATCTATGAATTGTGTATAAATCATTTAATTTTCAGGCTGAGGTTTCCATATATTTGTTTTAAAGTATGTTATAGATGTTATATCAAGTTTGATGCAAATCCAATTTATAATCAAGTCGTTATAAGCAAAACAACTTTTAGTTATTTCAAGGTATTGATAATTTCTCTTGAACAATTGTGTTGTTGTAGAATATGTTACATAAATAATTATATATGTTCATATTTTTTAAAATAAGTTTTCTTGTATGAGGATCTGAGAAGAATATAAGGCTTATACTTAGTATATGTCAATATACATACTTAATTGTCGCGTAACTAGTGTGGAGGGATAAGTCATAGATGATCTCAAATAATATTTCAACATTTGTGGCATTCATGGGGAATGTTAAGTGCAATACAGTTAACTAATTCAGGGCTTTTAGCACATCAATCTAGCGAGAGAACCTGATCTTTTCACTTCAATACGTAGCTGGATCTGAGGTAAGATGCGGTTTTTCCTTGTTGTGTCATAAGGATCATATATTGATTGATATTTTTCATATGTGACTGTTATTGAATGATAATGCATGGGATGTATATGTGAAAGAATATTTAAGAAAAGAAAGTATGGTACTTGATTGATGGTGGGTAAGCACGGGATGCGGGGGACCGGCGGACCCAACACATGGTGGCAAATACTTGCGGCTAAAAATTGGTCAAGAAAACCCATAGTAAATGAAAAACGATGAATACAGCTAATACCATTGGTTGAAAAACCAGTATGAGAACCCCTGTATACATGTTTTATTGGCTAATTATATGAATAGATTCCATAAACCATGGCATATCACACTTCACGGGTACCACACTTCACGGGTACCCGATGAAGAAAGTATGGGTACCCGATGAAAGGATTTTTCACGAACATGACTATATCATATAAAGTACTTATTCGTTGATGAATGTGATATGTGATACTTTGCTATTACAAAAGTTTTATCTTATTAGATCACTAGGTTCTTATGATACAGGTGATGAATCACATGTTTAGTGGTTGCCTATACCTTTAGAGCGTCCAATCGGAGACTTGTCTATATGCCATGTTCCCCAACTATTTTGCCCATCTCCTGGTAGACTTTTTTTTGTCTTGAATAAAACCGATCTACTATGATTTTGTTTAGGTATAAACTGTAACACCCCCAAAACCATCCGGGATATTACAGCGCCGTGGGCCCCGCGCTGGAACCCACCAGGCTAAAAACCGTTTACAAAACCAATTCAAAAACGTTCAAAAAGCCAAAGAGGCCGATGATGGTAATATTTTGCAAATACTCAAATATTTTCAAAAACAAAGTTCTCAAATACCGTCATAAAATACCATTTGAAAATACAAGGCGAAGTGCCAATTCTCGACAGTTCAAAATGTACGTTAAGCTACCACTTAAACGTACCGATAAAATAATTTGGGAAAAAGAGTTTGACGAAAATAACCCAAGTTCGTAAAATTCCAAAAACCCCTTTTAAAATACACACACGCAGCGGATAAAGATACCGAAAAGCCATTTTGAAATATACACACGCAGCGGATAAAAACACAGTTCAAAATACACATTTGCAGCGGAAATGAATAACCAGAAAAGAAATACTCGATACTCCAAAACATGCCACCGGCAGTATCACATCGGGAAGCTCATCCCTTCACGACCGCTACTAGATCGATCTCCGAGTACCTAAAAATAAAGCCCACGAGGGGGTCAGCCACAATACTCGATAATGATAATGATCACATCATCATAAATAATTACATACTAATGTAATAATACTGTAAGAATACTACCAATGTAAACTTATCGTCATAACCTTACCAATCCATGGCAATCCATACCAAATCGATCCTTACCATAATTCACATTTCGCATTCTCAAATGACGAAAAGAACTCAACAACAATTATACTGTACTGTATTCAAACAATACCAAGTGTCCTCAAATCGTCCTCATAACTCATAAGTGCGAAAATAATCCAATCTGTGCCAAATCTTGTCCGCCGGATTACACAATCAAATCTCAACCTAGACAAACCAATAATACACAACATATCTGTAGATCAACTACCACATGATAATGATAACAAATCCCGAACATCGACGTACAGTCCGAATGCTCATACAATTAATAACAATGATCAACCAATACATCACTGAGAATATCATCGATATGATGAGTTCCAATATGACCAACCCAAGGTCAAAGTACAACCGAAATTATCATCAACATGATGAATTCCAATACGATCGACAAGGATCAACAATAACCGAGAATACCCTCAACATGGTAAACTCCAAACACGATCAACAAAGATCAACAATAACCGAGAATTCCCTCAACGAGGTAAACTCCAAATGATCAACAAAGGACCAACAATAACCGAGAATTCCCTCAACGAGATAAACTCCAAATGATCAACAAAGGACCAACAATAACCGAGAATACCCTCAATAAGGTAGACTCCAAATGATCAACAAAGGACCAACAATAACCGAGAATACCCTCAACAAGGTAGACTCCAAATGATCAACAATAATGGATCTCAAAGAAATAACTCTGGCTGTCGAACATACCCTTCGGGCGTATGAACAACCAGTCGCAAACCGTCGAACATATCCAATCATACATGGAAGTATGAACGACCAAACGGTATGGCTCAAAGATGGACATCACAGTACGCCCGATCCGGAAATGTGTCCGTGCACAAGCCACCCCGGGTATCGATCAAATACACGTGCGGTCTTGTACCTAATTAGCCTCACGAACTATGTCTCGTGTGCACGGTTTAATGCGGAAATTAGATCCACGCATAACCATCATGCGCCTGGCTAAAAATCCTACACAATAACCAATCGGAACGCAGATATGATTCCAGATATGTCACGATGCAACATGACAACGAAACTCAAAGAATCACATATCCAATAAGGATCAAAAGACTCACCGAAGTGAAACAACAGACTGACAGTGAAATGTCGACACGACTAATCAATATTCAAGACAATAATCCTGGGATCATCATCCCCGACAAATAATCAACATGATCAATGATCTCAATACAATCAACCCTGGGATCATCATCCCTCAGCGAAGTAATCAATACGAATCCCAGCATACGAAACATCAACGTACAACACATATACAATAATTCCTCAAAACAATTATCCTCATAACTGAATAATACTAGAATTACCTCAAAGCTGAAGACAATATTCTTTCCACGAGCAACATCCCTGAACGAATACACAGTTATTCAAATAATCTCAAATAAGGTACCATCCATTCAATACCAATAAACCTTTATCCTGATACTTATGTCATCACGTTAACTATCCTCGATATCCGATATATTATACCCTTGACCAAAGATAACTCACGTCTTCCTTGAACACAATTAAATCATATACCTTATGATTTAATACAAGCCAGAGCACGATATACAACTCGTTAACCGACAACTTACCTTTCTAACAACATCGCCATACGAATTATAAATGAAATGAAAACGATACCATTCATCAAATATTATAAACTGAACAAGTATAAACTTGCCTCGATACCGATACCACGAAGTCATTACTGAATCCATTGCCTTCGTCTCCGAGCTCCTCAGCCCCGACCAAAAGCAACCTACGAACTCTCCAACCTTGACCGCAACACAACGGCCATAATCAACGCTCAATTATCGCGACCTAATGCAATAATCAAATGACAACATATCCGATAATAATCAATAACCGGTATAACCAACCAATCAAACTCAATGGTTCAACAATACCTCGATCATTTACAAAATCGAACAATACAACTCAAACAATTACGAACTCATATCAACAATACAAGCCGAAATCCGATAAATCATAATTATCAATCAATAACCGATCAATAACCCAACAATTCCACAATATCTCGATTAAACACAGTGTTAAACAATCCAGTTCAACCCATCATGAATTCATAATCACAACACGAAAATACTACGCTGTCTGCCTACTTAGCGCGCGTTAAACGCATAACGTAGCGTGCGCTATCCAGTAAGCTTAGCGTGCGCTAATGCTGTACAGTGGCATGCATTCCAAGCATCGAATAACACCTTGCGACTACGAATTCGAATGAAAAGGAAATATTACTCCAAGATTAACAATAACTTTCCAGATCAAAACTCATCATCATGATCCATATCTTATCATACGAACTCAATCACTACAATCAACATAATGTTTAGTTTCAATTATCTTATCCATGTTAATAATCAAACCAACATATATCCTTCCTCTTTGATGATATATATACCAAGAACACTAAAAGTACCATGATTCCATAATCACGTTCATGACAACCATCATAATCCGATATGCTAACATGTAATTAATCACCTAAGTCATATATATCCGTATATCATCTTAACATCAAATCCGAAATGAAGGGAGACATAAATCGACATATCTCCTGAACACCATTCAAAACCATACAAAACATATCAATATCCGCATACCAACAATAACATCAATGTTACCCAGGAAGCCATCTCGAAATCATACTTATCAACTCATTAATATGATAAGTATCAACTCAAGAACACCAATATTCAATCCCCAAAACGAAATCCAAAGTGAAGATTAATTACCTCTTTGAAGAAAAGGATGGATTATCAAGGTTGAATCCGTTCCCAATCATTTCCAAGCTCCAAATGTTGATAAGGAAGCTCAACTCCATCATAATCCAGTATTTGGAACCTCAAGACTCTCTCTCTATGAACTCCATTTCAAGACTCATTAATAATTTCAAGAACAAAGCTTTGAATCCATGCTCTCCATCTTAATCTCGTTAAAGATCATCATCTCATAGTGTTTTAGGAACTCAAGTACCTCCCAAAGCTCTCTCTATCGAGTGAAAGGAAAGAAATGGACGAGAATGTTTCATAACACCCGTCTGTCCCCTTTTTATAAAGTGTATTACTAGCGTGCGCTAAACCTTATGTTTGGCGTGCGCTACGGCCTTGGCGTGCGCTAACCGACTTTGTTAGCGTGCGCTATCGCAGCCCAGAGGCCACTGTCTTGCCTCGAACATGAGCTTACGTACGTAATGCCCATGCATTAGCGTACGTATTTCACACTGTTTAGCGTACGCAAGTCCTTACATTTAGCGTGCGCTAATATCAGTTGACTTGCTACAGTCTACGTACCGCATGTGCCCCACATGCCGATCTAACAAGGATAAGATTCCCTTTTACCGATCTACAATTAGCGTGCACTAAGCCTCATGCTTTAGCGTGCGCTAATACTTCAGGACAACAACCGTTAACTTACGAGAACGTGCGCCGAAAGCAGCCGGGTCTACACGCAGATTCCTTCCGATCTGACTGCATTTAGCGTGCGCTACATTCCGCCTCTAGCGTGCGCTAACCATGAACGATAGCGTGCGCTATACTTGAACATTAGCGTGCGCTAATCAGGCTATACTTAGCCATTTTCCAGTTCTCCTCGTCCATCTCGACATATCAAAATACGAACATACTGCATACTAAATACATGTACTGAATCCAATAACATCATCATACGATATATCCAATATCAAAAGTACGATAACCTGATACACGGTATCCTCAAAATAATTGTCGAACCACTACGACAGTTATACGAGTACAAATACAACTGTCTCAGTTCTCAATTTATTTTATCCATACTGTATAGACACCAAGCCATCCAGTATATCTTAGATAAAATAACGCAAAAAATTCATACTGAAAATTCGGGTATTACATAAACTTAAGATTTTGTGCTGTCTTGAAAGAATGATATCAGTTTGCGTTATTTTCCAAGTTAATGCTTTTAGAAATTTAAAATCATGATTTTCAAAGTATTAAGAGTGATACTTCCCAACTTAGTGGCACAGACCCCTTTTCAGTTCAGCTGCTAGGTTAGGGGGTGTTACAGTTGTGGTATCAGAGCGAAGGTTTAAATCTTTCCTGCAAACAGAAGATGTCATATGGACATTCCCGACCGGGGGGATATGGTCAACTTTTTTATCTGTCGAGTATTATGTTTAGTAAATTACAATTAATTAGTTGTCATTATCATCATCGTGTGTCTGTTATTGGCTTATGAACGGGTGAGATTGGGTAACACAAAGGAAGTTATGGCAGCTAAAAGGAAGACTTTGATCCATATCCAAACCAGAATCTTCTTGAGAATTTAGCTGAGCTGATGCAGCAAGAGACAAGGATGTATGATGACCAAATACAACAACAACTGTATATGCAATAAAGAAACCAGGAACAAAATCGAAAACCTCCACCAAGAAGCAGTAATGGACCAGCAGTGTACGAGAAATTTAGGAAACCAGAATCTCCTGATTTTCATGGTGGGTCTGATGCTATGGTTGCAGATGTACATGCTCAAATGAAGAGCCATTTGATTCAATCAGTCTACTTAAGATCGAGAGAGCATATGAACATAATAAGTATGACAGTTTTCATGACTTAGTTCAAATATGATATCGCGCGACAAAGAGATTTAAGACGTTAAATGGTTTAATGGACTATAAACTTATATTATTTGGGTAGTCATAATGTCTTGCTGGAAACTGCTTATGATTTATCATTTAATAAGATATTAAATGATTGCTAACATAATATAAGGCTTTTGGGTTACACATATGATAATTAAAGACAAGCAAGAATGATTAATAGATAGAATATTGGATAATATATTTATTAAAGAATTTGAATAATGAGTAGTGTATAATATATGATATTATATATTATATTATATTATTTAATTATATCAACTGAGAATGGTAAATATAATATTAGATATTATATTTATCAGTGGATTAAATAATAAGTAATACTATAAAATATAAAATATTATACATATTATATTATTTAATAAGTTGAGGGGTAACTAAGCAAATACTAGCGTTTTAACCTTAGGGTTTACTTAGTATAAATAAAGGGTCTTGAACAAGGAGTTGTCATAAGAAAAGGAAGAAAAATTGACCCCTTTCACCGTCAAAGAGATCAGTCGAATTTTCTTATCCAAGAAATCCCGGTTCGGTCATCCTGTCTTCTTCCCTTAGTTGTACTAAGGAATTATTTGTTGTACTGTTTATCAATATTATTTGTAAGGATCTAGTAATCCGGCTTGTACCAATTGTTCGTGTGTGGATCACCGAAAGAGAAAGACGATTTTCACCAGCTTTTGGTCTGGATTTAGATATGTTCTTCGAATTAAGATAATTCGATGAACTCTTAATTAAATCAGTTAAATTATTGCATGAAGATCCTCATATGGGTTTTTCGATAATTATTCTGCTGTGTTTTTTCTCAAATTTCTTGTATTAGATACACAAAAAATCCAACAGTGGTATCGGAGCCAACTTGCAAGTATTTTATTATTTATGTAGAATGTGTTTATATATTTTAAATATATAAATTTTTGCACTTGATCATATTTATAAAATAGAGATTTTATAAATATTTTTCTGATTTACTTTGATTAAGTCAGATCGTTAAAAATTAATTTTCTAAGCTGTTTATCGTAAAAATATGCTGTAGAAAACTGTTCTAAAACAGCACAGTGAAACGGGTCAACGGACAGGATCGGGTCCGTGTCGGGTCAAGGTGTAACACCCCAATTTTATTGCGGATAATTACACGCCGTAGGACCCACCAGGGCCTACCAGGATGACGTAACACATACACAATAACACGATAATACGTATACATGACCAAAAAGACAGTTGGGCCGTGGCTCCAGTCAAAAAGTGAAAGTTTTACTCAATCCAAACATAATACATGATTATTACCCGACACGCTACAACGACATAAAATGCAACATTGTATATATAAAATTAATACAGACTATTCCAAAACAACTACTGACTCGATATCTTTAACATCTAGTCTGCCCGTCTGCTCCGTGTGCACCCCTTGTAAGCTCCTTGTCCTCGAGATCACCTGAAATTCATAAACATTCCACCCCAACGAGGGGTTAGCAATAACTGATAGTGCAAGTACAATATTTTAACATTTTAATAGGTAGCCATTTCCAAATTCTTTCAAAACTCAAAACATTAATCACGATATTCCGGAATATCCATAATCAATCATCAGTCAAAACCATCGCTCGAAGGTAATTCTCGTGACAAGACCACCCGGCCAAGTCCCTGTGGGCCCGTTGAGCCAATCCCCAGGTGAGAATACCGCGTCCCGACCTGTCCCCAAAGTACCTGTAATATCCGCAATTTTCGATTTTCGATAAATTTCTTTTTTCGGTCGGAGTCCGTTTTGACAACTCGCTCATGACCGTTTCGTCATTCTGAGAATGATTAATTCTACACTTTTTGACATCCAAGTTCGTTTCGGTGTCGTTTTGTTGAGTTCCATGATTTTTAGCGACTTTTTCGCACTTGAGTTCGATTCTTGCGAATCTCATTCGAAACTGCTGTTTCGAGTTTCCCGTAAGTCCGTTTAACTTTGTTAGACGTGTTGTGAACTTCGGTTTGGTTATTCGATCACGTATCGTGATTTCCAGGCGTTTTGGGCCATTTTGGTAATTTCTTGAAAGTTATGGGTATCCGTATCTGTAATTTCGTCGTGTTCGTTCTGTACATTTTCGGAAATCGAGTCGTCGAGCCCTGGTGGTCGCATCGCCGCCGGACGATTCGGGACTAGCCGGACGATTATGGCACCGCCGGACAAAGTGGCGAGAACCGGCCAGAGCGCACGCCACGGCCGGTCGCGCGAGCTAACCGGCAGGTGTAGCGCACGCTATCGGCTGGCCTAACGCACGCTATCGGGTCTGGGCAGGGGGTTCTGAGGTTCTGGACTCGGTCAGGATCGGCAGGTAGCGCACGCTACGGTCGGTCGTAGCGCACGCTAACCGGCAGGGGTAGCGCACGCTAACCGGCAGGGGTAGCGCACGCTGTCGGCCGACTAGCGTACGTTACCAGGGTGAGTTGTTTAGTCCAGAGGCTACTGGACAGGTCGGCTAGCGCGCGCACGCTTCCGGTCGTAGCGTACGCTAGCGGGAGTCGGGTCGGCAGGTTTGGTCGGTGGTGCCGGGTCGTGCAGGCCCTGACCGAGGGTACTCGGCCGATACCGGCCGATAGCGCACGCTAGTTCGGGAAGGCTAGCGCACGCTAGATCGGCCCAGTATAAATGTGACCGAGCAGTCGCGTTTTCATTCATTTTTCACTTCCTTCCTTCTCCGTCCGCGACTGGCGATTCATAGAGGACGAAGCCATGTTGTTTAACATCAAATCCACGAAGTTCTTGATTTCATAACATCAATCAATCATCCGTTATCATCCTTTGATCCAGCGAATCAAGGTAATCTTACCTTAGAACCCTAATTTCGTGAATTTAGGGGTTTTTGCATTTTCGTCCGATTCGTTCCGTGCTGTTGATTAATTCATGATGGGTATGATTAATCTTGGTAGTATTATTGTGTTTTACATCATTTAATCCATTGTTCTTCGTCGAATCAAAGTATATTTCTTGATTTCCTTCGAATTGACTTTTTGGGGATATTATCCTCGATCTCGTTTTTCATCCGTTTTCGATGGATCAATTATGGTTAAATGATGTTTTTAAACATATTCTATGGATTGTATATCCATATTTCAACTTGGAATTCCATTTTCGGGTTTTGACGGGACGAATCGTGTTCTTGGCCGTTTTGGGGAAAATCCTTGAACTTTCGTCATTTGTTCTTTGAATTCAGCGGCTTTGGGTCATACTTTGGAATTCATTTTCATTGTTATTGTTTTCGTTCGTAGTTCATTGTTGTGGATTGTCGTTCGGTGGAGTCGGCGAGTTCGTAGTCGGTTTGTACCAACCTACTTCGGCCGATTCTCCGCGTTGTGGTTATTCGAGGCAAGTATGTTGCCCATACTTTTCTCGTTTTATGGATATGATGATCGGTGGTCGTCTTGATATGTTTGTTTGGTTATTTGAAATGAAGTTTCAAAAGATTTCGGTTTGGCCTCGTTAAAGGCTCTCTTTCAAAATGCGTGTGTGTTTTGTGAACGTTGTGTTTTGGGAATTGATTATGATTTGATTATTTTGAACGTTGAAGTCTTTGATGATGATACTCCTGTGTTTAAAGTTATGGGATCGTGTATTCCGTATTTAATCATTGTTGTGGTGTTTTTGAAGAGTTTGATAATGGTGTCGAGTTAATGGCCATCTCTAGTGAGTATTCTTAATGAACTTACATTCTTAGCATGTTAGTATTGCATGAGTAACGTGTGTGTGTGTATGCTCACTACGGGTTAGATCCGACGGGGTCTCGGTAGGGGTCCACAAGAGACGTGGATCGACGAGCTTGCTTTTAACCACTACGGATTAGATCCGACGGGGTCTCGGTAGGGGTCCACAGAGACGTGGATCGACGGTTAATTGTGGTGCATTTTGAAAATGTGATTTGATTATGGCATTTCCGGAAATGAGTGCTTTCGAATGATTTTCATGAGTGCATGCATTGACTAAGTGTGTAAGAGGTAAGTTGTTCGTTTGGCCTACTTGGCTAGGATGACACTAGAGTATTTTGTTGTTTGTGTTAAATCCTTTATTTGTGGATTTTGATGTTGGGAGACGAACCTTGTGGTCGTTCTTGTGTACTGTGAGTTGATGAGATTTGGGGCTAAAATCCCAATGGTTTTGTAAAAGTCATTTTATGGATTTGGGGCTAAAATCCCAACGGTTTGGTAAAAGTCATTTTTGAAAAGTAAACCTTTGGGGCGGTGACCCCTTTCGTCTTTTGGATTTTGAAAAGTAGGATTTGATAATCCTAAATTGTTTTCTATTAAAACTCCCGATGGTATTTCAAATCATTTTACAAATTGTTTCCCTCGATATTTTGATCTTGAAATTTTGGGAAGTCTTTACTCAAACTCTTGCCTCGGGAAGTGTTCATCCTGTTGTATTTGAATCTTTGAGGATTCCTGGTTATTTTTATTCGTGGAATGTGAATTGTATGGCTCGTATTTGCACTTTGTTCTTGCACTAGCAAAACAGTGGAGTTTTGCTAACCCCCGAGTATTCGGGGGGTGGATGTCTATTTTTGCATTCAGGTTTTAGAGCATAGCACAGGGTCGGCACGAAGGATGATGAAATATTAACGATACTAATCACACGAGGATCCGTTGATGTCGTATTGGTCTAGTTGTATTTTCTTTTCCGCTGCAGTATCTTTTCCCCGTTGTACGGGAGTTTATTGTATTTTGACCCCTGCGTGGGTATGTGTTTGGAATTGAGTTGTATGTTATTATTGAAAGACCAAATCGGTCTACTGAGTCATTTTAGCCTTAAAGGCGATGTTTAGATGTTTGATTTTAGTTATCAGCCTGGTAGATCCTCGAGGAGAGGGTCTACGGCGTGTAATATCCCTGAGCGGATTGGGGGTGTTACATAAATGGTATCGGAGCTTAAGTTGAGGAAAACCTAGGCTGTCGGGTCAAGTCGTGTTGTTTGAGTCTTGTTTCGTCGGATTTTATCTGACTGAGTCGTGTCGCGACGCGTCATTTGAGTTTGTTGGTCGTGGTTAGTATCGTGGGGCGATCATTGTTGTGGGAAAATCCCTCACAATATGCCGCAAGTGCACGGTGTCAACAAGTAATAAAGTGATAAGTAAAGTATCGTTCCCTCGAGGACTGATTTCACTAAGTACCAAAATTTAGTCAACTCACAATTTTATTTGAAGAACAAGTAAATAGAGTTTATATCTAAACTAATTGCAGGAAGTAAATAATAGTACTAATAATAATAATAATAATACTAATAAGGGGTAGGAATATGATTTTCACCTCAAACAATCGGGAATGATATTTATTCGATTCAATTCACTGTTATTCAATTGATTGTAAGCCAGGAATTCCTAAATTATTCTAAAGCCTTTCCCAAGGTCGATAGAAAATACTACGAATTACTAACTCGATATATCCCTATTCGAATCAGATAATTAATAGCTAAAACAGTTCAAGAATTCCCACAATAACAGGCTTCACAATTCGCATGAGTATATCCCTATCTCACGAAAATTATGATTCGTCTAACAAGAACTATGCCTAAATTTCATCTCCCGAATCCATAAAGACATTCAAAACAAATTAATCATGCAGACAATTAAAAAGCATTAAGAACAGTAAGAAGAATCCAATTCAATAGAATAACGAGTAAATCGAAATAATAATAAATAATCAAACCGTCATGAAATTGGATACAATCAAAATCCTACTCGAATAGATCTAAAAACTAAGATGCAGAAAAACCGTAGGGATCCGTGGTCTTGTTGTTGCCCCACAAATCTACACCTTGTTTTGTCCTTGATTTCTTCCGCCGCCCCCCACCTCTCCTTTTTTTCTCTTTGCTGTGCCTTTTTATATCATATCTCTTATCCCTCCTTCAGTAGGTGTCCCACGAAAAAGTCATCAAAAATCTCCTTCCCTCAAAGTGCTCCTCACGGCAAAACAAAAACAAAAGCCCAAGCGGCCCAAAGCTGATGTACATCCGCGGCCCAATTATCAAAATTCAGCATACTTACTTTTCTCAGAACCCCGACAAGGGCGTCTTTTGCGCTCGTGCCGCGGCTCACTTGGTGTGTGCCGCGGCACACAGTACAGTGTGCACATCATTCGCTGGTTGTCTTCGTGTGCCGCGGTTCACTTGGTGTGTGCCGCGGCTCATGACTAAAAACTGCTATTTTCGCCCGTTTTTCATCGTTTTGGCTTCCGGACTCCGATTTCCTGCAAAACATATAAAAATAATGCATTAAAAGCTCATTTATGCTGATTTAGGCTCAAGATGGATATAAAATAATGATATAAAAGCGCATAAAAATACGCCTAACAAATACCCCCAAACTTGAGCCTTTGCTTGTCCTCAAGCAAACAATTTTCAATTTTAAACAAAATGTATCGTGAATAATCATGCAAATCCATAGTGCTCAACTTAATCAATACTACCCTGAAAATCTCAAAGAATAATACAAGTATCGTAATAGTGAGTCACGTCCCGGACACTGATTCCACAAAGTAACCAATTTCAGTCCTAATCAATCGTTCATGATGAAAATCAAGCTCGAAGATTAACAATCGTGAATTTAACCGACCGTCAATATGAAGGGTTAGATTAAACAAGCCAATTCGCCCAGTCCCATAGTCTAGTGGCAAAATTCAAGAGTTTCATTATCAAAATTACACCTAGGACAACATTCCCTTATGTATGATCAATAATATGATTCGAGTTAACCACTAGGTTTCGGTTCTCGGGATATTTCATCGGGATGATCCTAGGGTGGATTTCCATTCTCATGTATCGGGGAACCGTTTGACGTAAAAGACACTCATGGGGCACATGGATGCTTCTAGTTACTAAGCCCCCCTCTACAGCGGAGAAAAAAACTCGAATAGCCAGTCTCGCATGTCAAGGTTGCTGTTTTACGCGAGGGTAAACAATGGGTCACGTGAATACCCCCGGTTACTAGGCTTCCCATCATCGATAATGCGATATTTCTAAATTATTAATCTATTCAGGGTCGTCGTTTTACGCGAGAATAAACAACGGGTCACGTGAATACCCCCGGTTACTAAACTTCCCATCATAGAACAAATAGTATCTCGACTTTTTGGAAAAACTGTCCGACCCTAAACTCAATCCAAATGCCAACAAGACTCGTAGTACTGGACGACTAGCTACGCGAAAAGTTTAACCAAACGTATAAACGGTGATTTGCAAACACGTATGTCTCCTTTCTTATCTGCTAAAATTTCTACAAAAACGATAAAATTTCGGACCTAAATGAATACTCAACAGAAACAGAAATCGCTGACTGCAACTCAACCAAAAGTCAACTGTTTCTTCAAAGAGAAATCAGTATCGTAACATCAGTTTTACACATGGAAGCATGAAAAATTCACGAAAAATTCAAGCTTGCAAAAACCATCAACAGCATGCAAAATAAAGTCCACTACACATAACATTATCAATAATAAAACTCATGTGAAAATAAAAGAGATAAGGAAAAGTGAAACTTATTCCAAATGTCTTCTTGAACACCCGCACATGTCTGAGTGGAAACGTCGGTCAATCCATACTTCAAATAACTCCCAACATCACAAGGGACCCCCAAACTTAGTCTCTAGTCATGAGATAACGATAGACATTAAATCAAGAAAGACTAGAATATGAAGAATAATAACTCATAGGGGTTAAAAAGAAATATCAGAGAAATAAGGGCCAACAAGAATACACGAATCCAAATGAAATAACAAAACAAAGAAAAATTAAAAACGAAAAATAATAAAAAAAACAACTAACTAAAAAGCAAGTAAAAATGATGAGTTGCCTCCCATCCAGCGCTCTATTTTACGTCTTGAGCATGACGTGGCGAAAAAAAAAAAAAATCTAACGTGGTTTCTTTCTAGGGAGATTGCCAAATGCCCCCTTCTTGCAATCAATAAGCCTCTTATTCCACAAGGGCGGCTTTGACTCATGCCCGGTTGCCAAAAATAATGAATAAGAATAATTATGCGGACAACCAAAAAATGATGGAAGAATATAATAATGATAAGGCATGAAAAAATAAGCAGAGTTCGAATGGGCAAATAATAAAGCATTATCATGCACAACCTCATTAGAACTCAAGAATCACCAATAAAATCATGAGTAATGGGGTCAATCTCTCCCATTATGGATTTAGGAAAAATTATGCATGGCACCGTTAATAAAATTTTAGGCACATAAGTGTTCACCTTATTAGTCGAAGTTTGATGACAATTTAATGAAATTTCTTGGGAAACATCATCAATGGTAACTTCTTCTACAGGCTCATCACACTTTATGTAATTATCGGGTGCTGGGGGATCGACCCTAAAACTTAACATGTCTTTCATCTCAACCTCCCCTTCATCTTCACTACTAAATATATTAGCCGGAAAATAACCATAGTGAATCTCAAGACCACGACGTGCACATTCTAGCTCAAAAAGAGTACTATCAGGATTTTTAAGAGTGTCTACACATTCTTCAAGCATGGTCTTTTGTTTTGGGGGAGGGGGCTGACTGACCCTATTTGGCAAATTATTAAGAACATCGAAATTTATGAAATGCCAAGGGCCACGATACTCATAGGAAAACATAATGAAGAAATAAAAATATAGAGACTAAAAAAGAAAAACTTCAAATTAAAATTAGAGTCGCTTGGTATTGATATTAGCGAAAAAAATCAGTCCCCGGCAACGGCGCCAAAAACTTGTTGTGGGAAAATCCCTCACAATATGCCGCAAGTGCACGGTGTCAACAAGTAATTAAGTGATAAGTAAAGTATCGTTCCCTCGAGGACTGATTTCACTAAGTACCAAAATTTAGTCAACTCACAATTTTATTTGAAGAACAATTAAATAGAGTTTATATCTAAACTAATTGCAGGAAGTAAATAATAGTACTAATAATAATAATAATAATACTAATAAGGGGTAGGATTATGATTTTCACCTCAAACAATCGGGAATGATATTTATTCGATTCAATTCACTGTTATTCAATTGATTGTAAGCCAGGAATTCCTAAATTATTCTAAAGCCTTTCCCAAGGTCGATATAAAATACTACGAATTACTAACTCGATATATCCCTATTCGAATCAGATAATTAATAGCTAAAACAGTTCAAGAATTCCCACAATAACAGGCTTCACAATTCGCATGAGTATATCCCTATCTCACGAAAATTATGATTCGTCTAACAAGAACTATGCCTAAATTTCATCTCCCGAATCCATAAAGACATTCAAAACAAATTAACTGTTGCCTAGATAATTAAAAAGCATTAAGAACAGTAAGAAGAATCCAATTCAATAGAATAACGAGTAAATCGAAATAATAATAATAAATAATCAAACCGTCATGAAATTGGCTACAATCAAAATCCTACTCGAATAAATCTAAAAACTAAGATGCAGAAAAACCGTAGGGATCCGTGGTCTTGTTGTTGCCCCACAAATCTACACCTTGTTTTCTCCTTGATTTCTTCCTCCGCCCCCCACCTCTCCTTTTTTTCTCTTTGCTGTGCCTTTTTATATCATATCTCTTATCCCTCCTTCAGTAGGTGTCCCACGAAAAAGTCATCAAAAATCTCCTTCCCTCAAAGTGCTCCTCACGGCAAAACAAAAACAAAAGCCCAAGCGGCCCAAAGCTGATGTACATCCGCGGCCCAATTATCAAAATTCAGCATACTTACTTTTCTCAGAACCCTGACAGTGGCGTCTTTTTGCGCTTTCTGTGCCGCGGCTCACTTGGTGTGTGCCGCGGCACACAGTACAGTGTGCACATCATTCGCTGGTTGTCTTCGTGTGCCGCGGTTCACTTGGTGTGTGCCGCGGCTCATGACTAAAAACTGCTATTTTCGCCCGTTTTTCATCGTTTTGGCTTCCGGACTCCGATTTCCTACAAAACATATAAAAATAATGCATTAAAAGCTCATTTATGCTGATTTAGGCTCAAGATGGATATAAAATAATGATATAAAAGCGCATAAAAATACGCCTAACAATCATCATCTTCGTGCGACCTGTGGAAGTAAGTCTCCCTTCTTTGTGTTGTGCCTCGTGTGACAAGAGCTATTTTTATGATTATTTGTTAAGTGGTGGAATCCTTATGTGGATTTTGATTTCACGATATGTATTTAGTCGACTCTCGTATTTGATTTATACGAGGAGTGTCGTCGCTTGTGATGTCTTTTTATTGTTGTTTTTGTCTGTTGCTGATGATTTTCGAATCGATTTGCACATTTTACAAGTTCTATTGTGGAAGCTTTGTGCTTATACGCGTTCGACTTGTTCACTAGCCAGTGCGGGAGGGTCCTTAGAGGCCTCGAATGGGGTCAGTGGTGTTGTTCTGAATCCCAGGCGGTCTTCGACTATGGTATTTTATCGTTTATTTCCATTTAAAGACATGTATTGTCTTGATTTTAAACGTTTTGATGCGTGTACTAGGAGTTGTTTTAGTGAACGTCGATATGTGCGAGTTTTGGGCATTCTGACCTATTGGATTTTTGAAAACCTTGAGTATCTTAGAAAAATAAATTTCGAGACATACTTTTCAAATGAGTTATTTTCTTGTGGTATATCCTAGATGCCACAATATATTTCAAAAATTTTCTACTTCGAGGACCAAAATGCTTTGAGATATTTTCAATGTTTTAGAAACACTTTTATTTAGACCCGAGGGTCGAATATTCTGAAAGTTTTCACTAAGAGAAAGTGTCCTCATTTTTATCAAATGCGAAATGGTTCTCCAATGTCTCGATAACGATGTTTCACGTTTGTACTTTTTGAAAGGTGATACTCAAGATCAACCGGTGTTCTTCTAAATTATTTTCAAAATGAGGTTTTCGTTTTTAAAACCTATCCATTCCCGTTTGAGGGCTGGGTATGTATGTATGATGTTCGCGTTGTCATTTTGATACTTTCTCCCGAGTATGATCGAATTGGCGATGTGAGCGTTGAGTCGCTTTCCACACATTGGTTGTGCTAGCCCCCTGTGAGAGGCGGGATGTTGGTGTTGAATGTTGTCGCCTCGTGGTGATTTCTGCGTTGTCGCGCATGTGCGAGCTGTTAGAGCTTGGTTTGGTATGACCGTGTGCATCGGTGATGGTTCCGTTATGTGTCGGTTGTTTAATGTCTTGTTACCTTGCTCCCGTTTTTGTGAATTTCGTGGACGAGGTCGGAGGTAATGCCCGTACTATTTTGACTTCTTTATTTTCTCTTTCTCCAGTCTATCGATTCGCTCATGTTCGTTGACACTTTATGAACTTGTTCTGTATTTTGGTTTCATCGTTCGAACGAGCTGTGATCTTGTTGTGGGTCGATCTGGTTATCGATGTGACTTTTTCGGGTTCAATTTGATTCTTGTGAACCTTGTTCGGGAGTGACATCATTTGGTTCTGTTGGGTACCATATCGGATATTTGCGCCGTTTTATGCGGAAGCGAAAATAAATTGCGGAAAATAAATCACACAAGGATTTATAGAGGTTCGGCTATTAACGAAGCCTACGTCCTCTCTCGATGTATCTTTTTCTTTAGGCTTAAGATCAAAACCTCTACGCCTCTCTTCTATCGGTCGAGGGATTACCGTTACAAGCTCGTCTTCTATCGATCCGAGTAAAACCGTTTTTCCTTTTCTATTGGATAAGGAATCAACCACTCTAGCTTTCTATCGGTACTAGATAAACCTCACTAAGATAGCGATTGTGATTCTAACAATGCTGGATCCTTGATCCTAATAACACCGAATCAAATCGTATCTTTTCTTTTTCTCGCTCGTGTATGATCTTGTGTATAACACTCAATCACTCTTAATCAAGCTCAAGAACAACAACTATAATGTTTACAATGATATAACACGTATGGATGCTTTGCTCAATGTTGTTGTGTGGAATAATACCAACTCCTTGGTATTTATAGCCTTCTTCCTCCTTACTAGCCGTTGCTGCCAGTTGACTAGCTAGCGTGCGCTAGCTATTCCTTCTTAGCGTGTGCTATCGCACATTTTTGTTTTAGCGTGCATAATATCTTTCATGTAGCGTGCGCTAGACTGTTCCCACTTTCAGTCCAGTAGCTTCGTTTCTTCTTTAGCGTACGTTATGCCTTCTGCCTTACGTACGTTATCTCACTTACTTAGCGTACGTTAACCATGAATGAGTAGCGTGCGTTAACGTAATATATCCGTTGCCTTTACTTGTCAAACTATCCGTTTGATGCTTGACTTTCCGCCGAATCTTTCCAACGTTCTGATTGACTTGATTCAAACTTCTTAGCGTGCGCTATTCATACTTTGTAGCGTGCGCTAAAGCTGACTTCATTTCATACGTTATACTGTGTTTGAATTCCTTCACAACGGTAACAAGGCTCGATAGCGTGCGTTAATGATACCGTGTAGCGTGCGCTATCTCAACAGCTGACTTCACTGCAGCCTACATCGAAACTTGGCTGGAATGCAGATTTCTTCCCGTTAGCGTGCGCTAACATATATGCTTTAGCGTGCGCTAATGCAGTCCAGATTGAAACTTTTTGCGTCTTCGTCTGCTTCGTCGTTTTGCTTCGCCTCGATGTTGTTTTGTTATTTAGCAACTTTAATCATCAAAACACAAATTAAATAATGTGTGGAATAAATATTCCAACGGGTTCTACTAGTTCTTTTATTCGAAGTGGATCGGATTTTGAACTTCTGTATATTCTACTTTGTCGACTCATTTATGTTCGTTGACATTTCTGAGCTTGTCCTGCCCCTTGTTTTTGTTTATCGAACGAGTGTGGTATCTTTTCGGAATAACTCATTTGTCGTTGTGACTTTTCAATCGCTATTCCCTTTCCTGTGGATCTTATGGGAATGCATGTCTTGTAGTTCTCACCAGATCATCCTGGGAGTTGTTGTTTGAATTTTATTATCCTTCGTGTTTCGGACATGATTGTTCGATTTTTGTTGTCTTGATCGTTTGTTTGTTTGGTTTTTGTTCTCGTTTCGTCATTGTTGAGCGTTCAGGCTCCTTCGTAATTCCTTCAAGTTTGGGAAATTGGTCTCGTTTTCGATTTTCCAACCCTTGGGCAGTGGAATTCCGTATTTGTTCAGCGGTTGGCTCGCGTTTTGATTGATGTACCGTTGGGTTGGTCAATCGTATTGATTTTCGTTCGTTGTGTTTTGTGATTGTTCGGATAATTGACTTGATTGTATTATCCATTTGATGACGCTTGTCATTTGTTGGTTTTATTATATCCCTAACGGCGACGCTGTGTTGGTCGTCGTGGAGCGTGTTTTCACACCGTATATTTCGTTGCGTTGTTTGTAACATTTCGCCGTTGGGAGTTAGTTACGCGTTTCTTGCATATCTTGTTGAGTTTTCCTGGCGGGATATTGCTTCTCCCTACTTGTTTTAAGTTTCGGGACGAAACTTCTTTTAAGGGGGGTAGAATGTAATATCCGCAATTTTCAATTTTCGGTAAATTTCTTTTTTCGTTCGGAGTCTGTTTTGACGACTCGCTCATGACCGTTTCGTCATTCTGAGAATGATTAATTCTACACTTTTTGACATCCGAGTTTGTTTCGGTGTCGTTTTGTTGAGTTCCGTGCTTTTTAGCGACTTTTCCGCACTTGAGTTCGATTCTTGCGAATCTCATTCGAAACTGCTGTTTCGAGTTTCCCGTAAGTCCGTTTAACTTTGTTAGACGTGTTGTGAACTTCGGTTTGGTTATTCGATCACGTATCATGATTTCCGGGTATTTTGGGCCATTTTGGTAATTTCTTGAAAGTTACGGGTATCCGTATCTGTAATTGTTGTCTCGACCCGTTTTTTGGTCGCGTATGATTAATTATAGTATTATGTTTTCATTTCGGGTCATTGATGTTGTCCGCGAACTTTTCATCGTGTTCGTTCCTTACGTTTTTGGAAATCGAGTCGTCGAGCCCTGGTGGTCGGGTACTGGCCGGACGGTTGCGGGACTGGCCGGACGATTGCGTGCACCGTTCGGACAGGTGCGGCAGGAACCGGCGTAGCGCATGCTACGGCCGGAAGGCTGCGCGCGCTAACCGTCAGGTGTAGCGCATGCTATCGGCTGGCCTAACGCACGCTATCGGGTCTGGGCAGTGGGGTTCTGAGGTTCTGGACTCGGTCAGGATCGGCAGGTGGCGCACGCTACGGTCGGTCGTAGCGCACGTTAACCGGCAGGGGTAGCGCACGCTGTCGGACGACTAGCGTACGTTACCAGGGCGAGCTGTTTAGTCCAGAGGCTACTGGACAGGCCGGCTAGCGCGCGCAGGCTTCCGGTCGTAGCGCACGCTATCGGGAGTTGGGTCGGCAGGTTTGGTCGGCAGGTTTGGTCGGTGGTGCCGGGTCGTGCGGGCCCTGGCCGAGGGTACTCGGCCGATAGCGCACGCTAGTTCGGGAAGGCTAGCGCACGCTAGTCCGGCCCAGTATAAATGTGACCGAGCAGTCGCGTTTTCATTCATTTTTCACTTCCTTCCTTCTCCGTCCGCGACTGGCGATTCATAGAGGACGAAGCCATGTTGTTTAACATCAAATCCACGAAATTCTTGAGTTCATAACATCAATCAATCATCCGTTATCATCCTTTGATCCAGCGAATCAAGGTAATCTTACCTTAGAACCCTAATTTCGTGAATTTGGGGGGTTTTGCATTTTTGTCCGATTCGTTCCGTGTTGTTGATTAATTCATGATGGGTATGATTAATCTTGGTAGTATTCTTGTGTTTAACATCATTTAATCCATTGTTCTTCGTCGAATCGAAGTATATTTCTTGATTTCCTTCGAATTGACTTTTTAGGGGAATTGTCCTCGGTTTCGTTTTTCATCCGTTTTCGATGGATCGATTATGGTTAAATGATGTTGTTAAACATATTCTATGGATTGTATTTCCATATTTCAACTTGGAATTCCGTTTTCGGGTTTTGACGGGACGAATCGTGTTCTTGGCCGTTTTGGGGAAAATCCTTGAACTTTCGTCATTTGTTCTTTGAATTCAGCGGCTTTGGGTCATACTTTGGAATTCATTTTCGTTGTTATTGTTTTCGTTCGTAGTTCATTGTTGTGGATTGTCGTTCGGTGGAGTCGGCGAGTTCGTAGTCGGTTCGTGCCAACCTACTTCGGCCGACTCTCCGCGTTGTGGTTATTCGAGGCAAGTATCTTGCCCATACTTTTCTCATTTTATGGATATGATGATCGGTGGTCGTCTTGATGTGTTTGTTTGGTTATTTGAAATGAAGTTTCAAAAGACTCGTTAAAGGCTCTCTTTCAAAATGCGTGTGTGTTTTGTGAACGTTGTGTTTTGGGAATTCATTATGATTTGATTATTTTGAACGTTGAAGTCTTTGATGATGATACTCCTGTGTTTAAAGTTATGGGATCGTGTATTCCGTATTTAATCATTGTTGTGGTGTTTTTGAAGAGTTTGATAATGGTGTCGAGTTAATGGCCATCTCTAGTGAGTATTCTTAATGAACTTACATTCTTAGCATGTTAGTATTGCATGAGTAACGTGTGTGTGTGTATGCTCACTACGGGTTAGATCCGACGGGGTTTCGGTAGGGGTCCACAAGAGACGTGGATCGACGAGCTTGCTTTTAACCACTACGGGTTAGATCCGACGGGGTCTCGGTAGGGGTCCACAGAGACGTGGATCGACGGTTAATTGTGGTGCATTTTGAAAATGTGATTTGATTATGGCATTTCCGGAAATGAGTGCTTTCGAACGGTTTTCATGAGTGCATGCATTGACTAAGTGTGTAAGAGGTAAGTTGTTCGTTTGGCCTACTTGGCTAGGATGGCACTAGAGTATTTTGTTGTTTGTGTTAAATCCTTTATTTGTGGATTTTGATGTTGGGAGGCGAACCTTGTGGTCATTCTTGTGTACTGTGAGTTGATGAGATTTGGGGCTAAAATCCCAATGGTTTTGTAAAAGTCATTTTATGGATTTGGGGCTAAAATCCCAACGGTTTGGTAAAGGTCATTTTTCGAAAAGTAAACCTTTGGGGCGATGACCCCTTTCGTCTTTTGGATTTTGAAAAGTAGGATTTGATAATCCTAAATTGTTTTCTATTAAAACTCCCGATGGTATTTCAAATCATTTTACAAATTGTTTCCATCGATATTTTGATCTTGAAATTTTGGGAAGTCTTTACTCAAACTCTTGCCTCGGGAAGTGTTCATCCTGTTGTATTTGAATCTTTGAGGATTCCTGGTTATTTTTATTCGTGGAATGTGAATTTTATGGCTCGTATTTGCACTTTGTTCTTGCACTAGCAAAACAGTGGAGTTTTGCTAACCCCCGAGTATTCGGGGGGTGGATGTCTATTTTTGCATTCAGGTTTTGGAGCATAGCACAGGGTCGGCACGAAGGATGATGAAAGATGAACGATACTAATCACACGAGGATCCGTTGATGTCGTATTGATCTAGTTGTATTTTCTTTTCCGCTGCAGTATCTTTTCCCCGTTGTATGGGAGTTTATTGTATTTTGACCCCTGCGTGGGTATGTGTTTGGAATTGAGTTGTATGTTATTATTGAAAGACCAAATCGGTCTACTGAGTCATTTTAGCCTTAAAGGCGATGTTTAGATGTTTGATTTTAGTTATCAGCCTGGTAGATCCTCGAGGAGAGGGTCTACGGCGTGTAATATCCCTGAGCGGATTGGGGGTGTTACAGTGCCGGTCCCCGGAGGGCCCATCGAACCTTCCCCGAGTGGACATCTCACATCACACAAAATCACATTTTCGTCACAGAAATGCAGGCCATAAATCATCGCAATAATGTACTTGCCTTGATTTCTAAAGTGCGAAGGAAACGATGAACAAAAAAGGCTTCGGTCCGAACTTTCTCCAAATTCCATTCCTAACAAATATCAAGACTCAATCAACTACAAATTCACTAGAAAACCAAGAATCATCCTAAGTTCTACCCTTAGGAACAATGTACCAAACACTAGGGAGGCATAATAGGTTATACTCGATCAACGAAGGAAAACTCGGAATTAATCCACAAAACTTAGAGGAAAACATGGAATCACGATTATATAACTATAATCTACCATCAATCGAAGCTAAATCGATTAGAAAAACGAAATCCAACAAAACCCCTAAAATTCCTGAAATTAGGGTTCTACAAAGTCTCACCTCGATTCGGACGGTGGAAGATGTTAGAAAGTTAAATCCATGTTAGGAGTTGAAAGGAGTTGATATCAGAGCATATTCAGTCGAAATCCCCGCCTTCACACCCTTGGAGTCGCCTAGGTCGCCGGAGGATAAGAACTGAAATGAAAAATGACGAGGAGATATTATAATACGCAAAGTAACAATAGAAGAGAATGTTGCTGATCCACTTACCAAGACTCTCTAACAAAGAAAGCATGTTGAGTATGCTATACCGATAGGACTAAAAGTCATGAATGAATGGTCCTAGTGCTGGGAGATTGTTGGGAATAGTGCCCTAGGACATTCGATGTGCCTAGATTTGTAATTGTCACATTTTAATGAAGTTATTTGATACCATCTATTTCTCGTAGATTATTATAATGTGTGCATGTTTTAATATTATAATAATCCAATAATAGTTATTCACGAATAATAAGATTATTCATGTCCCTGGTGCAATCACGTAGAGTGGAGACTCAAGTGATTAAAATGATAGTATAAGTTTAATTGCTAATCATTGGATGATTATGCGTATGGTACGGATCAAACTTATGGGTATTGGTTGGGGAACAAAAAACTGGAAAGACTCGCATTGAGATCACCGCATGAAAATATCATAAGTGAATCTCAATATAACAGTATGTCAATAAATAATTGAACCTGAGATTATCATAGAGTCCAACCCTATAACTGCTATGCCTTGACGTAATCCAACGTCTTATGAGACATGGTGATCATAAAGGTTAGCAATCAGGATTAGTGGGAGTCATGTAGAGGGCAATGAATAATCAATATGGGAATTTGCCCCTCTCTTTAGGGAGAGAGATATATGTTGGGCCCCTCGATAAGTAGGACTGAAGGAAATGCATGGCCATGCTTAAATGAAGAGTCATTTGATTCAATCAGTCTACTTAAGATCGAGAAAGCATTTGAACATAATAAGTATGAAAGTTTCCATGCCTTAGTTCAAATATGATATCACGCGACAAAGGGATTTGACACGTTATGGTTTAATGAACTATAAACTTATAATATTTGGGTAGTCATAATGTCTTGCTAGAGACCGCTTATGATTTATTATTTAATGAGGTACTAAATGATTGCCAATATAATTTTTGGGTCATACATACGACAATTAAAGACAAGCAAGAATAATTAATAGATATGACATTGGATATTATATTTATTAAAGAAATTAAATAGTGAGTAGTGTATAATATATGATATTACATATTATATTATATATTTAATTATATCAACTGGGATCGTAAATATAATATTGGATATTATATTTATTAGAGGATTAAATAATAAGTAGTATATATAATATAAGATATTATATATATTGTATTATTTAATAAGTTTAGGGGTAACTAAGTAAATACTAGAGTTTTAACTCTAGGGTTTACTTAGTATTAATAAAAGGTCTTGGTCAATGAGTTGTCATAAGAAAAGGAAGAAAAAATCGACCCCTTTCCCCTTCAAACAGTTCGGCCAAATTTTCTTATCCAAGAAGTTTCGGTTCGGTCATCCTGTCTTCTTTCCTTTATTGATTTTGATCAACAGTACCATCCTTATAGCAAGAAATTATCTGTTGTACTGTTTATCAATATTATTCCTAAGGATCTAAGCAATGTGGCTAGTACCAATTGTTCGTGAGTGGATCACCGGAAGAGGAAGACGATTTTCATCAGCTTCTGGTCTGGATTTAGATTTGTTCTTCAAATTAAGGTAATTCAATGAACTCTTAATTAAATCAATTGAATTACTGCATGAAGATCCTCATCTAGGTTTTTCGATAATTTTTCTGTTGGGTTTTTTCTCAAATCTCTTGTATGAGATACACGTAAAACCCAGCATTAATGGACCAGCTATGAGAATTTAGGAAAACAGAACCTCCCAATTTTCATGGTGCATCGGATCCTATGGTTGCAGAGGAACGGGTCAAATCACTTGATGCTATATTTGATTACTTGCACATTCATGATACTGAAAAGATACGTTATGCGGTCTTTCAACTCAAGAAAGATGCCAGAACTTGGTGGGAAAGAGCCAAACTTGAAGTCGACATGGAAGAGATGACATGGGAGAGGTTTACAGTAATTTTCTATGATAAATACTTCACCAGGGATGCACGACCACTCAAGGTCAAAGAGTTTTTGGAGCTGAAGCAAGGGGATATATCTGTTTGTGAACATATCCGGAAATTTGAAGAAGGATGCAGGTATGTTCCCTATATTGCTAGGGATAATATTGAGAAGATGTGTAATTCCCTAAGAGGCCTCCGACCTGAAACTAGAAGAGATATGAGAATGTCTACATTAACCGAGTTCAGAGAAATAGTTGATAAAGTGATGCTCGCGAAATCTGATGAAAAAGAGATACAAAGGTCTTATCAGCAGAAGAGGCAAGCATTTGCTTCAAAAAATTCAGCACATTGGAAGAAATCGGAGCAAAAACCAGGCGAAGTCAATCAAAAGCATACTATAGCGAGACATGCTCCGAATACAACTGAGAAGCCTAAGTATACTAAATGTGGGAAAAATCACTTTAGAGAGTGTTTTGTGGGGTCCAAAAATTATTTCAGGTGCAAGAATCCTGGACATATGGCGAGAAATTGCCCAAACCCAGAGAGTAAAGTTCAATGAAGGGTGTATACAATGACACGAGAACAAGCTGATGCAGATGCTTATGTAGTCTCAGGTACCATTCCGATCTCAGGAATTCATGCACTTACATTGATAGACCCAGGATTCGCACATTCATTTGCATCATATGCATTTATGAGAAAGTCGGGCATTAAACCAAAACTATTGAAAGTTGATTATAATGTGGCTGCTTGATAAGTGGTAATTTTACCACATTTTTCTAGGATTTTATACTAGGTTTTTATCTCGTTTCGTGATTAATGTGCTCGTATTTGGCTTATTTATGATTAGTCGAGCCTTATTACGCGTTTGGGTTGGTTTTAGTGTGTTTGCAGGTTTTTAGAGCCAAAAGGACCCAAAACGAGACAAAGGACCGAGAGTCGAGTCAAACGGACGGAAGAAACGGATTTTTGCAAGAGACAGACGAACCTATCGGGCGGCTATCGGCCGATAGGTGCGTCGAAAGGTGTCCGCCCTATCAAGTGAATTCGACCACGAACCAACTATCGGGCAAGCTATCTACCGATAGGCCGGGCCGATAAGGTCGCTGTGAGCTCTCGTGTTTTGACGGATTGTGACTCTTTTGGATAGATTTTGTTTCCTAGATTAGTTCCAATCGGGATTTTACCTCCCATAGGCTATATAGACCTCCCCCTAGCCCTAGTTTATTATGATCCATCACTCTTTATCATTCTTTTTCATCTTTTATCATCTCTAGCAGATTTTTACATTTTTTTTAGCAAGATTTATTCCTTTGATGCAAGAACTTTTTGGAGGCAGCAACTATTATTGTTTTTCGGAGATTGAAGACTCAGAGTTCATCTGGACGGGTTGTAATCTCTCTTTTCATATTAATAATATGCATTCTCCATCTATTTCTTGTTTAATTTCAATTATGTCTGGCTAAATTCATTGATTGATTCTAGGGTTAGTAATTTTAATTGATGTTCACATGATGTTCCTTTGATTACCTTTTTACGTTTCATCCTAGGCTTGTGATCAAGATGTGTTAAATCTCATGCTAGATTAAAGGGCCCTTAATCGATGCATGTTAGCTAATTGATTTTGCCCGGAAGGAGTAATTGATTAGTGGAAATACTTGATGCACAATATGATTTAATCTTAAGACCTAAGTGGAGTAAGATAAATCATAGATAAATAAGTTGGCGCTTTTTAAGTGATTTAAATTCTTTGAGCCACAAGCGGGAAAAGGGTTTAAATTAACTATCTTTCTAGGTTGCCTTGATCGGAATTCTAGATCGGCTGAGTGATTATTTCTAGGATTGAATTAAAATTTGGGGAAAAGGAATCAAGTGAATGGATTGTGTGAACTCAATTAGATGATACTACCCTAGGATCAATTAGCTTTCACTTGTGATTTTATCTTGCTAATTTGCTTTATTTGCTTGATTTAGATAATTCATCTCTTATTTAATTTTTATATTTCGATTTTTAAAGTTAGATAATTAGAAACAAACCAAATTTTCGGATTCCTAAATAGCAGTCAAATTTTGAGTAGAGTTACTTCCTTTATTTTCGACATATCAATTCCCTTGGGTTCGACACCTTGGAAATACTTCGAGGTTTTACAAATTTTAAAATTGATCGGATTTAAAAACCATACTACGCGAATTCCTAGCGATCAATTTTTGGCGCCGTTGCCGGGGAATTGATAGAAAACTTAAGGGGATAATTCGAAAAAGAAGAGATTGTTACTTTAGGTTGTTTACTATTATTATTAATATTCGATCTCGTTTCCTCACATCTTGTTTTCTCTTCCTTGTAGGCGGTGCATGATCACAAGATCCCAAGGAAAGGACTTATTTCCTTTGGATCCGGAAATCGAGAAGTCTTTGAGGAGGAAGAAGCAAGAAGCGAGAACCGAGACTATTTCTATACCTTTCGTTGATACCATGGTCGGCATTGTTGACCCACCACGAGAACTCGCTCGTCCCGAGAAGATCCCTTTGAATGCCCGCTTTCGACCTAAGCTGGACGATTATCAAGAAGGAGGTTGGGGGAAGATTGATGCCAACAACTTCTAGCTTAAGCCGTCCCTCATCGCTACGGTGAAGTCTCAAACATACGGAGGAGGAGTTAATGAAGATCCAAACGCTCATCTTGAGTCGTTTTTGGACATATGTGCCACCATCAAGCAAAACGGAGTGCCTCCGGATGTCATTAAGCTCCGCCTATTCCGGTTCTCCTTAGAAGACGATGCGCTAGATTGGTACAAGAGCCTAGATCGGAAGGAAATTAGTACTTGGAGAGAGATGACTCGGTTGTTCTTAGATGTTCTATCCTCCCTCGAAGGTGCAAAAACAAATCAACGATATCTTGCAATTCGAGCAATATGAGGATGAATACTTATACGAGGCATGGATCCGATTTAAGAAGCTACTTCGCAAATCCCCACAGCATGGAATTGACAAGGAGGAAATCTACATTCGGTTTTATCGGGGTTTGACGAGGAAGGCTAGAAGAGAGTTGGACTATTCATCGAAAGGGGGATTTCTTGCTAACGATTATGAAGAGGCCAAGAATCTCATCGAGCTAGCGGTCAACAATGATTACGAGGAGGTGACCGATAGGAAGATGACGAGAAGAAAGGTCCCATCCGGTGACGAGGACGCCTACGGTGATTTGAAGGCAAAATTTGAAAGACAACAAAAAGAGCTTGAGATGCTAAAAAAGAAGACTTTGGGAGTCAATGCAGTTTTTGAAGAGCTAAACGAGCCTATTGCAATTGAGGAGGATGTGAATTACGTGCAAGGAGGAAACTTCCGGCAAGGGGGAAATAGGGGAAACTATTATCCGAACAATCGAAATCACCCTAATTTCTCCTATGCCAACCCGAACAATGCTCTTCAGCCACCACCGGGATTTAACGTGAAAAACGGGGTTATTCAAGAGCCGATTGCTAAGACACCGATGGAAGAGATGTTGGAACGGTTGGAGGTGAGTCAAAAAGATTTTATTTATAAAGCAGACAAGAGGTTCGGGGCTCTCGAGCATAGTGTGACATCTATTGGAAACTCAGTGATAGCCTTGACAAAGCAGATGTCGATGGTGGAGACCCAAATGAGTCAAATGGCGAACGCCCAAGCCGGATTTCATAAGCCGGGCCATTTTCCGAGCAGCACCGAGACCAACCCGAAGACGCAACAATGCAACGCAATCGAGCTTCGGAGTGGGACGAGGTACAGTAATCATGGGGCTGAAGTTGAGGAATCTGGAAACGAGGATGTACTAGAAATGGGAGCCGAGAACGAGAAGGAAGATGAAACACAGCAGGCCCATCGGCCGATAGGCCCACCCGATACCCAGACAGAATGCCAGCAGTTGAGCCTATCGACCCCCCTATCGATCGAAAGGCTCCTGTAGGTTCAAATGTGAAGGATTTTGAGGTAAAAGCTCCATTTCCACAGCGATTGGCCAAGTCGAGACATGATGAAAAGCTTCAACGATTTATCGACATGTTTCAAAAGGTGAATATCAACATTCCACTTCTAGACGCTTTGAGAGACATGCCGGGGTACGTTAAATTCTTGAAAGATGCTGTGGCAAGCAAGAGGAAGTTGGCGAAGTTTGAAACAATAAATTTGACAGAGGAGTGTAGCGCTATCATTCAAAACAAGCTTCCGCTCAAGCAGAAGGATCCGGGACGTTTTACTTTTACATGCATGATTGGCGACCAAACGTTCCGTAATGTGTTGTGTGATCTCGGGGCAAGCATCAATCTTATGCCTCTATCCATCTTTAAGAGGTTGAAGATTGGGGAGATGAAGCCGACTACCATTTCTCTACTCATGGCGGACCGGTCGATCTCTTATCCGAGGGGAGTTGTGGAGGATGTGTTCGTTAGAGTCCAACACTTAATCTTCCCGGCCGATTTCGTAGTTCTTGATATTCCCTAGGACGAGAATCAACCATTGATCTTTGGGAGACCGTTTCTAGCGACGGGGAGAGCACTTATCGACGTCCAAGAGGGTGATCTTACCTTCCGGGTTAATGATCAAAATCTGAAAATTTTCATCTATGACGCGATGAAGAAGCCCGAGGATGCACCCGAGGAATGTTATGCAATTGAGTCTATTATGCCGCCCCCGACCGACTTGTTGGAGCATTGCATTTCACAATCCATTTACTCACATTCCGATGTTGAAGAAATTTACGAGGAATTGCCAGAGTATGTTCGAATGTTGGAGGCGAACGAGTTTCGATCTAATGAGAGGGACGTATGCTATCTTGATGTCAACAAACCCGTTCAAGGGGGAGTTGTCGATGAGGACCGATCGATCGAGGTGCCGAAGTTAGAACTTAAGCCGTTGCCGGATCACTTACAATATTGCTTCTTGGGCGAGAACGAGTCCTATCCCGTGATAGTTTCTTCTTCTCTCGGACCTACTAACTTGGAGAAGCTATTACGGGTGCTGCGAAAACACAAAGGGGCGATTGGATGGACGATTTCGGACATTAAGGGAATAAGCCCTTCTATTTGTTTGCACCGGATTTTGCTAGAAGACGATCATAAGCCGAGGGTGCAACCGCAACGAAGATTAAATCCAGCAATGCAAGAGGTTGTGAGAAAAGAGGTGCTCAAATTGTTAGATGCCGGGATGATATATGCGATTTCCGATAGTGAGTGGGTGAGTCCTACTCAAGTCGTCTCTAAGAAAGGGGGTATGACCGTGATCAAGGACAAGAAAGATGAATTAATTGCGACAAGGCTAGTCACGGGATGGAGAGTTTGTATCGACTACCGGCTACTTAATGCGGCGACTAGGAAGGATCATTTTCCACTTCCATTTGATCAAATGCTAGATCGTTTGGCCGGATACGAGTATTATTGCTTTTTGGACGGGTATTCGGGGTACAATCAAATTGCTATCGCTCCGGAAGACCAACACAAGACCGCTTTCACGTGCCCTTATGGGGTATTCGCTTACCGGAGGATGCCGTTTGGCTTGTGCAACGCACCCGCAACTTTTCAAAGGTGCATGATGGCCATCTTTCACGGATTAGTCGAGAACATAATGGAGGTCTTTATGGATGATTTTTCAGTTTTTGGTTCATCCTTCGACCATTGCTTGAAAAATTTATCTTTGGTACTTGCCCGGTGTGAGGAGACGAACCTTGTTCTAAATTGGGAGAAATGTCACTTCATGGTGCAAGAGGGAGTAGTGCTGGGGCATAAAGTATCTTCGGAAGGATTGTGTAACACCCCCAGAATACATCCGGAAATGTTACACGCCGTAGGCCCTTCTAACAAGGATCTACAAGGCTAAACTCTACTAGACTACAAAATGATTGACCGACCGGGGTCAATCTAAATACAACGCAGACCGACAAGGTCATTAAACAATTCAGAAACAAATGAACTTTACATCTCAATGATAAAAATAAACTTGAACACAGAAAAGAACGACAACTCAATTTAATAAATTAAAACTACACCCATGCAAGGGTGAATACTCGAACGACAGAGTAATACCGACCAAAATGAAACAAAAGAAAAGACTCTAACTCTGGTGTGATTAGTATCATTGTCCTCCATCTCCTTCCCAGCCAATCCTGTGGATCGCTCTGAGCCGCCAAAACTCGAGCGCATAACAGGCACCCACCCCGAAACTCGGGGTTAGCAACCGGAATTTTGCTAGTGCAAGTACACAACACACAAGATATACGAATAATAATAACACAAAACTCAATAGTCGTGAAACCTTAACACAAACCACACATTCAAATGGTCGAAGACGGAATAGTATTACATACACAAGATGAAAGATAACCATATTGTCATATTCTCCGTCTGAGAACATAACACCAATGAAACTTTAAACGAGCCCAAGGAGTCGGAGAAATCCCTTTTATAAAAGGAAAAGTATTTTGATAAGACAGGTTCGAAAACATTAATATTGACTCGGGCCATCTAGGGTTTTGAAAATCAAATGGAAATACTTTCAAAATACCTCAAAGCTCTCGGTCCTTGACCCAACATGTGGAAAACAATTTGCAAGAAAACTATCACAACGTTATTCGGGGTCCTCGACCCAAATGATAAAGCAAGATCACAAGTGAATCATTACAACATCTCACGGGGTTCTCGGCCCAATCCAAATAATATCATCACGAGATCAAATCTCAACATCTCACGGGTCCTCGACCCAATACACGTAATAATCAACACAAGACAATCAAAGGCACAACCTCTCATTCGACAAATCCTGCTCAAGACCCCTGATTAATTAACCCTCGGAGATCTCGTCAAATATCCTTGGTTAATTAACCCCGATACCAACATTTAAAACAAATTGGAACGAACTCCGAAACACAATCCGTGGTCTACATCAAGACCAACATTCAAAGCAAGTTGCAAAGATTTAAATTTCAAAATCATTTGATAACGGGGTCTTAGCTATTACTCAAATATCCGTTACCAATAAGCACGCGTGCGCCTCCCTTACACACACTGTACCGGCGTTCACTCCACTATATTGGCCGCCCATTGCACATGTCACCGCGCGGCGTTCACTCCCACAGAGCCGCCCCTTGCTCGCGCATTAAGTAACACCGGTGTTCACCAATCATATGGAGCCGCTCATTGCGGCCATACAAAGCCGGAGTGCACGCCCCGCCCTCGAGGTACCCGGATATGACGTCTCTCATAACAAGTATTCACATTATTACAAATACCAAGCACATACCAACCGTTGCCACAATTATCAAATCAGTTCATCAATCCACATAATTTATTCGCGATGCAACTACGCAAAATAAACAATAACTCACACGTTATTCATCAAGACTTTGCACATTAGGCCTTCAACTCTATCAATTAATACTACATAAATATCCACACATATCTATATATATATAAATACGTATATTCATGACATAATTCATATACTTCAAAGAACAATGATTTCACGTAATTATAATTCGTATATCAAGGTACTTGCCTCGATTTGAAGATAATAGCAATACTTCCACGAAATGAACACTCGACGGTCGTCCTCCTCAATCAATCACGTAACGAGGCCAAACCTTAACAAAAGAAATGATATAGGATTTATCTCACGTCGCATGAATGTTTAACAATTCGATTCACGGTCAAAAGTTCATAAAATACAATGCTCGAATCGCTTAGCGTGACGCTACGTATTTCACGTAACGGCGCTAAGCGAACTTGTTAGCGTACGCTATCGTGTAAGACTAGCGTCGCTAGCCACGGTCCGCAATCGACTGGCCGTCTCATAACGTACGCTACGTACGCCGGGCGTTAATCGACCCGATAGCGCACGTTAACGCACATGTGTTAGCGTGCGCTAATATTGCATGGCGTAATACTACAAACCGAAATCGGTTGAATGGTGAAGAACTCATGAATTCTACCGTGATAATACAAGTTATCTTCGGGCAAATCATGCTAATAAGGTTTGTGGAAGATTTGTGATCGTGAAATACAAATATACGGATAGTCATCTCAATATCATATCTTTTCTAAGATCTTCAGGAAGTATTCTAAGTTCCGATTATTCCAAGTCCCAAAACACATGATTCCAACGTGTACAACGTAGCAACTGTGTAATATCCGATTACTGATCATAAATTGATTTGAAAACGCTTAGGAGTCCAATCTACTAAGACGGTTCAAAGGTTCATAAGATAAATAGTGCCGATATGTCAAAGTATCCTTCTATCATGTGATGACCGATCATAAACGAAATAACTGGCTATCTAAGCATGATCAGACGTCCTTAAGAACATTACTAACATTAGTGAAGAATCACCTACCTCAAGTAGTGAAGAACACGGAGGAAAATGAAGCAATCCGACACCGAAAGCTTGAACAACAATCTCCAATGATAAACGATCTTCAATCACGAATCAGGATGTTGATATGAGATGTTTAGGATGAAGGAAGACATGTTCTAAGTGTAGGAACTCGTAATGGGAGTAGAGAGAACTGAAATCACGAATAGGATGTCATTCTATTTATAATAAATGGCTATTAGCGCGCGCTAGACCCTTTCGTAGCGTGCGCTAACGGCTCACTGGACTAAACTGTACTCGGCACTTAGCGTGCGCTACGCATATACCTGTAGCGTGCGCTAAGGCGTTGACTCGGCTTTTCCCCGAAAGACGTCCAGGTACATCCCGACACCATCCGACAGGGGTCCCCCGGCCAGCTCTCACCTACCGCACGTCTCAATCAATTTGACCGCGCATAGCGTGCGCTAAGGACACTCAGTAGCCTGCGCTATGAACCCACGTTAGCGCACGCTAAACATAGCTGATAGCGTGCGCTACATGCGCAGATTTACAATCTTTAATTCACAATCACGGAATTAAACGCTCGACAACATCGGATTATGAAATACGGAAAATAATACTCAAATCAAGTACAATCATTACAATATCACAAGTTCCAATTACATAACAGAAGTCTCGGGTATTACAGATTGGAGGTTGATCGAGCGAAGGTGGTTGCTATCGAGAAATTACCGCCTCCAACCAATGTTAAATCAGTACGAAGCTTCCTAGGCCATGCGGGGTTCTATAGACGGTTCATTAAGGATTTCTCAAAAATCACGAAGCCGTTATGTTCCTTGCTCGAGAAAGACGCGAAATTTGAGTTTGATGATGATTGCTTGAGGGCGTTTGAGACATTGAAACAAGCCTTAATTTCGACACCGGTCTTGATCACTCCGGATTGGGGTGCACCATTCGAGTTGATGTGCGACGCGAGCGATTGGGCCGTTGGGGCCGTTTTGGGTCAAAAACGGGATAAGCTTTTCCGGGGAATTTATTATGCGAGTAAGACGATGGATTCGGCCCAAATGAACTACACCACGACGGAAAAAGAGTCGCTCATTGTGGTCTATGCATTCGACAAATTCGACCTTACCTAGTGGGCACTCACACTATTGTTCATACCGATCACGCAGCCGATTCGCTATCTATTTGCCAAGAAGGATTCAAGCCGAGATTAGTGAGATGGATACTCCTTCTACAAGAGTTCGACATGGAGATCCGGGATAGGAAGGGGTGCGAGAATGTTGTTGCCGATCACCTTTCCCGTCTCGAGAAGCCGGTTGAGGGAGAAGATTTGAGGGTCGAAATAAAGGAGAACTTTCCGGACGAGCATATCCTAGCCTTGGCCGACGATACACCATGGTACGCGGACTATGTTAATTTCCTTGCTATCAAGCATGTTCCAACGGGTCTTTCTTCTCATCAAAGAAAGAAATTCTTCCATGACGTTAAATTCTACTATTGGGAAGACCCTATTCTTTATCGGAGGTGCGCGGACGGGATTATTCGCATGTGTGTTCGACAAAGCGAATGGCAAAGGATAATTGAAGAATGCCATAGTGCACCGAGTGGGGGTCATTTTGCAGCGAATCGAACGGCCATGAAGGTGTACCAATGTGGCTTCTATTGGCCTTCTATTCATAATGATTGCCAAGATTTTGTGAAACATTGCGATAGATGCCAACGATTGGGGAACATAGCAAAAAGAGACGAGATGCCGCAGCACGCTATTATGGAAGTAGAGTTGTTTGACGTATGGGGTATCGATTTTATGGGTCCGTTTGAAAAATCACGAGGCTATTCGTATATTTTACTTGCGGTCGACTACGTGTCGAGATGGGTTGAGGCGATGCCAACGATTACGAACGATTCGAAAGTGGTGATTAAATTCCTTAATAAGAACATTTTGACTCGTTTCGGGACTCCACGAGCTTTGTTGAGTGACGGGGGGAGCCACTTTAATAATAGGTGGTTAGGAACCCTTCTTGCAAAATATGGAGTTAAACATAAGATTACGTCCGCCTATCATCCACAAGCTAATGGACAAGCCGAGCTCGCCAATCGGGAGATCAAACAAATTTTAGAGAAGACGGTCACGAACAAGAAGGATCAAGCTAAATATCTAGATGATGCACTTTGGGCTTATCGGACCGCGTATAAGACTCCAATTGGAATGTCTCCATACCAGCTCGTCTTTGGGAAATCCTGTCATTTACTGGAGGTGGGAAGTTAAAGCGTATTGGGCCACTAAACGGATTAATTTGAATTTCTTGAGGCTAGTGGATCGAGAAGAGAGAAGTCTGAAATCGACGAGTGGAGAAACGAGGCTTTCGAAAATGCAAGGATTTACAAGGAAAGAGCGAAAAGTTTCACGATGATCGCATTCGGAAGAAGGACTTCGTCCGGAGACGAAGTGCTCGTTTTCAATTCTCGGCCGTCTATTTAGGGAAGTTGATGTCAAAGTGGATCGTCCATACACCGCCTTTCAAGTAAATCAAAACGGATCATGTGTCGTGATGAAAGAAGATGGGAACAAGTTTATTGTGAACGGACATCGGATGAAGCACTATTTCAAGCCCTTGCACCACGAAGAGAAGTATGTTACTTACCTCGAAGACCCGGAATGAATGAGGTATCGTCTAGCTAAAGACGTTAAACGTAGCACTTGTTGGGAGGTAACCCAACGTATGTATATTAGTTCGTTTTATTCGTTTGTTTTCGATTTTTCGTTTGCGTGATTTTTGTAGTTTCTAGTTTCGTAGCAGCTTTGTTAGTTTTGTTAAGTTCTAATCCATGCACGCCGAGTTTTGGATACTTGCAGGTCTTTAATCGCCATATCCAAGCAAAAACGGGACCAAGTATGCGAAATAGAAAAAGTTGGAAATTTTTTTGAGATAGACGAACCTATCGGTCGAGCCTATCGGCCGATAGGCCCGACCTATAGGCTGAGGAAAATTAAAAAAATTTTTAATGTTACAAGCAGTGGTCGATAGGCAGACCACATCGACCGATATCCCGCCCGATAGTAAGGTACGTAAGTTTCAGTAGTTCCTATCGGCCCATTTATCGCCGACAGCTGCCCGATAGGACATACCCGGCCCAGTATCCGCTTCGACCCGGTTGATTAATAACTCCTTTTAAACACCTTCACCACCCGTTTTTCACACACACACACACATATCGGCCGATAAGAACAAGGGGCGATTTCTTTCTATTGTTCTTCCTTAAAAACTCGATCAAGGTACTTAATTTCGACACTTAATCCTCTTGTTTTTCAATTCTATACATGTTTTGAAGCACTTTGACGGATTCTTTTTGGAGTTTTGATGAAAATCGAATTGGGGATCCACTTTTTGGGGCTTTTGTTAGACTTTGATGTTCTATGAATTTTATGCCCGATTGTTGATAGAATCTTGATGGAAACATGTTATCTATGCTTGATTGTTCATGGGTACTTCGAATTGGGGATTATTTGATGAAATTGAACGAATTTTGAAAAAACCCCCAATTGGAAGAACCCTAATTTCAATTTGTTGAAATTGGGTAAATTTGTTGAATGAATTGTTAATCGGGATTGATATGAGTTGAATTGTTGATGAATTAGATTTGATTGGAGAGAATTTGTCCTAATATGATCGTAGTGTGTGGTTTTGTTATTGTGGGTTGTGATTTTGATCCTTTGAATATGAAATGGGGAGTCGAAGTTTGGGGAGGTTGTGTGATTTGTTGATCGTAGTATATGGTATCGGGTCTATGATTTTGATGTTTATTGGACATTATAGGGCTCATTTGGCACTTATCCGACCGTTGGATGCGTCTCGTAAGAGGCAACGCCGGGAGGTGACCATTGATGAGCCGTTCTTGGAGGGAGCCGAGGAGGAGCTGGATGATATACCCGAGGGGGGTAGCCGTGACGAGATTCCCACCGGTGGAGGTAGTAGTTTTCAGATGAGAGCTCCGGATTTTGAGGCTTTTGAGTCGAGATTTTTTGAGAGAGAGAGAGAGATGCACGAAGAGAGTATGCAGGCGCAAGACAATTATCATTTGGCGAGTATGCGTTCTTTGACAACCGAGTTTGGTTCTTTGGGAACTCGGCTGGGGGAGGTTGAGACTCGGGTGGGTGTTGTTGCCACTCGGGTCAATGAATTATACGAGCTCGTGGAGAAACGAGCCGAAGAGGACAGAGTGTGGCGACAAGAGGAGATTGCTTGGAGGGAGCAAGAGAGGAAGAGGCAGGAAGATAGGTGGGCCCAGGAGGATCACTACAATCGAATGCTACACGAGATGTACCACTTTGCTCCTTTCCCCGATTCACATGCCCGCTATGATCCGAGCTCGCCGACAAACCCGCCATTTCCGCCACAGTGATCAGGTACTCCGTTAACAAAGCCACTCCTTTCTCTTTTCAAACTTATTCCTCCTTTGGGATGCGAAATAAGTTTGGGGGGGGGGAGTGCGGCTTTGTTAATTTCTTTACGTGTGAGTACCTTGTATGCCTTGTATCATTATTTGCTTGTGTTGGTGCCCGTTGTTTTTATTTGTGCTTATCATATTGGTGTTGCGTGGTTTTGGCTTTTGTTGCTTAGTTTTTAGATTTTTATGTTCATTTTCGTTTGGTGTGTTTGCTAGTTTCTATTTTTTAGGTCGTAGTAGTGTTTTGCTTTCGTGTTTGCTTTTATTTGCTTTTCGTTGTTCGCTTTTTAGATTTTGGTCTACTTTGCGTAAAATTTTTTTTTTTTTAGATAGCCTTGCTTGTCTTAGTTTTTCTTTATTCGTGAATTTTTCGTGCTTCTATTTGTGTGATACCGATGTTACGACACTGTTTTTCTCTCTGAAGAAACGGTCGAGTTTTAGTCGAGTTGTAGTCAGTTATTTCTGTTTTGCATAGTATTCATTTGTAACACCCCAAACTAGGCGGATATTACAGTGCCGTGGACCCCCGACTGGGACCCACCAGGCGAATGAAAATGAATGAATTACACAGGTAAATGTAGTACCGAACCACATTACACAATTAATTACTCTGATGAGGAGTTTCATACAACATACCTGTGATGATATCAATACAAGTATATTTTATATGGAGATAAAATATACAACACCGAGTGAAATGAATATTCAAACGGAATGTCTGCAATGGAATAAATGAAGAAAACATAAGTGATCGAATAGACTGGCCCCCTACTAGTATCACTGACTCTCGCCGCCACCGTGCTCTCCCGTGCCTTAGCCTTGCCATGACACAGCAAGATCCCCAACGGGTCGGGCCATACGTAACAACAATCCTCAAGGGTTGAAAATACACAATCATGATATATCTGAAATTATGAATTATCCTGTCGAAACATACGCAATCAAACATGCTATATGAATCGACTATCAGTACGGCTCAAAGGAATGGCGCCACACTACGTCCGGGATGGAAATGTGTCCGTGCACAAGCCACCAACGAGCATCGACCGAATACACGTGTGGTCTTGTACCTAATCAGTCTCACGAAGCCATCAACTCGTGTGCACACCCAATGTGAGGCCACCAACCAACACACGACTATAATGTGCCCGACATGAAAATCCTACACATACCAACCGCACGCCAAGATGACCCTAATGCCACAATATGACAAAAGTGACAACGAAAATGAATAATGACTCACCAAGATTAAATGATGGTGGAATGAATGACAACTTAATGAAATGATTGGAACCGCTGCTCCTTATGATCAAGTGATTAATTGACAATGACAAGTTTTGGTACGGTTAATACAATGATGAATGAGTTACGATTATGAATGAACAACATCAAAAGGAATGAATATCCTTTTAACCGAGTAAGAATTAACTTACTCAATACCGATGACAATGTCCTTCCACGAACAACGTCCTATTGAAAATTCGGTCGCTCGAACAACCTTGAACAACAACAATTACCAACAACCGATCAATACACGAATCAAATACGATCATAACCGACCCAAACGTCGATACAACAATATCCGAACTCGTAGATGTACTCTAACGAAAACGTTGAGATACCCGTTGGTTAAAACCAAACCCAAATTATCGAACCAACTCCAAAATGATTGATTCAAACCAGCACAACATTATTAATGACATCAATAATCTCATGGAAATCCACAATTCAAGTTTATAATAACGACAATCGGAAATCCCCAAAATAACTGAAGTCAACCCCAAGGGTTCTTGAAATAATTCTGAAAATAACCATTAAATCCATAAGAATATACTTATCCAAGGTAGATAATCTATATCTAACATATTCCAATGATAATCCAAGCTTACACGAAGAAATCGGAAGGAAAAACCCAAAAATCCGAAATTCTAGATCCAAGAGATTAATACCTTTGATTCGATGTGATGAAGATGATGAAATGATGATTAACCCGAAAGATGAGCTTGAAGATGATGATTGATGAATACACCTCGAAGAATCCTCTCCGAATCGCTCGAAATCGCCCAAAATTACCGAAGGAATGAAATGAGATGAATAAATGACGAACTCTGACTAAACTGTCCAATTTATAGTCAGTCCAGGTTAGCGTGCGCTAGCCCTTGTGCGTAGCATGCGCTAACGAGTAATTTGGGTAGTCCAGTACCCACTGTCCGAACACGGTAGCGCGCGCTACGTACCTTCTTGTAGTGTGCGCTACGGCCATACTACTAGCGTGCGCTAAGACCAATTATTAGCGTGCGCTAACGAAATATAGATGCCCAGCACTGGAGTCCAGAAACTGCCTCGACCTCGATCGGACCCGATAGCGTGCGCTACAACCATTGTTTAGCGTGCGCTAATATATCGGTTGCATACGCTAACAACAACACATAGCGTGCGCTGTGAATTAATCCAGTGCAGTCCAGTAGCCACTGGACTCAACCTGATCCGTCCCTAGCGCGCGCTACTCCACACATATAGCGTGCGCTACTACAACCCGTTAGCGCGTGCTACTTACCACTCGTAGCGTGCACTACAAATAATCTCACCTGCACCCAAGTACCTTTCCGGATCGCGGCCAGGACAACCTTAGCGTGCGCTAAAGCTGAGTGGTAGCGTGCGCTACCTATACCCAATTAGCGTACGCTAAAAGGAGTATGTAGCGTGCGCTACTCCTCACGCACAGCTCGCAACGAAAATGACAATGATGATAAACGCGGCACGAAACTCCAATCAGATTAGTGATGAATGACGATTGATACACGATACAATTACTCTGAATGATGAATACCATGACTGAATATGAGTGACAAATGATCAATAATGAGTGAAATTACTGAGTGATAATGACTGAATGATAAATACTGAATTACAACCGGGTATTACATACACCCCCCCTTAAAAGAGTTTCGTCCCCGAAACTAAGGGTCAAACAATTCGGGATAACTCTCCCGCATACTATCCTCGGTTTCCCAAGTAGCCTCTTCGACTCCGTGTCTAGACCACTGAATTTTAACCAAAGGAATCGTCTTATTCCTCAACTGCTTGATTCACCGCTCTAAAACTCGTATAGGACGCTCCTCATATGAATGATCGTCCGCGATCTCGATTTCATCGAACTGAAGTATGTGACTCGGGTCGGCAACATACTTCCGCAACTGAGAGACATGAAACACATTATGAATTCGGCTCAACGCCGGAGGTAAAGCCAATCGATAAGCTAACTCGCCCACTCGATCCAAAATCTCAAACGGTCCAATGAATCTCGGACTCAACTTTCCCCTCTTCCCAAAACGGAAGATACCACGACTCGGGGATACCTTGACCAACACATGGTCACCAGCCTCGAACTCTAATGGTCGACGACGGTTATCTGCATATGATTTCTGTCGACTCTGAGCGGTCAACAAACGACTTCTGATCAAAGATACCTTCTCACGGGCGGCTATAAGCATATCGGGCTCGGTGCCGATTGATTATGATAAGTCGTCCCAACACAACGGAGATCGACAACGACGACCATACAAGGCCTCGTAAGGTGCCATCTTGATCGAAGCATGCCAACTATTATTATACGTGAACTCGATCAATGGTAGTTGGGCTTCCCAATCGTCTTTCCAATCGAGGACGCATGCCCTCAACATGTCCTCTAATGTCTGAATGGTCCTCTCTGATTGTCCGTCGGACTGAGGATGAAAAGCAGTACTGAGGTTAAGCTGAGTTCCCATAGCACGATGAACTGATTTCCAAAAATGCGACACAAACCGTCCGTCACGATCGGAAACGATACTTTTATGAGTACCGTGAAGTCTGACTATCTCTTTAATGAACAACTGGGCAAGTCTCTCGGGACCCCACGTATCCTTGATCTCAAGGAAATGAGCTGATTTGGTTAAGCGGTCCACGATCACCCAGATCGTGTTCATGCCACGACGACTCGTCGGCAAACTCGTGATGAAATCCATAGAAATGTCTTCCCACTTCCACTCGGAAATAGGAAGAGGTTTCAGCATACCCGCCGGTCGCTGATGTTCAATCTTAACTTGTTGACAGGTTAAGCATCTCGAAACAAATTCTGCGACTTCTCGCTTCATATCACTCCACCAGTAATTTTGTTTCAAGTCCTTGTACATCTTACTAGACCCCGGATGAACAAAATAAGGGGTAGCATGAGCTTCTGTCAAAATCGAGTTTTTCAACTCGTCATTCGCCGGTACGCACAACCGATTCTTAAACCTAAAAAGTCCATCCTCTTGGACCACAAATCCAGGGGCTTTCCCCCGAGCCACATCCTCTCGGATGCGCAACAATGATGGGTCCGAACCCTGATTCTCTCGGATTTCCTCCTCGAGTGACGATGAAATCTCTAACATACAAAGCTGCCCCTGAACTCGCTGAAGCCAGACCTCGATCTCGGTTCTAAGGAATTCCTGCTGAAGCTCCTTCTGAACTGTTAAACGGGCAAGCATATGCTCCTGAACGGACTTACGACTCAAGGCGTCGGCAACAACGTTCGCCTTGCTCGGGTGGTAGAGGATCTCGATATCATAATCTTTGATTAATTCCAACCACCGTCTCTGACGCATATTTAACTCCTTCTGAGTAAATATATACTTTAAGCTCTTATGATCGGTGAATATCGATGTAACGCCATAAAGATAATGACGCCAAATTTTCAAAGCGAACACCACGGCTGCTAGCTCCAGGTCGTGGGTCGGATAATTAACCTCGTAAGGTCTCAATTGCCGTGAAGCATAGGCAATAACCTTCCCGTTCTGCATGAGTACACATCCGAGACCCTGTCCGGATGCATCACTATAAACCACAAATCCTTCCGTCCCCTGCGGCAAGGAGAGTACAGGTGCTGACATTAACCGGCTCTTGAGTTCCTCAAAACTCCGTTGACACGCGTCGGACCACGTGTATTTCTTATCCTTCCGCAAAAGGTTCGTTAAGGGTTGAGCGATTCTAGAAAATCCCTCTACAAATCGCCGATAATAACCCGCTAATCCGAGGAAACTTCGGATTTCCTTAACGTTCTTCGGAGGTAGCCAATCTCGAATAGCCTCCGTCTTCTGAGGGTCGACACGAACTCCGTCTGATGAAATTACATGTCCGAGAAAAGTCACTTCGGACATCCAGAACTCACATTTGGAGAACTTCCCATAAAGTTGTTCTCGTCTCAACACGTCGAGCACTTGATGAAGGTGAAACTCGTGTTCCTCCCGGTCACGAGAATAAATCAAAATGTCATCGATGAAGACAACAACAAACTAATCCAAAAAGTCGATGAAAACTCGATTCATTAACTCCATGAATACCGCAGGTGCATTAGTCAATCCGAACGGCATAACCACAAACTCATAATGACCATAGCGTGTTCGAAACGCCGTCCTCGCGATGTCCGACTCTCGGATCCGCAATCGATGATATCCGGACCTTAAGTCGATCTTGGAAAATACGAAGCTCCCAAGTTGATCTAAGAGATCATCAATACGGGTAAGGGATACTTGTTCTTGATCGTCACCGGTTCAATTCCCTAATCAATACACAAGCGGAACGAACCATCCTTCTTCTTGACAAATAACACCGGTGCTCCCCACGGGACGCACTCTCGAATATAACCCTTCTCGAACAATTCCTCAAGTTGGTTCTTTAATTCCGCATTTCGGTCGGGGCCATCCGTATGGTGCCTTCGATATCGGGACGTACCGTGCTCCAACTCAATCGTGAATTCCACATCCCTCTGTGGAGGCAAACCGTAACTCGTCTGAAAACATCGCATATTCCTTCACTACCTAATGTCTATCAACATTATCGATGATTTCTGTTTTGGTCATATAGCACCAATAACCGACACATCCCCGATTGAGTAATCTTACCGCTTTCATCAAATTAATGACTTTACGAGCAGTAGGGATTACCTCCCTGAAACACACATTCGACTCCATCGTCTGAAATGATAGTGACCAAACGCTTTCGGACATTAATGATGGCATCATGACGATCCATCCAATCAATACCCAAGATGACGTCGTCCCTCGGCAAATCTACTACGATTAGGTCAGCTGGCCATACACGACCATGAAGCTGAATCGGACAATTCTGAATCTCATGACTTCCGACAATTCGTCTACCATCAGGTAGGCCAATGACATAAGGCTCACAACTAGTAGCACTACCCAGACGTAGTCTACTCAAACATGACTCGGAAATGAATGAATGCGATGCACCAGTATCAAAAAGGGTACACACAGGTTGAGATAGAATATCGAGTGTACCTGAGATCATCCGGGCCTCCGGATCGTCGGTCTTCTTCATCTCATAAATTCGGGGCTTGGAGGCCCCCGAACCGGACGATCCCGTCTGATAGCTCTTGGCTCCGCCTTTAGCTCCTGTCGTCTTGAACGACGCTGACTGAGTGGCCTGATTCTGCACCACTGAATGACCTGGGGCTTGAGATGACGCCGGAGTGGGTTTAGAGTCCCTACGGCAAAAACGGGCCCTATGCCCAGCAATCCCACAGTTGTGGCACGTGACAGACTGCTTCGGACATTTGGTGCTGAAATGGCCCTGTTCCTCACAGTTGAAACAGGTGATGGCCGAACTGGCCGCTCGCGACTGAGATTCCGCGGGTTTAGATGCCGTGGGAGGTCGCTCAGAAAAAGTAGAGCCCGCACGTGGTTTCTTGAAAGTGGCCTGACTCCCGTCAGACTGATTACGGTTCTTGGACTTCTTGCTAGCGGATGAGGGTTGTTGCTTAGCAATTTCCTTAGCCGTAAGCTCGTAAGTGAGAGCTTTCTCAATGAACTCGGCCAGAGTGGCACAATTATGATTAAGCAACTGTAGCCGCATACGAGGTTTCAGCCTCTTGCTGAAATACTTGATCTTGTCCGCTTCTGAGTGAATGATAGATGAGGCGAACGGAAGAAGTTCCTGAAATTTTTCGGCGATGGCAAGAACATCATCATCCGCCGAAAGGTCGGGAGTGAGTAATTCCGACAACTTGGCCTCCCTGAGTGGGGCCGGATAGTACCTCTCCATCATGAGAGTCTTGAACTGATCCCAAGTACATGATCCGTCTGTGGGCTTCAACGATAACCACCATGAATGAGCGCTCTTACCGAGATAGTAAGCCGCAATCGAAACTTTATGCCCTTCGTGGCAATCCACCATAGCAAATAATTTCTCAAAATGCTCAAGCCAATGAACAATATCCGCCGCCGATGAGCCCTCAAAGGTAGGTGGTCGCCGAGAGATATCGCTAATGATATTGCTTACACCCCTCTCTTGCCTCTCGAGGTGGCGGCGAGGAGCTCGCTGATTTTGATTGACGGAGTTATGCACCGTCTCCATCAATGAGCCATCTCGGTCATTTGGGCCATCATGCCCTGCATAAATGCGAGTGGTCAACCCGACACCCTCTCGACCGAGCCGTGTCCTGCACGACTCCCGATAGTGAATGATCGCGTCCCAGGTGAATGAGTGGCGCTCGCCGCCGATGAATTAGCATTATTCCTCGCGTTCGCGCGTGTATTCACACGAGTTCTCGATTCGCCCGCTCCACGGCCTCGTCCTCCACGTCCTCTGCCAGCCCTTTCCATACTGAAGTGGAAAGTCATATGATGATTATATATCTCGTATGAGTATCACATTATGATTATATTATGAAATGATGAAAATGAGCATACGCGCTCAAATACATGATTACATGAATGATTAACTGAGGTGACATGATTATCTGATGAAATTATTGAAATGATTATCTTGAACAATTTAACAAGATTGATGATATGATCTTCAAGATCAACAACTGAGTAATGAAATGAATTGGGTGATTAATGAGTTAACATTATCGACTTGATCACAATTGAAATTGATGAATGAGGATTGTTAACTGATGAATTATGAATGAATGATTATTGCCAGAAATTATACCATGGCATCAGAAATCTTACAGTTTTGGTCTGATTGGCTCGGCATTTGCACAGGTCACACCTGACGCGAAAGTCCAATGATACTAGTCTGATGACGATGATTTCAAATGAGACATGACTTGGAGGGTAGTATTCAAAACCACGCTCCGATACCAACTCTGTAACACCCCAAACTAGGCGGATATTACAGTGCCGTGGACCCCCGACTGGGACCCACCAGGCGAATGGAAATGAATGAATTACACAGGTAAATGTAGTACCGAACCACATTACACAATTAATTACTCCGATGAGGAGTTTCATACAACATACCCAGGATGATACTGAATACAAGTATATTTTATATGGAGATAAAATATACAACACTGAGTGAAATGAATATTCAAACGGAATGTCTGCAGCGGAATAAATGAAGAAAACATAAGTGACTGAATAGACTGGGGCCCCCTACTAGTATCACTGGGACTCCTCGCCGCCACCGTGCTCTCCCCGTGCCTTAGCCTTGCCATGACCTGAAAAATAGCATCCCCCAACGGGCCGCCATACGTAACAACAATCCTCAAGGGTTGAAAATACACAATCATGATATATCTGAAATTATGAATTATCCTGTCGAAACATACGCAATCAAACATGCTATATGAATCGACTATCAGTACGGCTCAAAGGAATGGCGCCACACTACGTCCGGGATGGAAATGTGTCCGTGCACAAGCCACCAACGAGCATCGACCGAATACACGTGTGGTCTTGTACCGTGCCCGACATGAAAATCCTACACATACCAACCGGCACGCCAGTATGACCCGGAATGCCACAATATGACAAAAGTGACAACGAAAATGAATAATGACTCACCAAGATTAAATGATGGTGGAATGAATGACAGCTTAATGAAATGATTGGAATCGTCGTTCCTTATGACTGAAGTGATTGATTGACAATGACAAGTTTTGGTACGGTTAATACAATGATGAATGAGTTACGATTATGAATGAACAACATCAAAAGGAATGAATATCCTTTTAACCGAGTAAGAATTAACTTACTCAATACCGATGACAATGTCCTTCCACGAACAACGTCCTAAATGAAAAGTCGGTCACTCGAACAACCTTGAACAACAACAATTACCAACAACCGATCAATACACGAATCAAATACGATCATAACCGACCCAAACGTCGATACAACAATATCCGAACTCGTAGATGTACTCTAACGAAAACGTTGAGATACCCGTTGGTTAAAACCAAACCCAAATTATCGAACCAACTCCAAAATGATTGATTCAAACCAGCACAACATTATTAATGACATCAATAATCTCATGGAAATCCACAATTCAAGTTTATAATAACGACAATCGGAAATCCCCAAAATAACCGAAGTCAACCCCAAGGGTTCTTGAAATAATTTCGAAAATAACCATTAAATCCGTAAGAATATACTTATCCAAGGTAGATAATCCATATCTAACATATTCCAATGATAATCCAAGCTTACACGAAGAAATCGGAAGGAAAAACCCAAAAATCCGAAATTCTAGATCCAAGAGATTAATACCTTTGATTTGATGTGATGAAGATGATGAAATGATGATTAACCCGAAAGATGAGCTTGAAGATGATGATTGATGAATACACCTCGAAGAATCCTCTCCGAATCGCTCGAAATCGCCCAAAATTACCGAAGGAATGAAATGAGATGAATAAATGACGAACTCTGACTAAACTGTCCAATTTATAGTCACCCGTGTTAGCTTGCGCTAGCCCTTGTGCGTAGCATGCGCTAACGAGTAATTTGGGTAGTCCAGTACCCACTGTCCGAACACGGTAGCGCGCGCTACGTACCTTCTTGTAGCGTGCGCTACGGCCATACTACTAGCGTGCGCTAAGACCAATTATTAGCGTGCGCTAACGAAATATAGATGCCCAAAGATCGAGTCCGTAAAACCTCGACCTCCGATTCGACCCGATAGCGTGCGCTACAACCATTGTTTAGCGTGCGCTAATATATCGGTTGCGACGCTAACAACAACACATAGCGTGCGCGTGAATTAATCGGTGCGATCCGGAGCCACCGGACTCAACACGATCCGTCCTAGCGCGCTACTCTACACATATAGCGTGCGCTACTACAACCCGTTAGCGCGCTACTTACCACTCGTAGCGTGCGCTACAAATATCTCACTGCAGTCCAAGACCTTACGGATCGCAACAGACAACCTTAGCGTGCGCTAAAGCTGAGTGGTAGCGTGCGCTACCTATACCCAATTAGCGTACGCTAAAAGGAGTATGTAGCGTGCGCTACTCCTCACGTACAGCTCGCAACGAAAATGACAATGATGATAAACGCTGCACGAAACTCCAATCAGATTAGTGATGAATGACGATTTATACACGATACAATTACTCTGAATGATGAATACCATGACTGAATATGAGTGACCAATGATCAATAATGAGTGAAATTACTGAGTGATAATGACTGAATGATAAATACTGAATTACAACTGGGTATTACATCATTTAGGTCCAAAATTTTTCGTGATTGTAGAGGTCTTGGCAGATAAGAGACGATACATACTTGTTTTAAAATCACCGTCAATACGTTTGGTTACATCTTCCAGATAGTGAGTCGTACTGTTTCTTTAGTCGTGTTGGCACTTAGATTGAGTTTAGAGTCGATCAGTTTTTCCCAAAAGTCGAGATAATGTTGTTCTATGAAGGGAAGTCTAGTAACCGGGGGCATTCGCGTGACCCGTTGTTTACCCTCGCGTAAAACGACGACTCTGATTAGACTAGTGATTTAGATATTTCACATGTGCCAAGGATAGGGAACCTAGTAACCGGGGGTATTCGCGTGACCCGCTGTTTACTCTCGCACAAAACGGCGACCTTGATTCGGACATGCGGAAATTATATATTCGAGTTGTTTCTCCGCTGTAGACTGGAACTTAGTAACTAGAAGCATCCATGTGCCCCATGAGTGTCTTTTACGTCAAACGGTTTCCTAATACATGAGAATGGAAGTTCCACCCTAGGATTACCCCGATGAAACATCCCGAGATCCTAACCTAGTGGTCAACTCGAATCAAATTCTTGAACATACATATAAGGGAATACTTTCCGAGGTTTATTTTTTATGAAACTCGGGAAAATTGTGCCACTAGACTGTGTAACGGGACGAACTAGCTTGTTTATTTTAGCCTTTCATATTGACGGTCGATTTGACTCACGTTTTGTTAATCTTTGAGCTGGATTTTCTTCATGAACGAATGATTAGGACTGAACTTGACTACTTTGCGGAATCATTATTTCGAGTGCGGCGCTTTTACGACACTCGGATTATTTAGAGAGAATTACAGGATAGTATTGATTAGGTTGAACACTATGAGTTGCACGATGATTCACGACATTCTTTTTCTTTTCTTTTTGTTGTTCGGGTCGAACAAGGCTTAAGTTTGGGGGGGTTTGATAAGTGGTAATTTTACCACATTTTTCTAGGATTTTATACTAGGTTTTTATCTCGTTTCGTGATTAATGTGCTCGTATTTGGCTTATTTATGATTAGTCGAGCCGTATTACGCGTTTGGGTTGGTTTTAGTGTGTTTGCAGGTTTTTAGAGCCAAAAGGACCCAAAACGAGACAAAGGACCGAGAGTCGAGTCAAACGGACGGAAGAAACGGATTTTTGCAAGAGACAGACGAACCTATCGGGCCAGCCTATCGGCCGATAGGTGCGTCCGAAAGGTGTCCGGGCCCTATCAAGTGAAGTCGACCGTGTATCACCCCCAAAACCGTATGGGAATATTACACGCCGTAAACCCTTTCCGCAAGGATCTACCAGGCTAAACATCCATAAACAACCAAATGCTTGCTCGGCCAGGGTCAAACAATATAATAATACAGACCGTTAAGGTCACTTACACATAAACACACAGACCGATGAGGTCACACAACTCTATCAACAGGACTGACTAACAACATTACCCACACAGGGGTCGAAATACAATACAAATAAGACCGAATCAACTCTAACAATACAACTAAACTCTACCAACTCTCAACTCTTGATTAGTATCGCACTCGTCATCCCTTGTGCCAATCCCGTGATCGCTCCCCGAACTCGCATGTACCGGACGCAGCAGGACATCCACCCCGAATACTCGGGGTTAGTAAAACTCCACTGTTTTACTAGTGCAAGTATCAAACCATACGAAATGTAACAAGCAAATAGCAACTACGAATTTAATACGCAAATCAATTATCAAAATGTTCCCGAGAAGTTTTAGAATTTCGAACTCAAGTAAGAGATATTTGAAAAGGAACACATCATCTCGGGGATTTTTAAAGCAGAAATTCTTTTAGACCTCGAGTCCCAATTTACAAAACCTTTTCGTAAACATTAGGGCCTTAGCCCGATTCTCGTTTCAAAGCATACTAAATAATATATCATTATGAGTCCGAGATCCATATTTAAAATGTTACCCGAACAATCACTGCTACACGATCATTGTTCGTACACATCATGTACCGAACTCCGGAGGCCTCGACGGACCTTACCCGGACCACACACACTGTTCGTACACATCATGTACCGAACTCCGGAGGCCTCAACGGACCCTACCCGGCCACACACACTGTTCGTACACATCATGTACCGAACTCCGGAGGCCTCAACGGACCCTACCCGGCCACAACATCGTTCGTACACATCATGTACCGAACTCCAGAGGCCTCGTCAGACCCTACCTGTGTAACACCCCCAAAACCATATGGGAATATTACACGCCGTAGACCCTTTCCACAAGGATCTACCAGGCTAACCATCCATAAACAACCAAATGCTTGCCCAGCCTGGGTCAAACAATAAAATGATACAGACCGATATGGTCACTTACACGTGAATACACAGACCGATGAGGTCACGCAACCCAATCGACAAAACTGACTTAAATAACATTACCCACACAGGGGTCGAAATACAATACAATAAGACTCAAATCAACTCGACAACACAACAAAAATCAAGACAACTCTCGACTCATGATTAGTATCGCACTCGTCATCCTCTTGTGCCAATCTGTGGATCGCTCCTCGAATCTGCATGTACCGACGCAAACAGACATCCACCCCGATTACTGGGGTTAGTAAACTCCACTGCTTTACTAGTGCAAGTATCAAATCATACGAAATGTAACAAGCAATTAATAATCGTGATCAAATATAATAATCAAGTATCAAATATTCCCGGAGGTTTTCGCAAGAGAAGATAAGCTATGAAGCATTCAAAATAAGATTATCATCTCGGGAATTTTTAGAATTTCAAAACCTTAAGACCTCAAGTCCTTATTCACAAAACCTTTCAAAACTTAAGGGCCTTAACCCAAAACTTGTTTCATAATTCAACAGTTTACAATACCGGAAACATTTCCATAAATCTCGTGGGGCTCGGCCCAACATTCTTTCTTAAAACTTTTCCTGTAAAAACTTTGATTTGAAAAGTATCATGCTCATGACACCGTGATCCACTGTCACGTGTCTCCGTAGGTTCAACAACCCGCACGGACTACATCACGCACAATTAAACGAACATAATCAATTCCGACACCGTGATCCACTGTCACGTGTCTCCGTAGGTTCAACAACCCACACGGACTATTAACCAAACATAACCAATTCCGACACCGTGATCCACTGTCACGTGTCTCCGTAGGCATAACAACCCGCACGGACTATATCAATCACAACAATCACACACACAGTCCTGACACCGTAGTCCACTGCCACGTGTCACCGTAAGCCCCGTCGAGCTCACCCGGTTGGACGCACTGTGTCCGAAACTCATGGTCCACTGCCATGCGTTATCGTAGGCCTCGTCAGACCAGCACGATTGGACCTCAGTACCTCACTAAGTTCTGATCCCGTAGTCCAATGCCACGAATCCTCGTAGGTACCGTCGAACCAACACGAGTGAACTTAGCGGTCACACACATATTCACATTCACATTACACACAACAATGAGCACAATTAATCAATCACCTTGATCACCACAAAATCGTACATTGCACGCAAATAACACAACCTCGACACTCGCAACAACTATCATCAATCAACGACATTTAACCAACATAACACACCTTCGGTACACAATATATTGTACAACCAAGTGTACAACCATCCCATATGTACGTCGCATTCCTGCACAAATGGCACAACGCCTAACACGTATACTGATATAACACCATTATCACAAAGCCTTCAAATTGCGGAAAACACAACCAACTCAAACGGAACATATTTACGAAGGCAAGCAAAGTCATCATACATCTCATACGTAATTACTAGTCGCAAGATACAAGTCGTATAGTAAGATACTTGCCTCGATAGTCGGCACCCGAATATTCCGACGAATACGGCACAACCCGGAAAACCCCGAACACCTACAATCCTCCGTGAAATCCAACGGAAACACGGTTACTATGAGATTAACAATTGAAGACAAGGGAAAACACGGTCAAGAATTGAAGGGAACCCTTTGAGACATTTAATCGGATACTAAATGTTCAAGGTTCCCAAGAAAACCAAAAATCCCGATTGGGTTCCAACGAACTCGAAATACGGATATACAATCCGTAGAACATGTCCAAAACAACGTTTATACAACAAATAATTGATCAAAAACGGATTGGAATCGAAATCAAAAGGAAAACCCCTAAAATCTTCAAAAACAAGGGTTCAAGCCAAAATACCTTGATTTGGATGAATGATTCAAGTAGAGGCCAAAAATCTACAACAAGACTTGAGGTAGATGATCTCTACAAGTTTTGGAGCACTCAAATCGCCCAAAAATCGCCCACAATCGCCTAAGATGAAGGAGGAAGAAGAGAGGAGAAAAAATGAAGTTTTTCTCCTCGCAAATCTGCTAAAAAACGCAGAAAAAGCCCGTGCCGCGGCACAGACAAGTGTGCCGCGCCTGTGGCCACCAAAACGCCCAGAATTAGCTTAGTGCCGCGGCACAGCCTGAGTGTGCCGCGGCACACGGTACAGCCTCCTTCAACACCAAAAAGGCACACCGTGCAGTCTTCGCTATTTCAACCATAACTCCTTCGTCTGGATTCCGATTGACTCACCGTTTGAACCATTGGAAAGCTAACTTGATTCTATATAATGTTGCAAAGATTCAGAATTTTTGGAGTTTCCAAGAATTAATGGTGACTTTACAAAGTCGAACTCCCACGTGAAAAAGTCGATCAAGGACACGGAACTCAACAAAACGTCACCGAAACGAACTCGGATGACAAAAAGTGCAGAATTAATCATTCTCGGAATGACGAAACGGTCATGATAGAGTTGTCAAAACGAACTCCGGCCAAAAAAAGGAATTTACCGGAAATCCGAAATTGCGGATATTACATTCTACCCTCCTTAAAAGAAGTTTCGTCCCGAAACTTAAAATAAGTAGGGAGAAGCAATATCCCAACAGGAAACCTCAACGAGATACACAAGAAACGCATAACTTTCGCCCATTGGCGAAACGTTACAAGCAATGCGAAAGAATATACAGCGTGAAAACACGCCCCACGACGACCATAACAAAGCCACCGACAATGATTCAAAACAATAACGAGCAATTAACGACGCATCACATGCACACATTTAATCAAAGAAACGCACGCGACAACAAGTCGCACCCGAACACAACGACTATGCGGTAGAAACAAATATAGTATTATGATAGAATTCACTCCGATTCTCGTCAACAAGAAAATGTCCGACGTCAAGACACAAACAATTCAAGATAACAGAAAACGAGAATACCGGACATTACATTCCATCTATTAAAAATAAGTTTCGTCCCGAAACTTAAAATAAAACATCATGGTAGAATACAAACAAAACCAAAAAGTTCACGCAACAAATATCAATTACTACACGAATTACAGCACGAAGTACGATACACAACTACATCACGGGACACCACCAGACACTCCCCGAGTAGGAACGAAAACCCAATTCCCGAACATCTTGGCAACGGTCTCACAATGCACCGCTCGGTGACCCACTTGGGCACACTCGAAACAGTTGACTAACGGTGAACGACAATTCTTCGTAGTACGAGATCAGGCAACAACAGTTAGACAACCCTGTTCGAACAACAACGATCGAACAACAACGATCAAATAACAATGATCGAACAATAATGATCAAATAACAATGATCGAACAACAACGATCGAACAACAATGATCGAATGACAACAGTCGAACAATGACTCCGAAATCCCCACTTCAACTCCAGACATTAAAAGAACTGGTAGAAAGTGAAAGATGTTACTTCCAAACAAGGTTCACAAGAATCGAACCGAACTCGGAAAGGTCACGATGACAAACAGGTCGATCTGAAACAGGTCACAACCAGTTCGAACGATGACAACTGAGACATCAAACAAGTTCAAAAAGTATCGACGAACACGTGCAAGTCAATAGAATTTAGAAGGAGAAACTGCAGAAGTCAAATACAGTACGGGTATTACATCCGACCTCTTATAAAAGAAATGTCGTCCCCGCAACTCACAACAACGGAAACAAGGTAACAACACAAAAAAAACATCCGACAGGAAAATCTCCCATGGGTCTCTCAGAGCCGATCCTGATATCTCTTGGCCGCGCGAACTCCGAAAGTCTCGAGCCAATTCAGAAATCAATTCGGTGTCCCTCGAGTCCTCACTTGAAACGCGTTACTGACGAGAAGGACAATTTACATGTGCATGCACTGGCACATCACGGTTGAAACACCTCGGCTCGACATACCGAAAATACAAATGCTAGATACAATGGGGCATAACGTCGCAAAACAATATAGCGGAGATGCCAACTCAGCACAACAAAGAATCATAACACATATCATATACAATGATTACCATCGTAGAGTAATGCACACACAAACACTAAAACAACGACGGTATCATTCGACGACCTCAACGGCCCGAACGATAACCAGCACATAATTACAAACATTATGAAATAGTCACACATGTACACAAACGTACAAATCCAAGCTTCAACAGCTCACACTCGTGCGACAACACGCAAATCACCACGAGGCGATAAACAGTAAACACCAATTCACACCTCTCACAGAGGGCTAGTACAACAAATGCGTGGCAACGCCTCGACGTTCATGCCACCAATTCGATCATACTCGGGATCAAACATCATAACGACAACGCGAACATCACACATACATACCCAGTCCTCAGACGGGAATGGATAGGTTTTAAAAACGAAAACCTCCTTTTGAAAACAATTTTGGAAACACCGATTGATCTTGAGTATCACCCTTCAAAAAAAAAAAAAAAAGTACAATCGTGAAACATCATTATCGAGACTTTGGAAAACTATTTCGCATTCGATAAAAATGAGGACACTTTCTTTTCGTGAAAAACTTTCGGAAATATTCGACCCTCGGGTCTAAGTAAAAGTGTTTCTAAAATATTGGAAATATCTCAAAACATTTTGGTCCTCGAGGTAGAAGAATCTTGAAACATATTGTGGCATCTTGGATGTACCACGAGAAAATAATTTATTTTAAAAGTACGTCTCGAAATTTATTTTCTAAGGTACTCAAAGTTTTCAAAGATAGTTCAATGGGCTAGAATGCCCAAAAATTTCAGATAATTACACGGAATATTATAGCGCCGTGGGTCTCGCACCGGAACCCACCAGGCTAAAAACCATTTACAAAATGCCAAAAAGGTCGATGACGGTAATATTTCAAAAACTCACAAAGCCATTTACAAAATACTAAATACCGTCATAAGAATTTCGCCAAAACGATCAAGGCCATAATGCCAAAAACTCGGTTAAAGGAATCGGTTTTCGAAATAAAACTCAGCCGGTAAAATACCGAAAGCCATTACAAAAGAACTCACGCAGCGGAAAAAGGAATACAGTCCAACATGCACAATCCAATTAAATACATCTCACAGCACCTAGTTTAAACATACAACAAAATCATTCCTCAGAGTTTCTCACGAACTCAATTGTCGATACCTTATTCGAAACCCAACAAGGTTCTCAATTATCACACCATACCACCCCTCACAGTGGTTCAAAGGTAAAACAACAATAGGCCCAGTTTTATACGTATATTATATGTCACACGTATTAAATACAACTATATTCACAACACCGTGCAAATAAAATTATGCACCGCAATTAACTCATTTAGATAAAATTATGATACACAGGTACTTCGCATAAAAGAGGAGACTTACATCCACAGGTCGCACGGAGGTGACAATGCCCACGATACTAATCTCGTCCGACAACATAACCGACACGTTATGACCACGCACAACTCAACTTGTCACCTGACGACTCGAACAACAAGACAACACATTACTCGACAAAACACGACTTGAAACGACCCGACAGCCTAGGTTTCCGCAAACCTAAGCTCCGATACCATAAATGTAACACCCCCAAAACCATATGGGAATATTACACGCCGTAGACCCTTTCCACAAGGATCTACCAGGCTAACCATCCATAAACAACCAAATGCTTGCCCAGCCTGGGTCAAACAATAAAATGATACAGACCGATATGGTCACTTACACGTGAATACACAGACCGATGAGGTCACGCAACCCAATCGACAAAACTGACTTAAATAACATTACCCACACAGGGGTCGAAATACAATACAAATAAGACCAAATCAACTCTGACAACACAACAAAAATCAAGACAACTCTCGACTCATGATTAGTATCGCAGCTCGTCATCCTCTTGTGCCAATCCTGTGACTGCTCCTCTGAATCTGCATGTACCTGGACGCAAAACAGACATCCACCCCCCGATTACTCGGGGGTTAGTAACACTCGACTGTTTTACTAGTGCAAGTATCAAATCATACGAAATGTTTCAAGCAATTAATAATCGTGATCAAATATAATAATCAAGTATCAAATATTCTGGAGGTTTTCACAAGAGAAGATAAGCTATGAAGCATTCGAAAATAAGATTATCATCTCTGAATTTTTAGAATTTCAAAACCTTAAGACCTCAAGTCCTTATTCACAAAACCTTTCGAAAACTTAAGGGCCTTAACCCAAAACTTGTTTCATAATTCAACAGATTTACAATACCTAAACATTTCCATAAATCTCGTGGGGCTCGGCCCAACATTCTTTCTTAAAACTTTTCCTGTAAAAACTTTGATTTGAAAAGTATCATGCTCATGACACCGTGATCCACTGTCACGTGTCTCCGTAGGTTCAACAACCCGCACGGACTACATCACGCACAATTAAACGAACATAATCAATTCCGACACCGTGATCCACTGTCACGTGTCTCCGTAGGTTCAACAACCCACACGGACTATTAACCAAACATAACCAATTCCAACACCGTGATCCACATCACGTGTCTCCGTAGGCATAACAACCCGCACGGACTATATCAATCACAACAATCACACACACAGCCCCGACACCGTAGTCCACCGCCACGTGTCACCGTAAGCCCCGTCGAGCTCACCCGGTTGACGACCGTGTCCGAAACTCATGGTCCACCGCCATGCGTTATCGTAGGCCTCGCTGCATCAAAGACGATTGGACCTCAGTACCTCACTAAGTTCTGATCCCGTAGTCCAATGCCACGAATCCTCGTAGGTCTCGTCGAACCAACACGAGTGAACTTAGCGGTCACACACATATTCACATTCACATTACACACAACAATGAGCACAATTAATCAATCACCTTGATCACCACAAAATCGTACATTGCACGCAAATAACACAACCTCGACACTCGCAACAACTATCATCAATCAACGACATTTAACCAACATAACACACCTTCGGTACACAATATATTGTACAACCAAGTGTACAACCATCCCATATGTACGTCGCATTCCTGCACAAATGGCACAACGCCTAACACGTATACTGATATAACACCATTATCACAAAGCCTTCAAATTGCGGAAAACACAACCAACTCAAACAGAACATATTTACGAAGGCAAGCAAAGTCATCATACATCTCATACGTAATTACTAGTCGCAAGATACAAGTCGTATAGTAAGATACTTGCCTCGATAGTCGGCACCCGAATATTCCGACGAATACGGCACAACCCGGAAAACCCTGAACACCTACAATCCTCCGTGAAATCCAACGGAAACACGGTTACTATGAGATTAACAATTGAAGACAAGGGAAAACACGGTCAAGAATTTAAGGGAACCCTTTGAGACATTTAATCGGATACTAAATGTTCAAGGTTCCCAAGAAAACCAAAAATCCCGATTGGGTTCCAACGAACTCGAAATACGGATATACAATCCGTAGAACATGTCCAAAACAACGTTTATACAACAAATAATTGATCAAAAACGGATTGGAATCGAAATCAAAAGGAAAACCCCTAAAATCTTCAAAAACAAGGGTTCAAGCCAAAATACCTTGATTTGGATGAATGATTCAAGTAGAGGCCGAAAATCTACAACAAGACTTGAGGTAGATGATCTCTACAAGTTTTGGAGCACTCAAATCGCCCAAAAATCGCCCACAATCGCCTAAGATGAAGGAGGAAGAAGAGAGGAGAAAAAATGAAGTTTTTCTCCTCGCAACTGCTAAAAACGCAGAAAAGCCCGTGTGCCGCGGCACAGACAAGTGTGCCGCGCCCGGGGCCACCAAAACGCCCAGAATTAGCTTAGTGCCGCGGCACGGCTGAGTGTGCCGCGGCACACGGTACAGCCTCCTTCAACACCAAAAAGGCACACCGTGCAGTCTTCGCTATTTCAACCATAACTCCTTCGTCTGGATTCCGATTGACTCACCGTTTGAACCATTGGAAAGCTAACTTGATTCTCTATAATGTTGCAAAGATTAAGAATTTTTGGAGTTTCCAAGAATTAATGGTGACTTTACAAAGTCGAACTCCCACGTGAAAAAGTCGATCAAGGACACGGAACTCAACAAAACGTCACCGAAACGAACTCGGATGACAAAAAGTGCAGAATTAATCATTCTCGGAATGACGAAACGGTCATGATAGAGTTGTCAAAACGAACTCCGGCCAAAAAAAGAAATTTACCGGAAATCCGAAATTGCGGATATTACATTCTACCCTCCTTAAAAGAAGTTTCGTCCCGAAACTTAAAATAAGTAGGGAGAAGCAATATCCCAACAGGAAACCTCAACGAGATACACAAGAAATGCATAACTTTCGCCGATTGGCGAAACGTTACAAGCAATGCGAAAGAATATACAGCGTGAAAACACGCCCCACGACGACCATAACAAAGCCACCGACAATGATTCAAAACAATAACGAGCAATTAACGACGCATCACATGCACACATTTAATCAAAGAAATGCACGCGACAACAAGTCGCACCCGAACACAACGACTATGCGGTAGAAACAAATATAGTATTATGATAGAATTCACTCCGATTCTCGTCAACAAGAAAATGTCCGACGTCAAGACACAAACAATTCAAGATAACAGAAAACGAGAATACCGGACATTACATTCCATCTATTAAAAATAAGTTTCGTCCCGAAACTTAAAATAAAACATCATGGTAGAATACAAACAAAACCAAAAAGTTCACGCAACAAATATCAATTACTACACGAATTACAGCACGAAGTACGATACACAACTACATCACGGGACACCACCAGACACTCCCCGAGTAGGAACGAAAACCCAATTCCCGAACATCTTGGCAACGGTCTCACAATGCACCGCTCGGTGACCCACTTGGGCACACTCGAAACAGTTGACTAACGGTGAACGACAATTCTTCGTAGTACGAGATCAGGCAACAACAGTTAGACAACCCTGTTCGAACAACAACGATCGAACAACAACGATCAAATAACAATGATCGAACAATAATGATCAAATAACAATGATCGAACAACAACGATCGAACAACAATGATCGAATGACAACAGTCGAACAATGACTCAAATCCCCACTTCAACTCCGGACATTAAAAGAATCGTAGAAAGTGAAAGATGTTACTTCCAAACAAGGTTCACAAGAATCGAACCGAACTCGGAAAGGTCACGATGACAAACAGTCGATCCGAAGCAGTCACAACTTCGAACGATGACAATTGAGACATCAAACAAGTTCAAAAGTATCGACGAACACGTGCAAGTCAATAGAATTTAGAAGGAGAAATCAGAGTCAAATACAATGCGGGTATTACATCCGACCTCTTATAAAAGAAATGTCGTCCCGCAACTCACAACAACGGAAACAAGGTAACAACACAAAAAAACATCCGACAGAAAATCTCCCATGGGTCTCTCGAGCCGATCCTGATATCTGTCTTTGAAGCGCGAACTCCGAAAGTCTCGGAGCTGATTCGTAAATCAATTCGGTGTCCCTCGAGTCCTCACTTGAAACGCGTTACTGATGAGAAGGACAATTTACATGTGCATGCACTGGCACATCACGGTTGAAACACCTCGGCTCGACATACCGAAAATACAAATGCTAGATACAATGGGGCATAACGTCTCAAAACAATATAGCGGAGATGCCAACTCAGCACAACAAAGAATCATAACACATATCATATACAATGATTACCATCGTAGAGTAATGCACACACAAACACTAAAACAACGACGGTATCATTTGACGACCTCAACGGCCCGAACGATAACCAGCACATAATTACAAACATTATGAAATAGTCACACATGTACACAAACGTACAAATCCAAGCTTCAACAGCTCACACTCGTGCGACAACACGCAAATCACCACGAGGCGATAAACAGTAAACACCAATTCACACCTCTCACAGAGGGCTAGTACAACAAATGCGTGGCAACGCCTCGACGTTCATGCCACCAATTCGATCATACTCGGGATCAAACATCATAACGACAACGCGAACATCACACATACATACCCAGTCCTCAGACGACAATGGATAGGTTTTAAAAACGAAAACCTCCTTTTGAAAACAATTTTGGAAACACCGATTGATCTTGAGTATCACCCTTCAAAAAAAAAAAAAAGTACAATCGTGAAACATCATTATCGAGACTTTGGAAAACTATTTCGCATTCGATAAAAATGAGAACACTTTCTTTTCGTGAAAAACTTTCGGAAATATTCGACCCTCGGGTCTAAGTAAAAGTGTTTCTAAAATATTGGAAATATCTCAAAACATTTTGGTCCTCGAGGTAGAAGAATCTTGAAACATATTGTGGCATCTTGGATGTACCACGAGAAAATAATTTATTTTAAAAGTACGTCTCGAAATTTATTTTCTAAGGTACTCAAAGTTTTCAAAGATAGTTCAATGGGCTAGAATGCCCAAAAATTTCAGATAATTACACGGAATATTATAGCGCCGTGGGTCTCGCACCGGAACCCACCAGGCTAAAAACCATTTACAAAATGCCAAAAAGGTCGATGACGGTAATATTTCAAAAACTCACAAAGCCATTTACAAAATACTAAATACCGTCATAAGAATTTCGCCAAAACGATCAAGGCCATAATGCCAAAAACTCGGTTAAAGGAATCGGTTTTCGAAATAAAACTCAGCCGGTAAAATACCGAAAGCCATTACAAAAGAACTCACGCAGCGGAAAAAGGAATACAGTCCAACATGCACAATCCAATTAAATACATCTCACAGCACCTAGTTTAAACATACAACAAAATCATTCCTCAGAGTTTCTCACGAACTCAATTGTCGATACCTTATTCGAAACCCAACAAGGTTCTCAATTATCACACCATACCACCCCTCACAGTGGTTCAAAGGTAAAACAACAATAGGCCCAGTTTTATACGTATATTATATGTCACACGTATTAAATACAACTATATTCACAACACCGTGCAAATAAAATTATGCACCGCAATTAACTCATTTAGATAAAATCATGATACACAGGTACTTCGCATAAAAGAGGAGACTTACATCCACAGGTCGCACGGAGGTGACAGCCGCCCACGATACTAATCTCGTCCGACAACATAACCGACACGTTATGACCACGCACAACTCAACTTGTCACCTGACGACTCGAACAACAAGACAACACATTACTCGACAAAACACGACTTGAAACGACCCGACAGCCTAGGTTTCCGCAAACCTAAGCTCCGATACCATAAATGTAACACCCCCAAAACCATATGGGAATATTACACGCCGTAGACCCTTTCCACACGGATCTACCAGGCTAACCATCCATAAACAACCAAATGCTTGCCCAGCCTGGGTCAAACAATAAAATGATACAGACCGATATGGTCACTTACACGTGAATACACAGACCGATGAGGTCACGCAACCCAATCGACAAAACTGACTTAAATAACATTACCCACACAGGGGTCGAAATACAATACAGCGGAAGACTGAAATCAACTCTGACAACACAACAAAAATCAAGACAACTCTCGACTCATGATTAGTATCGCAGCTCGTCATCCTCTTGTGCCAATCCCGTGATCGCTCCTCCGAATCGCATGCACTGACGCAAACAGACATCCACCCCCGACATTTCGGGGGTTAGTAAAACTCCTTTGTTTTACTAGTGCAAGTATCAAATCATACGAAATGTAACAAGCAATTAATAATCGTGATCAAATATAATAATCAAGTATCAAATATTCTGAGGTTTTCACAAGAGAAGATAAGCTATGAAGCATTCGAAAATAAGATTATCATCTCGGGAATTTTTAAATTTCAAAACCTTAAGACCTCAAGTCCTTATTCACAAAACCTTTCAAAACTTAAGGGCCTTAACCCAAAACTTGTTTCATAATTCAACAGTTTACAATACCTAAACATTTCCATAAATCTCGTGGGGCTCGGCCCAACATTCTTTCTTAAAACTTTTCCTGTAAAAACTTTGATTTGAAAAGTATCATGCTCATGACACCGTGATCCACTGTCACGTGTCTCCGTAGGTTCAACAACCCGCACGGACTACATCACGCACAATTAAACAAACATAATCAATTCCGACACCGTGATCCACTATCACGTGTCTCCGTAGGTTCAACAACCCACACGGACTATTAACCAAACATAACCAATTCCAACACCGTGATCCACTGTCACGTGTCTCCGTAGGCATAACAACCCGCACGGACTATATCAATCACAACAATCACACACACAGTCCTGACACCGTAGTCCACTGCCACGTGTCACCGTAAGCCCCGTCGAGCTCACCCGGTTGGACGCACTGTGTCCGAAACTCATGGTCCACTGCCATGCGTTATCGTAGGCCTCGCTGACCAAAGACGATTGGACCTCAGTACCTCACTAAGTTCTGATCCCGTAGTCCAATGCCACGAATCCTCGTAGGTCCCGTCGAACCAACACGAGTGAACTTAGCGGTCACACACATATTCACATTCACATTACACACAACAATGAGCACAATTAATCAATCACCTTGATCACCACAAAATCGTACATTGCACGCAAATAACACAACCTCGACACTCGCAACAACTATCATCAATCAACGACATTTAACCAACATAACACACCTTCGGTACACAATATATTGTACAACCAAGTGTACAACCATCCCATATGTACGTCGCATTCCTGCACAAATGGCACAACGCCTAACACGTATACTGATATAACACCATTATCACAAAGCCTTCAAATTGCCGAAAACACAACCAACTCAAACGGAACATATTTACGAAGGCAAGCAAAGTCATCATACATCTCATACGTAATTACTAGTCGCAAGATACAAGTCGTATAGTAAGATACTTGCCTCGATAGTCGGCACCCGAATATTCCGACGAATACGGCACAACCCGGAAAACCCTGAACACCTACAATCCTCCGTGAAATCCAACGGAAACACGGTTACTATGAGATTAACAATTGAAGACAAGGGAAAACACGGTCAAGAATTTAAGGGAACCCTTTGAGACATTTAATCGGATACTAAATGTTCAAGGTTCCCAAGAAAACCAAAAATCCCGATTGGGTTCCAACGAACTCGAAATACGGATATACAATCCGTAGAACATGTCCAAAACAACGTTTATACAACAAATAATTGATCAAAAACGGATTGGAATCGAAATCAAAAGGAAAACCCCTAAAATCTTCAAAAACAAGGGTTCAAGCCAAAATACCTTGATTTGGATTAATGATTCAAGTAGAGGCCGAAAATCTACAACAAGACTTGAGGTAGATGATCTCTACAAGTTTTGGAGCACTCAAATCGCCCAAAAATCGCCCACAATCGCCTAAGATGAAGGAGGAAGAAGAGAGGAGAAAAAATGAAGTTTTTCTCCTCGCAAATCTGCTAAAAAACGCCCAGGAATTAGCTTAGTGCCGCGGCACAGCCTGAGTGTGCCGCGGCACACGGTACAGCCTCCTTCAACACCAAAAAGGCACACCGTGCAGTCTTCGCTATTTCAACCATAACTCCTTCTTCTGGATTCCGATTGACTCACCGTTTGAACCATTGGAAAGCTAACTTGATTCTCTATAATGTTGCAAAGATTCAGAATTTTTGGAGTTTCCAAGAATTAATGGTGACTTTACAAAGTCGAACTCCCACGTGAAAAAGTCGATCAAGGACACGGAACTCAACAAAACGTCACCAAAACGAACTCGGATGACAAAAAGTGCAGAATTAATCATTCTCGGAATGACGAAATGGTCATGATAGAGTTGTCAAAACGAACTCCGGCCGAAAAAATTTTTTTACCGGAAATCCGAAATTGCGGATATTACAACCTGGATCACACATCTTGTCCGTACACGTCATGTACCGGACTCCAGAGGCCTCGTCAGACCCTACCTGGATCACACACTTTGTTCGTACACATCATGTACCGAACTCCAGAGGCCTCGTCAGACCCTACCTGGAACACCCACACATCGACACGACACAATTCATAATCATTAAATGTCAAGCCATTCCACATTACAATGAAATGTACAATCAAGTATGTAAACCCAAACAACGCAAATATCATGATCATCACAACGACTCTTAACCAACATAACACACATTCGGTACATAATACATTGAACAACCACGTATACAACCATCTCATATGTACATCGCAATCCTGCACAAATGGCACAACGCCTAACACGGATACCAATATATCACTATTATCACAAAGCCTTCAAATTTCGGAAAACACAACCAACTCAAACGGAACATATTTACGGAGGCAAGAAAATTCGTCATACATATCATACGTAATTACTAGTCACAAGATACAAGTCGTATAATAAGATACTTGCCTTAATAACCGCTACCAAACGCTCCGAAGAACACGGTTCGATCGGGAAGCTCGGACCCCGAAGAAGACAACGAACGGAAGGGTTCCGACTCGAGTTCTTCACAAGAATTCGACCCTAACAACATATAATCAATAAATCATCGATCATACGAGGAAGAATAATCGTAGAACGCCCGAAAACCCCTCTATGACATTTTATCGGTCACCTTTAAGGCGTCGATCAAGAACTCGACCAAAATAACGAATCGATACGATCCAACCATGGAATAACAAGGGAAATGATACAATACATCTAAATAATCATCAATCCATCATAATCCTAAGTTAAATCGGATTAAACGGATGAAAACAACCAAAACACCAAAATTCCCCAAAACTAGATTTCTAGGAAATCTGACCTGATTCGGTAGATCGGAGGATGTTATAGGATGTATGATTGATGATATGAAACTCAAAACTTCATGGATTAATTGTATAACAACATCCTTCCATGATTCCAACACCTCCAGCCGCGGAAGAGAAGGAAAACCGAGTGAAATGGCTGAAGAAAAACGCTTCTAGGCCTTAAATAGGCCGACTGCCGGCCGGGTTACGTACGTAACCGGCCATGGCCAAACTCCCTGCCTGGAAAATGCCGGAACGTTACGTACGTTACCGGCCAGGGCCTTACGTACGTAACCGGCCTTACGTGAATCGCTTCGGTCACTACCGCGCGTTACTCGGCGAGTGGCACAGCACGAGCATGCCCGGCCATGACTCGGCCGGGACCAACTCCGACGGCCCGAACGACCCCGAAACCCGAACCTGAGTACGAATCGAAGATACAGTTACGAAGTACTCGAAAAGACGAATCCGAGCACTAATAGAACACACGATTCGGACTACCCGAAGGCTTGAAATTCGACAACGGAAAGTAATTACCCCAAACTTCGGGAAATTACGAAAATGGCCCAAAACGCCCCAAAATCACGATACGTGATCGAATACCCAAACCGAAGCTTGCAACATGAATAATAACATTAAATGAACTTACGAGAAAGTCGAAACAACAGTTTCGGACGAGATTCGCAAGAATCGAACTCAAGTGCGGAAAAACCGCTAAAAAGCACGGAACTCAACAAAACGACACCGAAACGAGCTCGGATGACAAACAGTGCAGAATTAATCATTCTCGGAATGACGAAACGGTCATGAGCGAGTCGTCAAAACGGACTTCAGCCGAAAAAAAAGAAATTTACCGAAAATCGAAAATTGCGGATATTACATTCTACCCTCCTTAAAAGAAGTTTCGTCCCGAAACTTAAAACAAGTAGGGAGAAGCAATATCCCGCCAGGAAAACTCAATGAGATACGCAAGAAACGCGTAACTAATACCAAACGGCGAAACGTTACAAACAACGCGTAAGGATATACATCGTGACAACACGCCACACGACGACCAACCCAACGCCACCGATAGAGAAATAATAAAACCAACAAGTGACAAGCGTCATCAAACAGGTAATACAACCAAGTCGATTATCCGAGCAATCACAAAACACAACGAACGAAAATCAATATGATTGACCACCCTAACGGTACATCAATCAAAACGCGAGCCAATCGCTGAAGAAATACGGAATTCCACCGCTCAAGGGTTGGAAGATCGAAAACGAGACAAATTTCCCGAATATAAGAAAATTAGGAACGAGTGCAGGCGCTCAACAATCACGAAACGAGATCAACAAAAACGAACAATCAAACGATCGAACCACAACGGTCGAGACAACAAAAATCGAACAATCATGTTCGAATCACGAAGAACAATAAAATTCAAACAACAACTCCCGGGTTCACGTCTGCTCGAGACAATATATGATCCGGTAAAAGCAACAAGATGTGATTCACTTAAGGTCCACGGGAAAGGGAACAAGAATTGAAAAAAATCACAACGACAACGAGTTATTCAAACAATACCACACTCGTTCGATCAACAAAAGCAAGGGCGGACAAGCTCAAAAATGTCAACGAACATAAGCGAGTCGACAGTCGAAAACACAGAGGTTCAAAATCCGATCCACTTCGAATAAAAGAACTAATAAAACCGAGATGATGTCACTTAGAACAAGGTTCACAAGAATCGAACCGAACTCGAAAAAGTCATAGCGATAACCAGATCGACCCACAACAAGATCACAGCTCGTTCGAACGATGAAACCGGAATACAGAACAAGTTCAGAAAGTATCAACGAACACGAGTGAGCCGATAGAATGGAGAAAGAGAAAATGCAGAAGTCCAAAAACAATACGGGTATTATATTCGACCTCTTCTAAAAGAAGTGTCGTTCCCGAAACTCACAACACGAAATCAAGGTGACAACACAACAAGCAACCGACAGAAACATCTTCCATGGGCCTCTTAGAGCCGATTCTGATATCTGTACTGAAGTTCGCGCCCCGAAAGACTCGGAACCCAACTCGCAAAACTAGATCCTGTGACGAGAAAAATAATTGGTACGTGCATGCCCCCGGCACACCACGGTCGAAACACCTCGGCTCGGCATACCGAAAATACAACTGCTAGGTACAATGGAATATAACATCGCAAAACAACAAACCGGAGATGCCAACTTGGCACAACAAAGAATCATAACATATATCATATACAACGATTACCATCGTAAAGTAATACACACACAAACACTGCAACAATCGACGGTATCGTTCGGCGACCTCAACGGCCCGAACGATAACCAGCACATAATTACAAACATTATGAAACAATCACACATGTACACAAACGTACAAACCCAAGCTTTAACAGCTCACACAGGTGCGTTAACACGCAAACCACCACGAAATGGCAACATTAAGGATCGTCATCACACCTCCCACAAGGGCTAACAAAATATATGCGTGGCGAACGGCTCGACGCTCACGCCACCAATTCAATCACAATTCGGGGTTAAAACCGTAACGAAAGTTCGAAAACCATACACGCATTTCCGGTCCGCAAACAGGAATGATAGGTTTTAAAAACGAAAACCACCTTTTGAAAATAGTTTGGAAACACCAGTTGATCTTGAGTATCACTTTACAAAAAGTAGTGCAAACATTGTTATCGAGACTTTGGAGAACCATTTCGCATTTGATAAAAATGAGGACACTTTCTTTTCGTGAAAAACTTTCGGACATATTCGACCCTCGGGTCTAAGTAAAAGTGTTTCTAAAACATTGGAAATATCTCAAAACATTTTGGTCCTCGAGGCAGAAGAATTTTGAAACATATTGTGGCACCTTGGATGTACCACGAGAAAATAATTCATTTTAAACGCACGTCTCGAAATTTATTTCTAGGATACTCAAGGTTTTCAAAGATAATGCAATGGGCTAGAATGCCCAAAATCTCGAGTAATTACACGTAACATTAAAGCGCTGTGGGTCCTGCTACTGAACCCACCAGATAAAAACCATTTACAAAAATGCCAAAAGGGGCCGATGACGGTAATATTTCAAAAACTCACAAAAGCCATTTACAAAATACTAAATACCGTCATAAAAATTTCGCCAAAACGATCAAGGCCATAACGCCAAAAACTCGGTTAAGGGAATCGATTTTCAAAATAAAACTCAGTCGGTAAGATACCGAAAGCCATTACAAAATAACTCACGCAGTGGATAAAAAAAAAATACAGTCCAACATGCACAATCCAATTGAATACGTCTCACAGCATCTAGTTTAAACATATAACAAAGCCATTCCTCGGAGTTTCTCGCGAACTCAATCGACGATACCTTATTCGAAACCCAACAAGGTTCTCAATTTTCACACCATACCACCCCTCACAGTGGTTCAAAGGTAAAACAACAATAGGCCCAGTTTTATACACGTACAGCGTATCCAAGTATCGAATACAACTTCATTACACAACACCGTGTAAATAAAATTATGCACCACAAATATCACACCTAAATGAAATCATGAACACATATATTATGCATAAAAGAGGAGACTTACGTCCACAGGCCGCACGGAGACGACGGTCGCCCACGATACTAATCTCATCCGACAACATATCCAACGCGTTGTGACTACGCACAACTCAACTTGTCACCTGACGACTCGAACGACAAGACAACACATTACTCGACAAATCACAACTCGACTCAACCCGACTGTAATACCCGGTTGTGAATTCATTTATTATCATTCAGTAACTGTCAATCAGAATTTTTTTCACTCAGTAATAATCATTCATCATTCTTATTCAGTCAACTTTGTTCACCATCCGGCGTATTTTGGGATCATCACTGTTTGAAATCGAGCCGAGATTGTTGTCGTCATCATCATCATGTTTTTATTTGCAGTTTGAGAGGTAGCGCACGCTACACATTGTAGTTAGCGCGCGCTAATGAGGTGCATGTAACGCACGCAACGATTCAGTATTAGCGCACGCTAGCGCAAGTGAGGCAGACAATCCAGAAGGTACTGGGCTGATTTGAGAAATTCGTAGCGCACGCTACGAGTGGTAAGTAGCGTATGTTGGCTAAAGTATCTGTTTTACAAACTTGCTGGGCGAAAAATAAAATACAACTGGAAAAAACAAATTACAACTCGAAACTCAGAAACTACAGGACTCAGCGAAGAAGAAAAGTACAAAACTCGAAACAGAATTGAAAATACAAGAAAAATAATAAAAAAACCGTAAATGAAGTCGAGTCGATGAGGCCTCTTCCCGCAAGACAAATATTGCCCCGGTAGTGCTCTTCGGTTTAGCAATTTGTCTCCAAAGGTAAAACGACTTTCGTCTCGACGGATGTAGCACCACAATTCCAGCGAGCTCCGGCGAACAAGAGCAGTCGAAGCCCAGGCCCGACTATGAGATGCAGGTATGCTGAATATATTTTCTGTGTATTTTCTGTGTGTCTGATGCATATGAGATGCATGCCTTTTTATAGGCCATCTCACCTGTAGGGAGTTAATACGACCACTAATGGCTATCATAATGCAATCATTTATCTTTGCATTATGGTCGAGTTACGTTTTCAAACAAATGGCGGGGGTTACGAAATTCAAACCTGCCATTAACTCCTCCCATAACACCTGGGAGGTTACTTCCGGGTTGGGTGAGCAGTCGACGCACTGGATCAGTATTCAGCTCCTTAACCATCGGACGGATGTACCTGGACATCCTTATGTGCACATACGAGCCCAACCACGTTGTTGAGCTTGTCCAAAAAATTCTTTAAGCTAGCCCAAGGCCTAGCTCACGGCCAAGCCCACGAACAGGCCCAAAGACCAGCCCAAAGACCAATTGCCAAGATCCAAGATCCAAGATCCAAGATCCAAGGCCAAGGCCAAGGCCAAGGTCACGGTCCACGGTCCACGGTCCAAGGTCCACGGTCTACGACACGCGGCTCGCGGCCGAGGCCGAGGCGAGGCGGGCGGGCGGCGCGCGCGTGTGGGCTTTAAGCCCATACACATGTGCCATTAATTATTACATGCATAAAGGTAACTCCTTATATACTAGAATAATGATGGTTCATTATTCAATGTGGGATTCTATCCCTTATTAATTCACAATTAAGTGAAACTTTAATTCACTATTTCTCACTCACCGGGAATCGGTTTAGAGAAAGTGAATATACCACGATCATCTACTCGGAACGTAGATCGATCCTATGATATTTAATTTTAAAAAATAAAATTAAAATCATTAACGATTCCAACAATCCCCACATGAGTGAAAATAGCCCAAATGCAATATGCGAGACTCAAGCTCGATCCTCAAGAGGCGTTAAAGTATAAGGATAGGTAGTTCGTGACTTTGAACCTTCCATAGTTAACATCATCGGGTACACAGGCGGATTAGTGGCTTGATGCTTTGAACTATTCCCCCATGGCGTGCACCGAGACAATGGTGCTAACACTTGAACACCTCAACCTCATCCGTTCTCACGTTTTGTGTCCTTTGCGGGCCTTGGACACCCCTTTGGATTCATAAGTGTATTTCATGAAGCGGCCCCCACATCTCACTTATATAGGTGATTCTTTACCGAGTATCTTGCCATACTCAACCTCCTTGAGGTCTTTAGGAATCATTAAAAGTCATAGACTTAACCTCACCACTAGGCAAGCATTCAACACTCAATTGCTCTATAGGGAATAAACTTAGATGAGTGTTTCACATGAACTCTCATAGCTTAGTTCTCCCATTGAACCAAGTTCTTGGGATCTCCAGTCATCTTGGTTGGGTTACCACTATGATAATTCTCAATTTGTGGATTTTAAACCCATTCCCTCTAGCAATTTATTCATTTGATCACGGTTTAACCCTTTGGTTAGCGGATCCGCTAGATTATCCATTGACCTCACATAGTCAATAGAGATAACCCCATTTTTGATCAAATGTCTCACGGTATTATGGCGTCGACGAATATGTCGAGACTTTCCATTATACACGTTACTTCTTGCCCTACCTATAGCAGCTTGGCTATCGCAGTGTATCATCACCGGTAATCGGTTTTGACCAACATGGAATATCTTCTAGAAAGTTTCTGAGCCATTCGGCTTCTTCACCAGCTTTGTCCAAAGCTATGAATTCTGATTCCATGGTGGATCGGGCTATACACGTTTGTTTCGCGGACTTCCACGAAACAGTTCCACCCCCAATGGTAAACACGTAACCACTTGTAGAAAATGAACTTTTCGTATCGGATATCCAATTCGCATCACAGTACCCTTCAAGTACCGGGGGAGGGGGTATCTCGAATAGTGTAGCCCAAGGTTTTGAGTATGCTTTAAGTACCTCAAAACTCTAACGAGAGCTTTCCAATGCTCTTTGCTTGGATTGCTCGTGTAACGACTTAATTTGTTCACAGCGCAAGCTAAATCGGGTCGAGTGCAATTTGTAAGATACATTAAACACCCAATGACTCGTGCATATTCTTCTTGTGCAACGGGCTCCCCTTGATTTTTGCTCAAGTGATCATTTAAATCTATTGGGGTCTTAGCCGGCAAGCTATCAAAAGCATTAAACTTCTTGAGAACTTTCTCGGCATAGTGAGATTGTGTCAAGATGATTCCATCTGATTTTCTCAAAATTTTCATTCCAAGAATCACATCGGCTAGCCCCATGTCTTTCATGTCAAAATTTCTTTTTAACATGTTCTTAGTATCGTTAATCACTTGTATATTATTACCCATGATTAACATGTCATCTATATAAAGACACACAATAACATAACCGTTATTAGTGTTCTTAATATAAACACATTTATCACACTCGTTTATTTTAAAACCATTTGATAACATTACATTATCAAATTTCAAGTGCCACTGTAGTGGAGCTTGTTTCAATCCATATAGAGACTTAACCAGTTTGCAAACCTTTTTCTCTTGTCCAGGTACTACATACCCTTTAGGTTGTTCCATATAGATCTCTTCATCCAGATCACCGTTCAGAAAAGCAGTCTTAACATCCATTTGATGAATCTCAAGATCGTGCAAAGCAGCAATCGCGAGAAGCACTCGAATAGATGTAATTCTCGTTACAGGTGAATAGGTATCAAAAAAATCGTACCCTTCCTTCTGTTTGAAACCTTTGACTACTAAACGAGCTTTATACTTGTCAATTGACCCATCAGCCTTGTACTTTCTTTTAAGGATCCATTTGCATCCTAAGGGCTTACAACCTTCAGGTAAATCAACCAAAACCCAAGTTTGGTTTTGTAAAATTGAGTCAATTTCACTCAATGCCTTCTTTCCAGAGCAACCCATCCAGTCCGGCATAAGCTACTTTAATCGACGTTGGTTCTTCATCCAACATGAATGCTATGTAGTCGTGTCCAAATATATTTGGTGTCCTAACCCTACTACCACGTCTCGGTTCTACATCTTCCAGATTAGATCTCGATCGCTTACGTGACTTTGGATTTACATCCACAGGTTTTGAACTTGTTCCTTCATCTTCAACTCTATTGCTAGAATTGTTCTCAACTTTATCATTATCCTTACAAGGATAGATGTTTTCAAAGAATACAAAGATTCCTTGATTCAATTGTTGTTCCAACAGTCATTTCAGGAACTTCTGACTTGTGGATAACGAACCGATAGGCACTACTGTTTAGTGCATACCCAATAAAGATACAATCGACCGTCTTAGGTCCGATTTTAACTTGTTTAGGTAGAGGTACCTCAACCTTAGCCAAACACCCCCACACTTTGAGATATTTGTATGAAGGTTTTCTACCTTTCCACAACTCATAAGGGGTAATATCCTTACCTTTGCGTGGAATCTTGTTCAATATGTAGTTGGTTGTCGTGATGACTTCCCCACATGTTCTGGGGCAACCCTGAACTAATCAATAAGGCATTCATCATATCTTTAAGGGTTCGATTCTTACGTTCAGCAATGCCATTAGATTGTGGTGCATATGGAGCTGTTGTTTGATGAATTATACCACTTTCGTTGCATAATTTCTCAAACGGGGCTACATATTCGCCACCTCTATCGCTTCGAACCATCTTAATACGACAGCCTAATTGATTTTCGGCTTCATTCTTGAAGTTCTTAAAAGCTTCAATAGCCTCATCTTTACTTCTCAAAAGATAAAGATAACAATATCTTGTGCAATCATCTATAAAAGTGATAAAGTACTTCTTACCACCTCTAGTTTGCACAAACTTTAAATCACACACATCTGTGTGAATTAATTCAAGGGGTTGTGTGTTTCGTTTTACCGAATGAAACGGAAGTTTCGTCATTTTTGCTTCAACACAAATTTCACATTTGTTTTGAGTATTGACTTCATTTAATTTTAGTAAATCTAAGTTTACTAATCTTTTTATAGCATTTAGATTCACATAACCTAATCTACAATGCCATAAATCGTAACACTCGACCAAGTAAGAGGAAGCGGTAGCATTTTCATTAGCATTCTTGGACTTGGTCACATGGCGTTTAGCCAAAGCATTAAGTTTAAAGAGTCCCTCCGTGAGGTAACCCTTACCAAGAAACCTATCAAACTTTTTTATGATAATTCTATCTGACTCAAACACTAGTTTAAACCCCTTTTTCACTAGTATAGAGCCCGAGATCGATTCTTCCTCATATCCGAACATGAAGCACATTCTTCAAGGTGAGTGTCTGTCCGGACGTAAGTTTGAGGTCCACTTCTCCAACTCCGATAATTTCAGATGAAGCTGGATTCCCCATGTTGAGCTTCCTTCCCTCAACAGCTTGATAGTTCTTAAACTGGCTCCTATCGGCACCAACGTGGGCGGTCGCACCGGTGTCGACGTACCAACCACCTTGGTTCTCAACGTGGTTGACTTCTTCGGTGACCACAACAGCAAGGTCATCCTCTTTCCATCCGCCGTTAGACTCGGCGATGTTGGCAACATGTTTCTTCTTCTTGTTGGCCTTCGGCTTTCGGCGCCTTTCGCCGTATGCCCATGTTTGCCACAGTTGAAGCAATCACCATCAAACTTCTTGACTGGTTGCTTCCCTTTGCTCTTGTTTTGGACACTTGGACGAGCCCTTTTATTGGAGGGACCGCCATGCTCCAACAGAGTGGCCTTAGCATCAATCAGGCCTTTTGGTTTGTGGTCATTTTTGCGCACGTCAGACTCGATGCGCAATTTCACAATCAAGTCTTCAAGAGTCATCTCCTTTCGCTTGTGCTTAAGGTAGCTCTTGAAGTCTTTCCAACTGGGGGGCAACTTTTCGATCACAGTTGCAACGGTAAAAGCGTCCGGTAGGGCCATTCCTTCGGCATTGACATCATGAACGATGAGTTGGAACTCTTGCACTTGTTCCATAATTGGTTTTGAGTCAACCATTTTGTAGTCCAAATATTTTGCGACTACAAACTTCTTTGTACCTGCATCATCACTACGGTACTTCTTTTCAAGTGCCTCCCACATCTCTTTTGATGTGTTTACAACAGAATAAACATTGTACAAACTATCTTCTAAAGAATTCAGAATAAAGTTTTTACAAAGATAGTCTCCATTGTGCCAGTTGTCATAAGCAGCTCGGACTGTAAAACTAGTCTCTTGAGCATTTGGCACCGGTGGCGCATCTTCCTTAAGGAAGTTAGCAAGCCCCAATGTTGTTAAATAGAACAACATCTTTTGTTGCCACCTTTTAAAGTCGGCACCACCAAACTTTGGTGGCTTCTCGGCGGTAGGCATCATCCTAGGCCCCGAGGTTGTTCCAAAAAAGGAACCACTCGTGTTGAACCCGTAGGCTCCAACACTAGATCCTAACATGGATCCCACGGTACCACTAAAAGTGGAACCAACGGTGCCACTCGAGGTGGATCCACCGGTAGTCAGAAAGGGATTCGAAAACACCCATGGAGTTGTTGCTGAGGTAGTCGAGCTCATCATGCTGGACAAGGTTGCGGCAATTGTGTTTGCCATGTTTGAAGCTTCGGTCGCGGAGGTAAAGGCAGCGGTGGTGGCGGAGTCGGTGGCAGCAACGGTCGTCATCTCCAGTTGTATGATTTAGCAAGTAATATTTGTCTTGCGCTTGTTGGCTAAAGTATCTGTTTTACAAACTTGCTGGGCGAAAAATAAAATACAACTGGAAAAAACAAATTACAACTCGAAACTCAGAAACTACAGGACTCAGCGAAGAAGAAAAGTACAAAACTCGAAACAGAATTGAAAATACAAGAAAAATAATAAAAAAACCGTAAATGAAGTCGAGTCGAGGAGGCCTCTTCCCGCAAGACAAATATTGCCCCGGTAGTGCTCTTCGGTTTAGCAATTTGTCTCCAAAGGTAAAACGACTTTCGTCTCGACGGATGTAGCACCACAATTCCAGCGAGCTCCGGCGAACAAGAACGAGTCGAGAACTGAACTGACTATGAGATGCAGGTATGCAGAATATATTTTCTGTGTTTTTTCTGTGTGTCTGATGCATATGAGATGCATGCCTATTTATAGGCCATCTCACCTGCAGGGGAGTTAATACAGCCACTAATGGCTATCATAATGCAGTCATTTATGCTGCATTATGGTCAGGAGTTACGTTTTTCAAACAAATGGCAGGGGTTACGAAATTCAAACCTGCCATTAACTCCTCCCCATAACACCTGGGAGGTTACTTCCGGGTTGGACTGAATTTGAACAGTCAGGACGCACCTGGACTGTATTCAGCTCCTTAACCATCGGACGGATGTACCTGGACATCCTTATGTGCACATACGAGCCCAACTACGTTGTTGAGCTTGTCCAAAAAAATTTTTAAGCTAGCCCAAGGCCTAGCTCACGGCCAAGCCCACGAACAGGCCCAAAGACCAGCCCAAAGACCAATTGCCAAGATCCAAGATCCAAGACCAAGGTCAAGGTCAAGGCCAAGGCCAAGGTCCAAGGTCCACGGCACGCGGCTCGCGGCCGCGGCCGCGAGCCGCGGCCGCGGCGAGGCGGGCGGCGCGCGTGCGCGCGTGTGGGCTTTAAGCCCATACACATGTGCCATTAATTATTACATGCATAAAGGTAACTCCTTATATACTAGAATAATGATGGTTCATTATTCAATGTGGGATTCTATCCCTTATTAATTCACAATTAAGTGAAACTTTAATTCACTATTTCTCACTCACCGGGAATCGGTTTAGAGAAAGTGAATATACCACGATCATCTACTCGGAACGTAGATCGATCCTATGATATTTAATTTTAAAAAATAAAATTAAAATCATTAACGATTCCAACAGCGTACGCTAACTATGCTGGTAACGCACGCTAAGACTTCAGAGTAGCGCACGCTAGCGCGCTCAGAACAGAGGACAGTAGGTTCTGGACTCCAGGATTTTTGATATCAACTATCAGGTAGCGCACGCTAACATAAGGTTAACGTACGCTAAGAACAGGCTGTTAGCGCACGCTACCAAAGGTACTTAGCGCACACTAACGATTCAGTCAAGAGGTACTGGATTACACGGTACATGCGTTAGCGCACGCTAACATCAGGAGTTAGCGCGCGCTAAGCTGGGACAGTATAAGTAGGACAGTTCGGTCCAACTTTCGTCATTTCTTCATTTCTCAATCATTTCGGACGAGCTCGGGCGATTCGGAAAGGTCTTTTCGAGCTGCAATCATCTAGCATCATCTTCAAGCTCCTAAGTTGGATTAATCATCATCTAAATCAGTTTCATCACTCCAAATCAAGGTAATGATTCTTGGATCTAGAATTTCGGATCTTGGGTGTTTTGCTTTCGATCTCTTCGTGTAAATCGATATTATGTTGGAATATGTTAGATATGGATTATCTATCTTGGATACATGTATTTCTACGGATTCATTGGTGTAATTTTCGGAATTTGTGAATAATTGAGGAATTGTTCAAGAACCCTTACGGGTTGACTTTGGAATTTTGGGGGTTTTCGACCAAATGTTGTTGAAATATCGTTCTAAGTATTCCTATTGAATTGTTGATAGTATTCATGAGGTTTTGTGGGTTTGAATCATTCATTGGGTGTTGGTTTCGGATGTAATTGAGTTTTGGTTGTAAACAATTGGAGATTGTTTACAACGCGTTTGTTTTAATGCCCCAATGAGTTTCGGGTATGGTTGTATCGACTTTTGAGTTGGTTGTGATCATGCTTGATTCGTGTATTAAGAGAATTTTTGGTTTTTGTGTTGTTTAAGGTTGTTCGAGCGGCCGGTAATTTCATTAAGGACGTTGATCGTGGAAGTACCTTCTCGCCTTCGGTTTGAGGCAAGTTTTATACTTGTACTAGTCAATGAGCTAATGTCATCATGTATGTGTATGGGTGTGTTGTATCATTCCGAGACTTAGTCTCTTCCTGAATTCATTGATATCAAGAGATCGTTCGATACGATACTTTCCGGCAATTTTGCCAAATGTTTATTGTTGTTCGTTAACGGCCGATTCAAGGCATTGTAATACTCATTATTAATGTTATTGTCGATAGCCGGTTCGCGGTATCGATGTATCGATTGTTGTTAATATAGATGTCAATTTAAGACATCGTTGAGATCATTGTAATTCCTGTTTGGATTGTCATCAAAAGCCGCAGCCGATTAAAGGCATTGGCTTATTCATTTCTCACCTTCGTCGTCGGTAACCGATTAAAGGTGCCGAGGCATCCTTCGTATCATTGTCATCGATTGGCCGTTCTCAGGCAAATCGAAATGTTCAACTATTCACCATCTCATTGTTATCGATTGACCGTCCTAAGGCAATCGAAGTATTTTAATCATTCATCATATCATTCGTAGCTATTGGCCATTCTAAGCCAATCGAAGTGCTTACTCATTCATGGATTCATCCGCTGCATCATTGTTATCGGTTGGCCATCATAAGGCAATCGAGGTGTTAAATTGGGACTGTCAAGGACGGTGTCTATCCGTGTGTTACTGTCATCGTGTTGGCCGACTCAAGGCAGCACACTATCATTAATTGTGATACGGCTGGATGCCGTGGCTTCGGCCCTAATTGTGATACGGCTGGATGCCGTGGCCGCCCCTTATTGTGATACGGCCGTGCCGGCTTCGCCCTAATTGTGATACGGCCGATGCCGTAGCCGCCCTTATTGTGATACGGCTTTGTGCCGTGGCTTCGCCCTAATTGTGATACTACCGATGCCGTGGCTTCGCCCTTATTGTGATACGGCCGCGCCGTAGCCGCCCTAATTGTGATACGGCCGATGCCGTGGCTTCGGCCCTGATTGTGATACGGCTTCGTGCCGTGGCTTCGGCCCTAATTGTGAAACGGCAGGATGCCGTGGCTTCGCCCTTATTGTGATACGACTTCGCGTACGTGGCTTCGCCCTAATTGTGATACTACCGATGCCGTGGCTTCGCCCTCATTGTGATACGGCCGCGTGCGTGGCTTCGCCCTCATTGATACTGACTTCGGGCTGTTTGACTTCAGGTGTTTGTGATATTTGTTAATTTCCGCTGAATGACTTTCAGGCCTTTTGGTAATGCCTTGGTATTTTCATTGGAGCCTTTGGGCATTATGATTCATATTAAATTCAGTTCTGGGTTGGTTCATGTCGTTTAATACATTGTGGTATTCTGTGATTTTGATTCGCCGTTGGGCATTTATGTTCTAACCTGTCGAACAGGTATTAATAGTATGCCGTGGGCATAGTATTTCACGAATGCTCGGTCCTTACCTTGGTTTGTGAGCATCTCGTATTATTATCATTATTGTACCGTTTCATTACGCCTTTGGATGCATATCATGTTATACATGTATTTGATGTTCATTATCTGGATGATCGACCAGGTGGCGGAACATGTTTTTCATGTTTTAGGTGCTTGCGAGGAGAGAGTTGAGACACAGGGGCATGATGATGGCAACGAGGCATTCTAGCGATACTAGTTCGAGTTGTTCATGTTGGTCAGTCGGTCGGAGTGTTCTCCAGTTTGTCAGTCATTGTCATTTTGTATTACCCGAGCAGATGCTCGTGGATGTTGTATTTTACTCTTGGCCATGTAGGCCCATCGTTGTTGTTGAAATTCCTTATCGGAATATTGTGTCGGATATCATGGTAGGGACTATGATTTTCCCTTGTTGTTTAATTTAATGTATTTTAGTCATGTTCGCCTGGTGGATCTCCTGGCGTGGGGTCCACGGCACTGTAATAACCCAATAGGATTTGGGGGTGTTACAGAAATAGTATCAGAGACTTGGGTTGTGAAATACCCTGAGATGTGAGTTGTGTGGTCCTACCGACGCGGTAGTAGTGGGATTGTCAGGTTATGACAATCTAGTCGATCAGTTTTGTGAGTCGTAATATTAGTGCGACTGCACGAGTCATTCATTCATCGAGTCGTCGTCAGTGAAGACTAGTATCGCGAGACCTCGAAGCTTCGTATGACCTGTGTAAGGACTCGATTCTCTTTATGTTCATACATTCATCATGTCATTAATTGTTCATGCCTTGTTGAAACCTATATGCGATATTAGTGTTATGATTGATTCATGACTAATTGTTTTGGGACACGTGTGGCTTGTGTAAGCATTAAGGATCAACTCATTCATCAGTTAATAATCCTCAATCGTCATGCTGATCTTGTCGATCATGTTAATTCATTCATCACTCAGTCAATATCATTACTCAGTTAATTCATCACTCAAATAATTCATTCATCACTCAGTCAATATCATTACTCAGTTAATTCATCACTTAGATAATTCATTCATTATTCAGTCAATATCATTACTCAGTTGCTTCGTTCATCACTCAATTAACCTCATCGTTCAGCTAATTCATTCATCACTCAATTAATCTCATCGTTTAGCTAATTCACTCGTCACTCAGTCAATCTCATTGCTCAGTTAATTCATTCCTCATTCAGTCAATCTCATTATTCAGTTAATTCATTAATCATTCAGCCCATCTCACGGTTCAGTTGTTGATCTTGAGGATCGAATTTTCAACCTTGTTAACTTGTTCAAGGTAATCATTTCAGGAATTTCATCAGGCAATCATGTTACCTCATTTGATGTTTCATACGGTCTTATCATACTCTGACGTAATGTCGACGATCATTTCATTAAATCATTAATGCATTCATTGTGTTAGAGCGTGTATGCTCATTATTGTCACTCTGTAACGTAATCATAATACGATATTCATGCGGAATCTATAATCATGTGACTTTCCTACTTCAGTATGGATAGAGCTGTCAGAGGGCGCAGGGGAAGAGGCCGCGGTGCGGGCCGGAACCCGGGATCTCGTGTGCATGCCCACACAAACGCGAGGGATATCATTAATTCATCAAATAGCGAGGCTACTCATTCATCAGCAGATAATCATTCACTGTCAGGGAGTCGTACCAGAGAGGCATCCCACTCGGAAGGTGTTCGGGTTGATCCATTCATATTTATGCAGGGCATGATGGCCCAGATGACTCAGATGACGCGGATAGTGGAGACCATGCAGACCTCGATGGTTCGTGGTCCACCGCAACAGGGATGCCAGGTGACATTTCATGGACAGACTGGAGGAGTGAATCAGATTGTTGGCGATATCTCTCGTCAGATGCCGCCTACTTTTGAGGGTTCGTCGGAACCAGCTGATATTGTTCATTGGCTCGAGCATTTTGATAAACTCTTCGACATGGTTCAGTGTCCGGAAGAGAGTAAAGTGGCAGTAGCGGCTTATTACTTGAGTAAGGGCGCTTATTCGTGGTGGCTTTCTGTGAAACCCTTCGATCGTGATTGTACTTGGAGCGAGTTCAAGACTCTCATGTTAGAGAGGTATTATCCGGCTCCACTTCGTGAAGCCAAATTGTCAGAAGTTTTGAACCCCGAATCCGTCGAGGACGAGGGTGTTATTGTCATTGCTGAGAAGTTTCAGGGACTACTTCGGCCTTTCACAATTATCCGTATTGAGGCGGATAAAATTAAGTATTTTAGCAAGAGGCTAAATCCGCAGTTGAGGATGCAGTTGTTCAATCACAATTGTAATTCACTTAGTGAGTTCATCGGGAAGGCTCTTGGAGCAGAGCTTTTAATCAAGGAGCTTACTCAGAAGCATCCTTCAGTTTCTTCAGGTGAGAGGACTAGAATACCGGCTCGTTCAGAGGGACATCGGGCTCCGACGTCCAAGGGGTCATTTTCTAGTCGTCTTCGTGCTGGGATAGCGTCTTCCTCTCAGGCGGCGAGTTCGACTGTTGTTTGCTTTAACTGTGATTCAGCAGGTCACGTTAGTACCCGGTGTACGGTGCCAGCTATTGTTTGTTTTCTGTGTGGGAGGCAGGGACACCGGCAGAAATACTGCAGGGTTCTAGCGCCAGTAAATCTCAAGAGAGCTCAAGAGCCTCGAGGATTTTGTTACCCCAGCCCGTACTTCATTCAAGGGGCCCTATCAGGCTTCGAGAGCCCGAGGTAAGGACATTCATCACCAGTTTTGAGTAAGTTAATTCTTGCTCGGTAGGAGGATAATCATTCATTTCGTTGTCGTTCATTCATTCATATAATTCATTCATCATACATCAATCATGTTGGGACTTGTCATCATGGAACTAATCATTCAATTCACGAGGAACAACGGTTCCAATAATTTCACTTGATCTATCACTCATGACGTTATTAATTCACCTTGGTGAGTCATTCTTGATCCTGGTCGGATTTATAGTCATTTATCATTCATCATTCATTGTAGTCACTTTCATTCTCGTGACCTTCTGAGATCATAGTTAGCGGCGAATTCATCATCGGATATACCTTTAATCGTTGAGATAGAGGAAATCGATGATATGGAAGGATATCGATGTTGGGTACATTTGAGATGTAACCTTGTTTTTGGATGACTGTGTAAATCTATCCGTAATAATGTATCGTGACTGTGGATCATTTATTGTTGATCTATCTTATTTTGATCATATTCGAGAATCTTGAGATTTGGGTCATTTGTTAGGAGTTCATCCCTCCGGCGTTGTGCTCGAGATTTCGTGGTAATTTGAGAAATCGTTCACTGTGTTTCGAGACGTCAAGTATTGGGGACTTGGGCTTGCGGTTTATTTGGTCCCGAGGACTATTTGGGCGTTATTGTTTTCAGATCGTGATGGATAGTTCATATCCCGAGTTGTTTACCCTCAGTTTCGAGGACGAAACTCTTTTTAAGGGGGGGGAGTATGTAATACCCGGTTGTGAATTCATTTATTATCATTCAGTAACTGTCACTCAGAATTTTTTTCACTCAGTAATAATCATTCATCATTCTTATTCAGTCAACTTTGTTCACCATCCGGCGTATTTTGGGATCATCACTGTTTGAGATCGAACCGAGATTGTTGTCGTCATCATCATCATGTTTTTATTTGCAGTTTGAGAGGTAGCGCACGCTACACATTGTAGTTAGCGCGCGCTAATGAGGTGCATGTAACGCACGCAACGATTCAGTATTAGCGCACGCTAGCGCAAGTGAGGCGCATACCCGTAAGGTACCGGGCTGATTTGAGAAATTCGTAGCGCACGCTACGAGTGGTAAGTAGCGACGCTAACTATGCCGGTAACGCACGCTAAGACTTGAGTAGCGCACGCCAGCGCGCTCGCAATGCAGGACAGAGGTTACGGACTCCGTGATTTTGGATATCAACTATCGTAGCGCACGCTAACATAAGGTTAACGACGCTAAGAACAGCCGTTAGCGCATGCTACCAAAGGTACTTAGCGCACACTAACGATTCATCAAGAGGTACTGGATTACACGGTACGCAGCGTTAGCGCACGCTAACATCGGGAGTTAGCGCGCTAAGTCGGGATAAGTAGGACAGTTCGGTCCAACTTTCGTCATTTTTTCATTTCTCAATCATTTCGGACGAGCTCGGGCAATTCGGAAAGGTCTTTTCGAGCTGCAATCATCTAGCATCATCTTCAAGCTCCTAAGTTGGATTAATCATCATCTAAATCAGTTTCATCACTCCAAATCAAGGTAATGATTCTTGGATCTAGAATTTCGGATCTTAGGTGTTTTGCTTTCGATCTCTTCGTGTAAATCGATATTATGTTGGAATATGTTAGATATGGATTATCTATCTTGGATACATGTATTTCTACGGATTCATTGGTGTAATTTTCAGAATTTGTGAATAATTGAGGAATTGTTCAAGAACCCTTACGGGTTGACTTTGGAATTTTGGGGGTTTTCGACCAAATGTTGTTGAAATATCGTTCTAAGTATTCCTATTGAATTGTTGATAGTATTCATGAGGTTTTGTGGGTTTGAATCATTCATTGGGTGTTGGTTTCGGATGTAATTGAGTTTTGGTTGTAAACAATTGGAGATTGTTTACAACGCGTTTGTTTTAATGCCCCAATGAGTTTCGGGTATGGTTGTATCGACTTTTGAGTTGGTTGTGATCATGCTTGATTCGTGTATTAAGAGAATTTTTGGTTTTTGTGTTGTTTAAGGTTGTTCGAGCGGCTGGTAATTTCATTAAGGACGTTGATCGTGGAAGTACCTTCTCGCCTTCGGTTTGAGGCAAGTTTTATACTTGTACTAGTCAATGAGCTAATGTCATCATGTATGTGTATGGGTGTGTTGTATCATTCTGATACTTAGTCTCTTCATGAATTCATTGATATCAAGAGATCGTTCGATACGATACTTTCCGGCAATTTTGCCAAATGTTTATTGTTGTTCGTTAACGGCCGATTCAAGGCATTGTAATACTCATTATTAATGTTATTGTCGATAGCCGGTTCGCGGTATCGATGTATCGATTGTTGTTAATATAGATGTCAATTTAAGACATCGTTGAGATCATTGTTATTCCTGTTTGGATTGTCATCAAAACTGTACAGGCCGATTAAAGGCATTGGCTTATTCATTTCTCACCTTCGTCGTCGGTAACCGATTAAAGGTGCCGAGGCATCCTTCGTATCATTGTCATCGATTGGCCGTTCTCAGGCAAATCGAAATGTTCAACTATTCACCATCTCATTGTTATCGATTGACCGTCCTAAGGCAATCGAAGTATTTTAATCATTCATCGTATCATTCGTAGCGATTGGCCATTCTAAGCCAATCGAAGTGCTTACTCATTCATGGATTCATCCGCTGCATCATTGTTATCGGTTGGCCATCATAAGGCAATCGAGGTGTTAAATTGGGACTGTCAAGGACGGTGTCTATCCGTGTGTTACTGTCATCGTGTTGGCCGACTCAAGGCAGCACACTATCATTAATTGTGATACGGCTGGATGCCGTGGCTTCGGCCCTAATTGTGATACGGCTGGATGCCGTGGCTTCGGCCCTTATTGTGATACGGCTTCGTGCCGTGGCTTCGGCCCTAATTGTGATACGGCTGGATGCCGTGGCTTCGGCCCTTATTGTGATACGGCTTCGTGCCGTGGCTTCGGCCCTAATTGTGATACGGCTGGATGCCGTGGCTTCGGCCCTTATTGTGATACGGCTTCGTGCCGTGGCTTCACCCTAATTGTGATACTACCGATGCCGTGGCTTCGGCCCTTATTGTGATACGGCTTCGTGCCGTGGCTTCGGCCCTAATTGTGATACGGCTGGATGCCGTGGCTTCGGCCCTCATTGTGATACGGCTTCGTGCCGTGGCTTCGGCCCTCATTGATACAGCTTCGGGCTGTTTTGACTTCAGGTGTTTGTGATATTTGTTAATTTCCGCTGAATGACTTTCAGGCCTTTTGGTAATGCCTTGGTATTTTCATTGGAGCCTTTGGGCATTATGATTCATATTAAATTCAGTTCTGGGTTGGTTCATGTCGTTTAATACATTGTGGTATTTTGTGATTTTGATTCGCCGTTGGGCATTTATGTTCTAACCTGTCGAACAGGTATTAATAGTATGCCGTGGGCATAGTATTTCACGAATGCTCGGTCCTTACCTTGGTTTGTGAGCATCTCGTATTATTATCATTATTGTACCGTTTCATTCTGCCTTTGGATGCATATCATGTTATACATGTATTTGATGTTCATTATCTGGATGACTGACCCCGTGGGGGCGGAACATGTTTTTCATGTTTTAGGTGCTTGCGAGGAGAGAGTTGAGACACAGGGGCATGATGATGGCAACGAGGCATTCTAGCGATACTAGTTCGAGTTGTTCATGTTGGTCAGTCGGTCGGAGTGTTCTCCAGTTTGTCAGTCATTGTCATTTTGTATTACCCGAGCAGATGCTCGTGGATGTTGTATTTTACTCTTGGCCATGTAGGCCCATCGTTGTTGTTGAAATTCCTTATCGGAATATTGTGTCGGATATCATGGTAGGGACTATGATTTTCCCTTGTTGTTTAATTTAATGTATTTTAGTCATGTTCGCCTGGTGGATCTCCTGGCGTGGGGTCCACGGCACTGTAATAACCCAATAGGATTTGGGGGTGTTACAGAAATAGTATCAGAGACTTGGGTTGTGAAATACCCTGAGATGTGAGTTGTGTGGTCCTACCGACGCGGTAGTAGTGGGATTGTCAGGTTATGACAATCTAGTCAGTCAGGTTTTGTGAGTCGTAATATTAGTGCGACTGCACGAGTCATTCATTCATCGAGTCGTCGTCAGTGAAGACTAGTATCGCGAGACCTCGAAGCTTCGTATGACCTGTGTAAGGACTCGATTCTCTTTATGTTCATACATTCATCATGTCATTAATTGTTCATGCCTTGTTGAAACCTATATGCGATATTAGTGTTATGATTGATTCATGACTAATTGTTTTGGGACACGTGTGGCTTGTGTAAGCATTAAGGATCAACTCATTCATCAGTTAATAATCCTCAATCGTCATGCTGATCTTGTCGATCATGTTAATTCATTCATCACTCAGTCAATATCATTACTCAGTTAATTCATCACTCAAATAATTCATTCATCACTCAGTCAATATCATTACTCAGTTAATTCATCACTCAGATAATTCATTCATCATTCAGTCAATATCATTACTCAGTTGCTTCGTTCATCACTCAATTAACCTCATCGTTCAGCTAATTCATTCATCACTTAATTAATCTCATCGTTTAGCTAATTCACTCGTCACTCAGTCAATCTCATTGCTCAGTTAATTCATTCCTCATTCAGTCAATCTCATTATTCAGTTAATTCATTAATCATTCAGCCCATCTCACGGTTCAGTTGTTGATCTTGAGGATCGAATTTTCAACCTTGTTAACTTGTTCAAGGTAATCATTTCAGGAATTTCATCAGGCAATCATGTTACCTCATTTGATGTTTCATACGGTCTAATCATACTCTGACGTAATGTCGACGATCATTTCATTAAATCATTAATGCATTCATTGTGTTAGAGCGTGTATGCTCATTATTGTCACTCTGTAACGTAATCATAATACGATATTCATGCGGAATCTATAATCATGTGACTTTCCTACTTCAGTATGGATAGAGCCGTCAGAGGGCGCGGGGAAGAGGCCGCGGTGCGGGCCGGAACCCGGATCTCGTGTGCATGCCCACACAAACGCGAGGATATCATTAATTCATCAAATAGCGAGGCTACTCATTCATCGCCATAATCATTCACCGTCAGGAGTCGTACCAGAGAGGCATCCCACTCGGAAGGTGTTCGGGTTGATCCATTCATATTTATGCAGGGCATGATGGCCCAGATGACTCAGATGACGCGGATAGTGGAGACCATGCAGACCTCGATGGTTCGTGGTCCACCGCAACAGGGATGCCAGGTGACATTTCATGGACAGACTGGAGGAGTGAATCAGATTGTTGGCGATATCTCTCGTCAGATGCCGCCTACTTTTGAGGGTTCGTCGGAACCAGCTGATATTGTTCATTGGCTCGAGCATTTTGATAAACTCTTCGACATGGTTCAAAGGTCCTAAGAGAGTAAAGTGGCAGTAGCGGCTTATTACTTGAGTAAGGGCGCTTATTCGTGGTGGATTTCTGTGAAACCCTTCGATCGTGATTGTACTTGGAGCGAGTTCAAGACTCTCATGTTAGAGAGGTATTATCCGGCTCCACTTCGTGAAGCCAAATTGTCAGAAGTTTTGAACCCCGAATCCGTCGAGGACGAGGGTGTTATTGTCATTGCTGAGAAGTTTCAGGGACTACTTCAGTTCGCTTCGTCAATTATCCGTATTGAGGCGGATAAAATTAAGTATTTTAGCAAGAGGCAAAATCCACAGTTGAGGATGCAGTTGTTCAATCACAATTGTAATTCACTTAGTGAGTTCATCTGGAAGGCTCTTGGAGCAGAGCTTTTAATCAAGGAGCTTACTCAGAAGCATCCTTCAGTTTCTTCAGGTGAGAGGACTAGAATACCGGCTCGTTCAGAGGGACATCGGGCTCCGACGTCCAAGGGATCATTTTCTAGTCGTCTTCGTGCTGGGATAGCATCTTCCTCTCAGGCGGAGAGTTCGACTGTTGTTTGCTTTAACTGTGATTCAGCAGGTCACGTTAGTACCCGGTGTACGGTGCCAGCTATTGTTTGTTTTCTGTGTGGGAGGCAGGGACACCGGCAGAAATACTGCAGGGGTTCTAGCGCCAGTAAATCTCAAGAGAGCTCAAGAGCCTCGAGGGATTTTGTTACCCCAGCCCGTACTTCATTCAAGGGGCCCTATCAGGCTTCGAGAGCCCGAGGTAAGGACATTCATCACCAGTTTTGAGTAAGTTAATTCTTGCTCGGTAGGAGGATAATCATTCATTTCGTTGTCGTTCATTCATTCATATAATTCATTCATCATACATCAATCATGTTGGGACTTGTCATCATGGAACTAATCATTCAATTCACGAGGAACAACGGTTCCAATAATTTCATTTGATCTATCACTCATGACGTTATTAATTCACCTTGGTGAGTCATTCTTGATCCTGGTCGGATTTATAGTCATTTATCATTCATCATTCATTGTAGTCACTTTCATTCTCGTGACCTTCTGAGATCATAGTTAGCGGCGAATTCATCATCGGATATACCTTTAATCGTTGAGATAGAGGAAATCGATGATATGGAAGGATATCGATGTTGGGTACATTTGAGATGTAACCTTGTTTTTGGAAGACTGTGTAAATCTATCCGTAATAATGTATCGTGACTGTGGATCATTTATTGTTGATCTATCTTATTTTGATCATATTCGAGAATCTTGAGATTTAGGTCATTTGTTAGGAGTTCATCCCTCCGGCGTTGTGCTCGAGATTTCGTGGTAATTTGAGAAATCGTTCACTGTGTTTCGAGACGTCAAGTCTTGGGGACTTGGGCTTGCGGTTGATTTGGCCCCGAGGACTATTTGGGCGTTATTGTTTTCAGATCGTGATGGATAGTTCATATCCCGAGTTGTTTACCCTCAGTTTCGAGGACGAAACTCTTTTTAAGGGGGGGAGTATGTAATACCCGGTTGTGAATTCATTTATTATCATTCAGTAACTGTCACTCAGAATTTTTTTCACTCAGTAATAATCATTCATCATTCTTATTCAGTCAACTTTGTTCACCATCCGGCGTATTTTGGGATCATCACTGTTTGAGATCGAACCGAGATTGTTGTCGTCATCATCATCATGTTTTTATTTGCAGTTTGAGAGGTAGCGCACGATACACATTGTAGTTAGCGCGCGCTAATGAGGTGCATGTAACGCACGCAACGATTCAGTATTAGCGCACGCTAGCGCAAGTGAGGCAGACAGTCCAGAAGGTACTGGGCTGATTTGAGAAATTCGTAGCGCACGCTACGAGTGGTAAGTAGCGTACGCTAACTATGCTGGTAACGCACGCAAAGACTTCAGAGTAGCGCACGCTAGCGCGCTGCAATGCAGGACGAGGTTCTGGACTCCAGGATTTTGGATATCAACTATCAGGTAGCGCACGCTAACATAAGGTTAACGTACGCTAAGAACAGGCTGTTAGCGCACGCTACCAAAGGTACTTAGCGCACACTAACGATTCAGTCAAGAGGTACTGGATTACACGGTACACGCGTTAGCGCACGCTAACATCAGGAGTTAGTGCGCGCTAAGCTGGGACAGTATAAGTAGGACAGTTCGGTCCAACTTTCGTCATTTTTTCATTTCTCAATCATTTCGGACGAGCTCGGGCGATTCAGAAAGGTCTTTTCGAGCTGCAATCATCTAGCATCATCTTCAAGCTCCTAAGTTGGATTAATCATCATCTAAATCAGTTTCATCACTCCAAATCAAGGTAATGATTCTTGGATTTAGAATTTCGGATCTTGGGTGTTTTGCTTTCGATCTCTTCGTGTAAATCGATATTATGTTGGAATATGTTAGATATGGATTATCTATCTTGGATACATGTATTTCTACGGATTCATTGGTGTAATTTTCGGAATTTGTGAATAATTGAGGAATTGTTCAAGAACCCTTACGGGTTGACTTTGGAATTTTGGGGGTTTTCGACCAAATGTTGTTGAAATATCGTTCTAAGTATTCCTATTGAATTTTTGATAGTATTCATGAGGTTTTGTGGGTTTGAATCATTCATTGGGTGTTGGTTTCGGATGTAATTGAGTTTTGGTTGTAAACAATTGGAGATTGTTTACAACGCGTTTGTTTTAATGCCCCAATGAGTTTCGGGTATGGTTGTATCGACTTTTGAGTTGGTTGTGATCATGCTTGATTCGTGTATTAAGAGAATTTTTGGTTTTTGTGTTGTTTAAGGTTGTTCGAGCGGCCGGTAATTTCATTAAGGACGTTGATCGTGGAAGTACCTTCTCGCCTTCGGTTTGAGGCAAGTTTTATACTTGTACTAGTCAATGAGCTAATGTCATCATGTATGTGTATGGGTGTGTTGTATCATTCCGAGACTTAGTCTCTTCATGAATTCATTGATATCAAGAGATCGTTCGATACGATACTTTCCGGCAATTTTGCCAAATGTTTATTGTTGTTCGTTAACGGCCGATTCAAGGCATTGTAATACTCATTATTAATGTTATTGTCGATAGCCGGTTCGCGGTATCGATGTATCGATTGTTGTTAATATAGATGTCAATTTAAGACATCGTTGAGATCATTGTTATTCCTGTTTGGATTGTCATCAAAACTGTACAGGCCGATTAAAGGCATTGGCTTATTCATTTCTCACCTTCGTCGTCGGTAACCGATTAAAGGTGCCGAGGCATCCTTCGTATCATTGTCATCGATTGGCCGTTCTCAGGCAAATCGAAATGTTCAACTATTCACCATCTCATTGTTATCGATTGACCGTCCTAAGGCAATCGAAGTATTTTAATCATTCATCGTATCATTCGTAGCGATTGGCCATTCTAAGCCAATCGAAGTGCTTACTCATTCATGGATTCATCCGCTGCATCATTGTTATCGGTTGGCCATCATAAGGCAATCGAGGTGTTAAATTGGGACTGTCAAGGACGGTGTCTATCCGTGTGTTACTGTCATCGTGTTGGCCGACTCAAGGCAGCACACTATCATTAATTGTGATACGGCTGGATGCCGTGGCTTCGGCCCTAATTGTGATACGGCTGGATGCCGTGGCTTCGGCCCTTATTGTGATACGGCTTCGTGCCGTGGCTTCGCCCTAATTGTGATACGGTGGATGCCGTGGCTTCGCCCTTATTGTGATACGGCCGTGCCGTGGCTTCGCCCTAATTGTGATACGGCTGGATGCCGTGGCCGGCCCTTATTGTGATACGGCTTCGTGCCGTGGCTTCGCCCTAATTGTGATACGGCCGATGCCGTGGCCGGCCCTTATTGTGATACGGCCGTGCCGTGGCTTCGGCCCTAATTGTGATACGGCCGATGCCGTGGCCCGGCCCTTATTGTGATACGGCCGTGCCGTGGCTTCGCCCTAATTGTGATACGGATGCCGATGCGGCCCCCTCATTGTGATACGGCTTCGTGCCGTGGCTTCGGCCCTCATTGATACAGCTTCGGGCTGTTTTGACTTCAGGTGTTTGTGATATTTGTTAATTTCCGCTGAATGACTTTCAGGCCTTTTGGTAATGCCTTGGTATTTTCATTGGACCCTTTGGGCATTATGATTCATATTAAATTCAGTTCTGGGTTGGTTCATGTCGTTTAATACATTGTGGTATTCTGTGATTTTGATTCGCCGTTGGGCATTTATGTTCTAACCTGTCGAACATGTATTAATAGTATGCCGTGGGCATAGTATTTCACGAATGCTCGGTCCTTACCTTGGTTTGTGAGCATCTCGTATTATTATCATTATTGTACCGTTTCATTCTGCCTTTGGATGCATATCATGTTATACATGTATTTGATGTTCATTATCTGGATGGCCCGACCAGTGGCGGAACATGTTTTCATGTTTTAGGTGCTTGCGAGGAGAGAGTTGAGACACAGGGGCATGATGATGGCAACGAGGCATTCTAGCGATACTAGTTCGAGTTGTTCATGTTGGTCAGTCGGTCGGAGTGTTCTCCAGTTTGTCAGTCATTGTCATTTTGTATTACCCGAGCAGATGCTCGTGGATGTTGTATTTTACTCTTGGCCATGTAGGCCCATCGTTGTTGTTGAAATTCCTTATCGGAATATTGTGTCGGATATCATGGTAGGGACTATGATTTTCCCTTGTTGTTTAATTTAATGTATTTTAGTCATGTTCGCCTGGTGGATCTCCTGGCGTGGGGTCCACGGCACTGTAATAACCCAATAGGATTTGGGGGTGTTACACCGACAGCCTAGGTTTCCGCAACCTAAGCTCCGATACCATAAATGTAACACCCCCAAAACCGTATGGGAATATTACACGCCGTAAACCCTTTCCGCAAGGATCTACCAGGCTAAACATCCATAAACAACCAAATTCTTGCCCGGCCAGGGTCAAACAATATAATAATACAGACCGTTAAGGTCACTTACACATAAACACACAGACCGATGAGGTCACACAACTCTATCAACAGGACTGACTAACAACATTACCCACACAGGGGTCGAAATACAATACAGCGGAAGACTGAATCAACTCTAACAATACAACTAAACTCTACCAACTCTCAACTCTTGATTAGTATCGCAGCTCGTCATCCCCTTGTGCCAATCCTGTGACTGCTCCCCTGAACCTGCATGTACCTGGACGCAGAACAGACATCCACCCCCCGAATACTCGGGGGTTAGTAAAACTCCACTGTTTTACTAGTGCAAGTATCAAACCATACGAAATGTAACAAGCAAATAGCAACTACGAATTTAATACGCAAATCAATTATCAAAATGTTCCCGAGAAGTTTTAGAATTTCGAACTCAAGTAAGAGATATTTGAAAAGGAACACATCATCTCGGGGATTTTTAAAGCAGAAATTCTTTTGGACCTCGAGTCCCAATTTACAAAACCTTTTCGTAAACATTAGGGCCTTAGCCCGATTCTCGTTTCAAAGCATACTAAATAATATATCATTATGAGTTCGAGATCCATATTTAAAATGTTACCCGAACAATCACTGCTACACGATCATTGTTCGTACACATCATGTACTGAACTCCGGAGGCCTCTACGGACACTACCAGTCCACACTCACTGTTCGTACACATCATGTACCGAACTCCGGAGGCCTCAACGGACCCTACCCGGCCACACACACTGTTCGTACACATCATGTACCGAACTCCGGAGGCCTCAACGGACCCTACCCGGCCACAACATCGTTCGTACACATCATGTACCGAACTCCAGAGGCCTCGTCAGACCCTACCTGGATCACGCATCTTGTCCGTACACGTCATGTACCGGACTCCAGAGGCCTCGTCAGACCCTACCTGGATCACACACTTTGTTCGTACACATCATGTACCGAACTCCAGAGGCCTCGTCAGACCCTACCTGGAACACCCACACATCGACACGACACAATTCATAATCATTAAATTTCAAGCCATTCCACATTACAATGAAATGTACAATCAAGTATGTAAACCCAAACAACGCAAATATCATGATCATCACAACGACTCTTAACCAACATAACACACATTCGGTACATAATACATTGAACAACCACGTATACAACCATCTCATATGTACATCGCAATCCTGCACAAATGGCACAACGCCTAACACGGATACCAATATATCACTATTATCACAAAGCCTTCAAATTTTGGAAAACACAACCAACTCAAACGGAACATATTTGCGGAGGCAAGCAAAATCGTCATACATATCATACGTAATTACTAGTCACAAGATACAAGTCGTATAATAAGATACTTGCCTTAATAACCGCTACCAAACGCTCCGAAGAACACGGTTCGATCGGGAAGCTCGGACCCCGAAGAAGACAACGAACGAAAGGGTTCCGACTCGAGTTCTTCACAAGAATTCGACCCTAACAACATATAATCAATAAATCATCGATCATACGAGGAAGAATAATCGTAGAACGCGCGAAAACCCCTCTATGACATTTTATCGGTCACCTTTAAGGCGTCGATCAAGAACTCGACCAAAATAACGAATCGATACGATCCAACCATGGAATAACAAGGGAAATGATACAATACATCTAAATAATCATCAATCCATCATAATCCTAAGTTAAATCGGATTAAACGGATGAAAACAACCAAAACACCAAAATTCCCCAAAACTAGATTTCTAGGAAATCTGACCTGATTCGGTAGATCGGAGGATGTTATAGGATGGATGATTGATGATATGAAACTCAAAACTTCATGGATTAATTGTATAACAACATCCTTCCATGATTCCAACACCTCCAGCCGCGGAAGAGAAGGAAAACCGAGTGAAATGGTCAAGAAAAGCCGCCGTGCCTTAAATAAGCCGATGCCGGCCGGGTTACGACGTGAATCGCCATGGCTCTTACGTACGTAACCGGCCATGGCCGAACTCCCTGCCTGGAAAATGCCGGAACGTTACGTACGTTACGGGCCAGGTCCTTACGTACGTAACCGGCCTTACGTACGTAACTGCCGGTCACTACCGCACGTTACTCGGCCAGGGCTGGTCTGGCCCGAGCATGCCCGGCCGGGACCAACTCCGACGGCCCGAACGACCCCGAAACCCGAACCTGAGTACGAATCGAAGATACGGTTACGAAGTACTCGAAAAGACGAATCCGAGCACTAATAGAACACATGATTCCGACTACCCGAAGGCTTGAAATTCGACAACGGAAAGTAATTACCCCAAACTTTGGGAAATTACGAAAATGGCCCAAAACGCCCCAAAATCACGATACGTGATCGAATAACCAAACCGAAGCTTGCAACATGAATAATAACATTAAATGAACTTACGAGAAAGTCGAAACAACAGTTTCGGACGAGATTCGCAAGAATCGAACTCAAGTGCGGAAAAACCGCTAAAAAGCACGGAACTCAACAAAACGACACCGAAACGAGCTCGGATGACAAAAAGCGCAGAATTAATCATTCTCGGAATGACGAAACGGTCATGAGCGAGTCGTCAAAACGGACTTCCGCCAAAAAAAAAAAAAATTTACCGAAAATCGAAAATTGCGGATATTACAGACCGACGAACCAACTATCGGGCAAGCTATCGACCGATAGGCCAGGCCGATAGGCTGCTACACGGGCTCTCGTGTTTTGACGGATTGTGACTCTTTTGGATAGATTTTGTTTCCTAGATTAGTTCCAATCGGGATTTTACCTCCCATAGGCTATATAGACCTCCCCCTAGCCCTAGTTTATTATGATCCATCACTCTTTATCATTCTTTTTCATCTTTTATCATCTCTAGCAGATTTTTACATTTTTTTTAGCAAGATTTATTCCTTTGATGCAAGAACTTTTTGGAGGCAGCAACTATTATTTTTTTTCGGAGATTGAAGACTCAGAGTTCATCTGGACGGGTTGTAATCTCTCTTTTCATATTAATAATATGCATTCTCCATCTATTTCTTGTTTAATTTCAATTATGTCTGGCTAAATTCATTGATTGATTCTAGGGTTAGTAATTTTAATTGATGTTCACATGATGTTCCTTTGATTACCTTTTTACCTTTCATCCTAGGCTTGTGATCAAGATGTGTTAAATCTCATGATAGATTATAGGGCCCTTAATCGATGCATGTTAGCTAATTGATTTTGCCCGGAAGGAGTAATTGATTAGTGGAAATACTTGATGCACAATATGATTTAATCTTAAGACCTAAGTGGAGTAAGATAAATCATAGATAAATAAGTTGGCGCTTTTTAAGTGATTTAAATTCTTTGAGCCCTGGCGGGGAAAAGGGTTTAAATTAACTATCTTTCTAGGTTGCCTTGATCGGAATTCTAGATCGGCTGAGTGATTATTTCTAGGATTGAATTAAAATTTGGGGAAAAGGAATCAAGTGAATGGATTGTGTGAACTCAATTAGATGATACTACTCTAGGATCAATTAGCTTTCACTTGTGATTTTATCTTGCTAATTTGCTTTATTTGCTTGATTTAGATAATTCATCTCTTATTTAATTTTTATATTTCGATTTTTAAAGTTAGATAATTAGAAACAAACCAAATTTTCGGATTCCTAAATAGCAGTCAAATTTTGAGTAGAGTTACTTCCTTTATTTTCGACATATCAATTCCCTTGGGTTCGACACCTTGGAAATACTTCGAGGTTTTACAAATTTTAAAATTGATCGGATTTGAAAACCATACTACGCGAATTCCTAGCGATCACTGCTCCATTTGGAGGAAATATGGATTGTAATCAAATGTTGAGGGATTGTACACTTTGCATTGCTGGTAGGGTACTCTACGCCGACCTTGTGTAGGTCACAAGTACGTCAGGTACAAGTCTAGGGGGGGTGAATAGACATGTAAAATCTTTTTGCTAAATAATTTTTTGAAAAAACACAGCTGTAATATAGTGCACCTAAGATATCTCGGTTTAGATTAATGCAGTTAAGGTTTATCAGTTGTAAAATAGTTTTGCGGAAGACAGCTCACTTTTAATGCAACAGTTAATATGAATGCAACAGATAAGTATGATGTTGAAAACTATAAATCACACAACACTTATAATGGTTTCAGAGGTGGGGTAATCCTCTACTAGTCCACTTCTCTCTAAACCAGTTGTAGATAAATTCACTATAACTTTCAACCATTGAAATCTTGTTATAATGAATTCAGTTACAACAGCTTTCAACAGTGAAAATCTGGGGCCGTTGTAACTCCTTCCCTTGGTTTTCTAACACCTCTTGATCGAAAACCCTTGGATGCCTCAACAACTCACAAGTTGCCTATCACCTTCCAATCAAGAACCCGTGGATGCCTTACAACCTCTTACTATCAAGAACTTTGTTCGAAAGTACCCAGTACTCGAACTTTAAGACAAGAGTGTTTGTCTTCTCCAACTTCTTACGAGCTTCTCTGTATTTGATACTTTATAATCTTGCTCTTCATGATGATATAGATGTATATTGCTTTCGTTTGCTTTGATTGCTTGTAAGTGTAGTTCGCATCGTACTTCTGCTCAAGTGTTCTTCAGATATTTATAGTATGATTCTTGAGCTCTTCATAGTAGTTGCGTCTTGGAACAAATCCATCCATTAGAGAGTGGACTTCATTTTGTAGTTTTTCTTCACTTTGCACGACTTTGTCTCTTTCTTCAAATCTGACCGTTTAAAGATGTAGGAGTGCTGCACTGTTCTTCTTTAATTATTATCTTTGGAAAGTCTTTAGGGCGCGAATCTCGATGAATATTCTATTCATTAAATTCTGGGAATCAATCACTTTGTCTCCTTGGCTTTATTTACGTCTGCATATGATTTGTCGTCTTTGTTGACTTTTTAATGTTTGCTGAAGTGGACATAGATGTTGTCCAAACACTCGACTGATAATACTTCTTGGCTGCTTTTTTGCCTTGGTCAAACCCGGCTGATGTATCGGTCAAACCCGATTGATATTTTGCCTTGGTAAAAGTCAGCTGATATTTCGCTTGTTCCATACTTGGTAAGAATCCTGTCTTGGAAAAACTCAGCTGTACTTCTGACGTAGTCAAACCCGACTGATATTTGTTTTGACCGAAAACCCGACTGATGTTTCATCTGGTCAAACTCAACTGATATTTTCTTTGACCAAAACCCGATTGATATTTTATTTGGTCAAACTCAACGGAAATTTTTCTTTGCCCAAACCCGGCTGATATTTTATATTTTCAAACTTAGCTGATATTTCTTTGACCAAGCCCGACTGATGTTTGACTATTCTATACTTGGCCAAAATTTTATCTGATCAACATGATCAATACATAGCCTATCCTTTTAAAAGCTTATAGAAGATACTCATTTGGTTCTTGTTTACAATGTCAAGTGTAATATCCGCAATTTTCGATTTTCGGTAATTTTTCTTTTTCGGCGGAAGTCAGTTTTGATGACTCGCTTGCGACCGTTTCGTCATTCTGAGAATGTTTAATTCTGCACTTTTCGACATCCGAATTCGTTTCTGTGTCGTTTTGTTGAGTTTCGTGCTTTTTAGCGACTTTTCCGCACTTGAGTTCGATTATTTCGAATCTCGTCCGAAACTGTTGGTTCGAGTTTCTCGTAAGTTCATTTGATGTTATTTTTCATGTTGCGAGCTTTGGTTTGGTTATTCGATCACGTATCGTGATTTTCGGACGTTTTGGGCCATTTTCGTAATTTCCCAAAGTTTGGGGTAATTACTTTACGTTGTCGAATTTCGAGCCTTCGGGTGGTTGGAATCATGTGTTCTCTCAGTGTTCGGATTCGTATTTACGAGTACTTCGTAACCGTGCTTTCGGTTTACGTTCAGGTCTGAGTTTCGGGATTTTTCGGACCGTCGGATCGACCGAGTCATGGCTGGCCGGACCTGTGCGAAACGGCCCTGGAAACGGCGCTGCCCAGTGCCGTGTCTTGCGCCGGGTCGGCCAGGACCAGCAGCCTGCCGAGACACGGCCGAGACACCCGGCCAGTCTGGGCCGTTTCTTTGCGCCATGTCCGTGAGGGTATAAATATGGCAGAGCAGTCGGGTTTCACTCATTTTTCTCACTTCTTTCTTCCTCTTCCGCGGTTGGGGACTTGTGGAGCATGGAGGCATGTTGTCATACATCCAATCCACGAAGTTGTTGAGTTTCTAACATCAATCAATCATCCCGTAACATCCTCCGATCGACCGAATCAAGGTTAGATTTCCTAAAAATCTAGTTTTTGGAAAATTGGGGATTTTGTTCGAATTGTCCGTTTAATCCGATTTAACTTAGGATTATGATGGATTGATGAATATTTAGATGTATTATATAATTTTCCTTGTTATTCCACGGTTGGATTGTATTGATTAAATGCGTTTTGGTTGAGTTCTTAGTCGACGCCTTGAAGGTGTCCGACAAAAGGTCTTAGAGGGGGGTTTGGGCGTTGTGCGATTATTATTCATCGTACGATTGTTGATTTATCATTGATATGACTTAGGGACGAAATTCTTGTGAAGAACTCGAGTCGGAACCCGTCCGTTCGTTGTCTTCTTCGGGGTCCGAGCTTCCCGGTCGAACCGTGTTCTTCAGAGTATTCGGTAGCGGTTATTAAGGCAAGTATTTTACTATATGAATTGCATCTTGTGAATAGGGACGTCGTATTATGTTTGTGATGCATTGGTTTACTTTCGTGTATATGCTTCGTATGAATTGATTATTACGAACAATTGATGGTAAGGATAATACCTTCACTTAGTTAACATCGTGGAATTGTGTTGGATGTGCAAATCATCTAAGTTTGTGCCGGGCGTGGTTGGTCATTGTTGAGTTGTTGTGATGATCATGATATTTGTGTTGTTTTGGTTACATACTTGATTGTATATTTCGGTGTAATGTGGAATGGCTTGACATTTGATGATTTTGAGTTGTGTCGTGTTGATGTGTGTGTGTGTTCCAGGTAGGGTCTGACGAGGCCTCTGGAGTTCGGTACATGATGTGTACGAACAAGGTGTGTGATCCAGGTAGGGTCTGACGAGGCCTCTGGAGTTCGGTACATGATGTGTACGGACAAGGTGTGTGATCCAGGTAGGGTCTGACGAGGCCTCTGGAGTTCGGTACATGATGTGTACGAACGATGTTTGTGGCCGGGTAGGGTCCGTCGAGGCCTCCGGAGTTCGGTACATGATGTGTACGAACAGTGTGTGTGGTCCGGGTAAGGTCCGTCGAGGCCTCCGGAGTTCGGTACATGATGTGTACGAACAATGATCGTGTAATAGTGCTTGTTTGGGTAACATTTTAAATATGGGTCTCGAACTCATAATGATATCTTATCTAGTGTGTTTTGAAACGAGAATCGGGCCAAGGCCCTAATGTTTACGAAAGGTTTTGTAAATTGGGACTCGAGGTCCAAAAGAATTTATGCTTTAAAATCCCCGAGATGATGTGTTCCTTTTCAAATATCTCTTGCTTGAGTTCGAAATTCTAAAACTTCTCGGGAACATTTTGATAATTGATTTCCGTATTAAATTTGTAGTTGCTATTTACTTGTTGCATTCCGTATCGTATTATACTTGCACTAGTAAAACAGTGGAGTTTTACTAACCCCCGAGTAATCGGGGGGTGGATGTCTGTTTTGCGTCCAGGTACATGCTGGTTCGGGGGAGCAGTCACAGGATCGGCACAACTGGATGACGAGCTACGATACTAATCAAGAGTCGAGAGTTGTTTTGATATGTGTTGTATTGTTAGAAGTTGATTCCAGTCTTCCGCTGTATTGTGTTTCGACCCCTGTGTGGGTAATGTTGCTTTAGTCAGTTCTGTTGATGGAGTTGTGTGACCTCATCGGTCCGTGTATTCATGTGTAAGTGACCTTAACGGTCTGTATTATTATATTGTTTGACCCTGGCCGGGCGAGCATTTGGTTGTTTATAGATGTTTAACCTGGTAAATCCTTGTGGAAAGGGTCTACGGCGTGTAATATTCTCATACGGTTTTGGGGGTGTTACATTTATGGTATCGGATCTTAGGTTGCGGAAACCTAGGCTGTCGGGTCGAGTCGAGTCGTGATTTGTCGAGTAATGTGTTGTCTTGTCGTTCGAGTCGTCAGGTGACAAGTCTAGTTGTGCGTAGTCACGACGTGTTGGATATGTTGTCGGATGAGATTAGTATCGTGGGCGACCGTCATCTCCGTGCGGCCTGTGGACGTAAGTCTCCTCTTTTATGCATAATATCTGTGTTCTTCATTTCATTTATGTGTGATATTTGTGGTGCATAATTTTATTTACACGGTGTTGTGTAATGAAGTTGTATTCGATACTTAGATACGCTGTATGTGTATAGAACTAGATGTATTGATGTTTGAACCTTGAACCAGCATGTGGGTTGGTATGGTGTGAAAGTTGTGTACCTTGATGGGTTTCACGGTAGAGTTCGTGAGAGACTCCGATAAATGGTTTTGTTGCATATTTAAACGTGATGCCATGAGATGTATGTGATTGAATTGGCGATTCTGTTTGCCATTTGGGCATGTGGTTTTAATGTTGACTATTTTGGATTGTTGTAATTATACCCGCTATGGGTAGCTTTGAAAACGTTTTTCCTTAAAGACTACTGATTTGAGCATTTTTGTGGAAATCAAAATTTTTGGAAAAATCTTGTTTTGCAAAACGACCTTAATTTTCGGAATTTAAATGTTATGTGTTTGTGTGTTGGGGGCTCTTGTGACAGTGCAGTCTGCGGACTAGATGTTACGGCCGTAAGATGTTTTCCATTACGGCCGTAAGCTCAGAGTTGTTATGGCCGTAAACTACATGTTGTTACGGCCGTAAACTTTTGACTGACTCGGTAGAAATTTGTTATTACAGTTGTACCCGTGCCCCTTGATTATTTAATCTCTGTTGATATATTAGTGATGGATGGCGTGGTAACATGTTGTTACCCCGTATAACACTAGTAAAGATAATGATATATTGATAAGGTCATTTTGACGATATCGTCTAGCGAAAAGATTGAAGCCTCAACGTGTTGTTTTGCAAATAGCTTCAATCAAAACAGTTTTGATAATGAGATACATAGTTTTGATTAAACGACCGAGGTATTATAAGTGTTTTCAAAAATTTCATTTCACCAATTTTTTTTTTCAAACTTGAGAATTTTAAAATTTTATCATTTGAATAATACCCGGAAACATTTTATTTTTGTTGTTAGTGTTTGATCCCTGCGATACGTGTGTGGTTTTGACCGTGTTTGATTTGGTAAAATCCAAACATCTCTGTTGATGTGACTGTGTGGATTATTTTTGAATGAAGTTCTAAAATTACAGTGTTAGTTCGTGCACCTGTGTGATGACTTGGAGTTGATGTTTTAACGTGTTGCTATTTATTGTCCTATCTTGACGTTGTGATGTTTGTTTGGATGTGTTATTCTTATTGGTCGTCCATCCAGTATGCCGAGAGGCCGTGGCCGAGGACGTGGTCGTAGTCGTGGTCGTGATCAGCAGCAATCATCCAGAGGTAATGTTGATATTGGCGCCGCCACCATCCTTCGTCGGTGGTGACCGGTTGGCGCATATGAATCGGGCCGTACACCGAGACGGATTCTGATGAAGATAACGGAGCTAGTAAGTGGTTACGAGATGTGATGAGAGTGCACCCGCCCCGTTTTGTAGGTTCTTCGGACTCGTTAGGCTGGGAGAATTGGCTCTTCCAGTTGGACAGAACATTTGATGTTGTATCTTGCCCCGATGAGAGAAGAGTGCCCATTGCTCAATACACCTCGGCAGGAAGCTGCAGATCGGTGGGAGGCCGTAGCGCCTAGTCATCGTACCGCTACTTGGTGAATTCAAAATTGCCATGGAGGCGAGTATTGTCCGCCCCGTTAAAGAGCGTAGGATTGTCGAGTTTTTCTCGGCTACGCCGAGACATGTCGATATCCCAGCGATAGTCGATTATAATCGACAACTGTGTTATGTTTGGGATCTGGTGAAAAGTGAGGCAGATAAGGTTCGTTATTTCGATATGCGTATGAAACCTCAGATTCGGCAGTGTATGGCTCCTTTTATGTGCACAACCTTGAAGGACTATCAGGATCGAGCCTTGGCGTTTGAGATGGCTATAATGTCTACCGAGTGCAGACGGTAGCGAAAAAGCACAAGATTTTCGATGACGCATCGAGAAGTAAGGGAATTGGGATTCCCACACCTCAACCCTCGTATTAGCCGAGTATGGGACCTTCTCGGTCAGTTAGAGAACCCAAAAGACCCAAGTCGGTGTCTTTGAGTTCTAGTAATGCTCCTAGGTGTTTCAACTGTAACGTTCTTGGCCATGAACGCGCGCATTGTAAGAAACCGCCAGTGACTTGTTATAATTGTGGACACGAGGGGCATCGAGTTCAGTACTGCGAGATTGTTGCCGAGATGATAAGGGATTCCTACTTTCGGAGGGCCCAGTGATGTCTATTGATGGTGTTTTTGGTACTCGCTGCACGGATTGTTTCGCGTGTAGAGATGTATTTTGTGACGCTTTTACATTTGGAACTTGTTGAATGATATTTTGTTTTGTGTAAGTTCTCGTTTAGTTGTTGAACCTACGGAGGCGTGTCAGTGGACCGCGGGGTCATGAGCATGGTATTTTATTATGTGTCGTTATATTTTGTTTCGTATCACTGTGATAACATTAGTTTAAGTTTCGGGACGAAACTTATTTTTTGTATGATAGAATGTAATATCCTGTATTCTCATTTTCTGTTATCTTGAATTGTTTGTGTTTTGACGTCGGATATTTTCTTGTTGATGAGTATCGGAGTGATTTCTATCGTGATATTCTATTTGTTTCTTTCGCATAGCCGTTTTAGTCGGGTGCGGCTTGTTGTCGCGTGCGTTTCTTTGATTAAATGTGTGCATTTTATGTGACGTTAATTGCTCGTTATTGTTTTGAATCATAGTCGGTGGCGTTGTGCTGGTCGTCGTGGAGCGTGTTTTTACGCCGTATGTCTTTTGGCGTTTCTTGCAGCGTTTCGCCGTTGGACGCGAGTTTTCGATTTTTATGTATCTCGTCGAGTTTTCCTGGCGGGTTATTGCTTCTCCCGACTTGGTTTAAGTTTCGGGACGAAACTTCTTTTAAGGAGGGTAGTATGTAATATCCGCAATTTTCGATTTTCGGTAATTTTTCTTTTTCGGCGGAAGTCAGTTTTGATGACTCGCTTGCGACCGTTTCGTCATTCTGAGAATGTTTAATTCTGCACTTTTCGACATCCGAATTCGTTTCTGTGTCGTTTTGTTGAGTTTCGTGCTTTTTAGCGACTTTTCCGCACTTGAGTTCGATTATTTCGAATCTCGTCCGAAACTGTTGGTTCGAGTTTCTCGTAAGTTCATTTGATGTTATTTTTCATGTTGCGAGCTTTGGTTTGGTTATTCGATCACGTATCGTGATTTTGGACGTTGGGCCATTTTCGTAATTTCCCAAAGTTTGGGGTAATTACTTTACGTTGTCGAATTTCGAGCCTTCGGGTGGTTGGAATCATGTGTTCTCTCAGTGTTCGGATTCGTATTTACGAGTACTTCGTAACCGTGCTTTCGGTTTACGTTCGTGTCCGAGTTTGGGATTTTCGGACCGTCGGATCGACCGAGTCATGGCTGGTCGGACCATGCGAAACGGCCACGAAAGCGGCGCCCGATGCCGTGTCTTGCGCCGGTCGGCCAGACCAGCAGCTGCCGAGACACGGCCGAGACACCCGGCCAGTGCAGGCCGTTTCTTTGCGCCATGTCCGGGGGTATAAATATGGCAGAGCGATCGGGTTTCACTCATTTTCTCACTTCTTTCTTCCTCTTCCGCGGTTGGGGACTTGTGGAGCATGGAGGCATGTTGTCATACATCCAATCCACGAAGTTGTTGAGTTTCTAACATCAATCAATCATCCCGTAACATCCTCCGATCGACCGAATCAAGGTTAGATTTCCTAAAAATCTAGTTTTGGAAAATTGGGGATTTTGTTCGAATTGTCCGTTTAATCCGATTTAACTTAGGATTATGATGGATTGATGAATATTTAGATGTATTATATAATTTTCCTTGTTATTCCACGGTTGGATTGTATTGATTCGTCGTTTTGGTTGAGTTCTTAGTCGACGCCTTGAAGGTGTCCGACAAAAGGTCTTAGAGGGGGGTTTGGGCGTTGTGCGATTATTATTCATCGTACGATTGTTGATTTATCATTGATATGACTTAGGGACGAAATTCTTGTGAAGAACTCGAGTCGGAACCCGTCCGTTCGTTGTCTTCTTCGGGGTCCGAGCTTCCCGGTCGAACCGTGTTCTTCAGAGTATTCGGTAGCGGTTATTAAGGCAAGTATTTTACTATATGAATTGCATCTTGTGAATAGGGACGTCGTATTATGTTTGTGATGCATTGGTTTACTTTCGTGTATATGCTTCGTATGAATTGATTATTACGAACAATTGATGGTAAGGATAATACCTTCACTTAGTTAACATCGTGGAATTGTGTTGGATGTGCAAATCATCTAAGTTTGTGCCGGGCGTGGTTGGTCATTGTTGAGTTGTTGTGATGATCATGATATTTGTGTTGTTTTGGTTACATACTTGATTGTATATTTCGGTGTAATGTGGAATGGCTTGACATTTGATGATTTTGAGTTGTGTCGTGTTGATGTGTGTGTGTGTTCCAGGTAGGGTCTGACGAGGCCTCTGGAGTTCGGTACATGATGTGTACGAACAAGGTGTGTGATCCAGGTAGGGTCTGACGAGGCCTCTGGAGTTCGGTACATGATGTGTACGGACAAGGTGTGTGATCCAGGTAGGGTCTGACGAGGCCTCTGGAGTTCGGTACATGATGTGTACGAACGATGTTTGTGGCCGGGTAGGGTCCGTCGAGGCCTCCGGAGTTCGGTACATGATGTGTACGAACAGTGTGTGTGGTCCGGGTAAGGTCCGTCGAGGCCTCCGGAGTTCGGTACATGATGTGTACGAACAATGATCGTGTAATAGTGCTTGTTTGGGTAACATTTTAAATATGGGTCTCGAACTCATAATGATATCTTATCTAGTGTGTTTTGAAACGAGAATCGGGCCAAGGCCCTAATGTTTACGAAAAGGTTTTGTAAATTGGGACTCGAGGTCCAAAAGAATTTATGCTTTAAAAATCCCCGAGATGATGTGTTCCTTTTCAAATATCTCTTGCTTGAGTTCGAAATTCTAAAACTTCTCGGGAACATTTTGATAATTGATTTCCGTATTAAATTTGTAGTTGCTATTTACTTGTTGCATTCCGTATCGTATTATACTTGCACTAGTAAAACAGTGGAGTTTTACTAACCCCCGAGTAATCGGGGGGTGGATGTCTGTTTTGCGTCCAGGTACATGCTGGTTCGGGGGAGCAGTCACAGGATCGGCACAACTGGATGACGAGCTACGATACTAATCAAGAGTCGAGAGTTGTTTTGATATGTGTTGTATTGTTAGAAGTTGATTCCAGTCTTCCGCTGTATTGTGTTTCGACCCCTGTGTGGGTAATGTTGCTTTAGTCAGTTCTGTTGATGGAGTTGTGTGACCTCATCGGTCCGTGTATTCATGTGTAAGTGACCTTAACGGTCTGTATTATTATATTGTTTGACCCTGGCCGGGCGAGCATTTGGTTGTTTATAGATGTTTAACCTGGTAAATCCTTGTGGAAAGGGTCTACGGCGTGTAATATTCTCATACGGTTTTGGGGGTGTTACACCAAGTACTTAAGCATACATTTGAAATAAGCTTTTGAATACAGGGGTGACATCATCAAAATCTCGAAAAAGTATTCATAACAAGTTCCCCCTATTTTGAAGATGGCAAAACTTTAAATTCCAAATGGCTGAGTCTTATTCAGCTAACTTTTCGATCATGGCTGAGTTTTCTTCATCTTCAGATTCAGCTAGGCATTTGATTCCCAGTCCAGGACTCTAAGATACCCGCTTAGTTCGAGAAACCTTTCTTCTGGTAGGGCCGTTGTGAATATATCAGCTATTTGGTACTCTGTGCTGGCTCTTTCCACCCTTACTCTTTTGTTAAGCACATGGTCTCTGATGAAATGGTGCTTGACATCTATGTGTTTTGTTCTCGAGTGTAGGACCGGATTGTTTGTTATAGAAATTGTACTATTGTTGTCACACGATATTGGGACTTCATTTGGAAGATGTTGTAGTCCCTTAGCTATTGTCTGATCCAGAGAATTTGAGCAAAACAGCTACCTGCAGCTATCTATTCTGACTCAGTTGTGGATATTGAGTTTGACACTTGCTTCTTACTGAACCAAGATATTAGTCTTGTTCCAAGGAATTGACACGGTCCACTAGTGCTTTTCCTGTTGATTTGACATCCTGCAAAGTCAGCATCAGAATATCCTGAGCTGATGGGACTGTTTTAGTTTGTATTGAAATCTTGCACACACTCTTACTGCATATGAAATGTCAGGTCTGCTTGCAGTGAGGTATAAAAGTGATCCAATTAGTCCTCTATAGTGGGTTGGATCCACTGGAATGCCTCCTGTAACACCCCCAAGACGTTCAGGGCATATTACAGCACCGTGGACCCCACACTTTGGAATCCACCAGGCTAACGTACCAACCCGAAACTCGACAAAAGACAAACATCATCAACATACACACGATTCCATAATTCAAGACATTCAAAACTAAAGACTTAACTCAACAATATCATTCAATATCAAATCTTCCCCAAAATGGGTACACGACGATAATAAATCCAATAAGGAAGTACTCGAGTACTTAAGCAAATGACATGATAAATAAATTTAAAAGACATGACACCAAACTGACGACCACTGTACAGAATCACTCTTTCCCATCATCCTCGTACGGCCCGCATGCTCATTCGCCTCCATGACCTGTACCTGAAATACAAAAGTATTTCCCCCATTTAATGTAACACCCCGAGATATTCGGAATAATTACAGCGCCGTAAACCCTTTAAGTAAGGATTTACAAGGCTAATTAAAAGAAATGTAAACATAATTCAACAGTACCACTGAAATTCAAAATACAGAACCGATTCAACTGATCCAGGGAGTTAATTTATACAACCATATCGAAAATGACATTATTAAAACACACGTACTCGAGTACTAAAGTGAACCAAGAAGACAAATCACCATAACAATAAACATCACCCACATCACTGAGCCATCTCATCGTCATGTCGGTACTGTGGTTGCCTCCCCGATCCTCGGCTACCTGAACATCAAAACAATGTCCACCCCCGAAGGGGTTAGCAAAACGATGCTAGTACAAGTATCACAATACAAGTTTCATCAATGCATTATAAAACATACAAAACATACTTCCGTCATCGGAAACCAATGATGTGAATCCTCATGATTCCATCAACACAATACAGGGTAATCCAACGATCCAGCGCCCTTGGTATAGATCCCCATGATGATTCCGTCTGACCAACGCATGGTGGAAAACCCGTCCAACGATCCAGCGCCCTCAGCATAGATCCCCATGATGATCCCGTCGGACCAACGCATGGTGGACATTCAATCCAGCGCCCTCAGCATAGATCCTCATGATCCCCTCGGATCATTTACAACACAAACAATACCATTATGCATACAAATATGCAAATAAACACGTTCATCGACGTAAATATCATGCCAACTCAAAGAATATAATCTCATGTTCAACAACACGAATAAATCATACACACGATCAACAATACAATATCAATAAACTTAAAATACGATACTTGCCTCAAATATGGCAAGAACAAATCACTCCAACGATCTCAACACACTCGAAGGCCGTCTCCTTCGATCAGCGTATCCAGCTCAAACCTTAACAAAAGAAATAATATAGAATTTATCTTATGTCGTACGAATGTCTAACAACCCGGTCTACGGCCGAAAGCTCTAAAAATGCAATTTGCCTGAACTACTTAGCGTACGCTACGTACTCTACGTAACGTGCGCTAAGCCTACCCGTTAGCGTACGTAAACAACAAAGTCTAGCGTACGCTAGCTTATGTACCGGCAGTCCTCTCTGATCAGCCGACTGACTCGCCTGATGATATAACGTACGTTACGTACCAAACGTGGCGTACGTTACTCATTCCCGATAGCACACGTTAATATATACATCTTAGCGTGCGCTACCTATGCATGGCAGTTTACTATGGGGCAGAAAACTGATCTAATGGTGATGAAACTCATGAAATCTTCAGTGATAAAACATGTCATCTCCGTGCATACTATGTTCATATGGTTTGTGAAAGATCTTTACAGATTAAGCGACTTCAAGGTACAAGGATACGTATAACCATCACAACATCTTAATTCATCTTGATCTTCAAGAAAATATCTCAAGTTCAATCCATTCCAAATCCTAAACGTATGATTCAATTTATTTAAAGACCTAAGAACTTGATAATCTCCATGAACTGGCCAATATCGGTTACAAGATACATGAATATGCTTAGGAGTCCAAACACTAAAAAGGTTCAACGGTTTATACGATGAAGAAGTACCGAAGCATCGAAAATATCCTTCTAACAACATGATGTTCGATTACATACGAATTTTAACTGACTAGAACATCCCAAATCATGATCAAAACATCCTTCAGAATACTACTAATATTGGTGAAGAATCACCTACCTCAAAGTAGCGAAGAACACGAAGGAACTTTGAAGAAATCCAACACCGAGAGCTTGAACACCAATCTCTAATGATCTACAATCCTCAACTCGGGCTAGGACGATGGTATGAAGGGTCTAAAATGAAGAGAGTGACTCTCTAAGTCCAAGAATTCGGATGTGGGAAGTGAAAAATCTGAAAATATGAAAAAGGATGTTGTCCTATATATAGAAAATGGTTATTAGCACGCGCTAGTCTATATTCATAGCGTGCGCTAACGGCTATACGAAACTTACTGACTTCACTGTACTCAACATTTAGCGTGATATGTGTTGGACAATCTGGCCATTCTAGCAAGGTACCTCGACTATATATATATATATATTGCGATTGACTTTCGAGGTTATTGTTTGGCTAGAATGGCACAAGAATGAAGTGTTGTGTGTAATTTGTCCTTGGGAGTGAACTGATGTGGATAGTTGGGTCGTGGACCCCGTATTTTGTGATCGGTTTGTATTTTGGAAAATAATGTTTGGGCTGTGACCCTCAGTGGTTTTCGATTAGTTCAGAACTCTTCAATCCCAAATGTTTTCAAAACTCTCGAGATCTTGTATTGACTTTGAAAGCGACCACTGATTTCATTTCTACCTTTACGGTTTGAACTATTTTATACAAATGAGAAATCTTGGGAAGTCCTTCAGTGTGAATGCACCATGGATTATTCAAGTTATTGTATTCTCTAAATGTGTTGTGTGTGGCTCATATTTGCACTTTATACTTGCACTAGCAAAATAGTAGAATATTGCTAACCCCTAAGTAATCGGGGGGTGGGTGTCTGTATTGCGTCTAGGTACATGCAGGTCTTTGGGGAGATAAACATAGGCTTGTTACGAAGGATGATGGAGGGCGAATGATACTAATCACACGAAGGCCAGTTTTGGGTGTAGTGAGTTGGAGTTCATTGTTTGGTCTTTTCCGCTGTCTTGTGAGTGTATTTGACCCTTGCGTGCGTACGAGTCCTGTCGGAGTTATGTATATTTGAGTTGTATGTTATTGTTGAAAGACCAAGTCTATCTAATGATTTGCAATTTAGCCACGTCGGCAAGATATGTGATGTCCTGTTCTTTGTTTAGCCTGGTAGATTCTCACGGAGAGGGTCTGCAGCGTGTAATATTCCCAAATAGTTTCTGGGGGTGTTACAATATCGACCTGCGTTTCCGCATCGATAGTAGCCCTAAGATATCAAATTCGTTTAGATGAAAATCATCTTTAGAACATGATCCCTTACCGGGGTTCCTTCAGGCATTTGGGTCGTCATCAAGACCCTCATAGCACTTTGCCTCGCCGCCCGGTTCTGATGACCAAACATCTCACCGAGATTTTTCATCAATTTCACGGCCGTGCCCATACTCTGATACTGATGTTGCAATACATTTGCTAAAGAAGCCAAGATGTAACAGCGAGCCATCTCATCATATTTCTTCCATCCGCGGAATTCTTTCACCTCATCGGGTGTCGAATCTGCATCTGGATCCAATGGGCATTCCTCAGTTAGAACACATTTGTGTTCTTCAGCAGTCAGGACAATATTAAGATTACGTTTCCAATCAGCAAAGTTAGTGCCATCTAGTTTGTTTTCTTTGAGAATTACAGCAAGTGGATTGAAAGGCATCTTAGATCAAATTAAAAATATTCATCACATAATGCATAGCAAAATATATTGAGAAACCTCAAAACACAATATATATGCTAGCAACCAATACCTTGAAAAACCCGCATATGAAAGCCACAATCGTTTGGACGTTTACACACACATTTTTCAAGTAGAGTTTTACGTCTTTAATTTTACTATCTAGTCAATTTATGTTATGACAGGTAAAATTAATATTTGGTTCCTCTTGGCCCATGTATTAATTAACATAGATTCCGATGGAGATCTTATTAATTAATACACCTCAGTGAATACCATAATTTAACAACCTTAAAATATTATCTTTTAAATAATAGTACTAGAGATGGAGAAGTCCTATCATAAAAAATAATATTTACCTTATGTTATCATTTGAAATTTAAAACTAGTGAACCTATAATTAGCACATCCGATATGGAGGAAGACCCTAATGTCAACGCGCATGCTAATTACTTCACAATATAAATTAATTATGGAGGCCAATTTGATTTTATTTTAAAAATAAATCAATTTAATCACTTAGTTATTTTAGCCTTAAGGTTTTTAATTTTTTCGTCCTAATATGCAAGAAACATATCACGCATACATTCATACATGCCATACATTCAAAACAACAAAAACCAACAATAAAATAAATCGGATAATTAAATCCAATTATCTTGGCTTTTATTCCTTGTTTTGAATAACGAGAAAATCTTCAGCTCGAAATCTCCCATTGCTTCAAGCATCTCGTCACCTCTTCCCGGTCGACTCACAAAATTTCCAAATTTAGAAACTTTTCTTTTCCATGCAAAATTAATTACACAAGCAAAATTCCAAATTTAAATATTATGCACCAATGGACGCAACGAATGACAGAAAAAACAAACAGGGCCCCATATCGAGCGACCCGACCCAACCCTAAAATTTCCTGGACCGCGGTATAGACTGCGATCCCGCGGCCAGACCGCTCGGCAGCCCCTTGGTCTTGGTCGGTTCATCCGATCGGGACTCCTTTTCGCGCTTGACTTCTTATTCCTTCATACTTTGTATACTCTAACTCGATTACAATTTTACACGAAATAAAATACATCGAATTTACAATAAAATTACAAGGAAAAATAAATCCTATTCTACATGTGGATTTTCTCACGGAAGAAACTTATACATGCCTCAAAACCGGGCCAAATTACCAAAAATGTGTAAAAAATAAAATAAAAATATATAGCCATGATAATTGGACCATATTTACCTGCAAGAGAATTCTAGCAAAATATTTGAAAGATCATAATGTATGAAAATTTTAATTTGCTATCAATTAATCACAAAATTAATTAATTGAACGGAACCTAAAAACCTGCTCCGATACCAATTGATGGAAATAAAACGCAGCGGAAGCGTCGGGTTTGATTTACTAAAATCGGCCCTCATGAACCGGATCTATTTAGACTCGTCAAATAATTAATTAATAGGCTAATAAGCAATTTAAACAGACAAAATTAATCTACGCGTCTAACTATGATAATTCGTAGTATTCTTCCTAGATCTAAGAATACGTTACCTTTGAAGCAAAGGCTTCGAATTCTACTCGACCTCCTTTGTATTTCTACCTTTAGATCTTCTAGAGTATGATCCCGCCTATACCCGGATGTCGTGTGGGCAAAAATCTACTGGACTGCTTGAACAATAACTGGATCGGCCAAACCACTTCCCAAGAAAATTACCTCACGATTTTCTCCCTATTTTTCTTGAATATATTGGTATTTTAGAAAAATATTGTGTTTATCCGATTATTGAATCGAAGACACAAGTCAAGATCCACAATCCAACACAAAACAGAAAAATAGAATTTCTTGGACTGTAAGATGATAATTTTCAGCCGACCCCTATTGTCCTATTTATAGGTGTTATGAACTAATCTAGGGATCTTAAAGAGGATTAGGGAAGGACTCTTAATAAACCTCAAATTTCCATATTAGGACTTTCTTAATATATTGAGTCTATTAATATCAACTGAGTCCACCAGAGAGTTAACATTACACTTCCTAACCAAATCCCAATTTATGAAATCGAGCTCCTTATTTAAATATATTATTTCCAGTTTTTAAGATATCGAATGTCCATTAATTAATTTAAGCTACTGACAATTTTAATTAATTAATATCTTATCCAAGAGTAGTACCACTCGAACCTTATTATTATATCGGAATTAAATCTACCTGCAGGGTTTAATATAGTAATCATTATCGAGCTCCTCAAGGGGACATCATCAACCCGCACGAGTCGGGACACAATTTCTAGTAATAATAATAAGTGTCATATATATAATATTATACGAAGCTTATAGTCGATCATTTTCACAATCACCCATGGTAAATCAAAGCAATAAATATTATAAATACACATTGAATATTATATACTTAGAATTAAGGAATAATAATTATCCGAGATTCACGTTCTTCTTACAGTCAGTACAGAAGACATTATCTCACCTCGATCCAGTTCAACGTAAGCAAATACGCTAATGTATGCTAATAGTCAAGATCAACCAATCTCGAGCATACACTACAACTTTTCACATAATTTATCTAATAATTTTATAGGTTGTGAACTATTATATTATTTTATAAGGTACCGATAATGTGATCTTCCGTGTGACACCAACACATCACATTATCTACAATATAAAATAATTAGACATTTCATTTGCATAACCATAACGTGAATAAATATGCAAAACACGTGATTAAATGTAATTAATTTATATTCTCATAGGTAGTTACAGGGAAATAAGGTAATACAAGCATAATGTATGCTTTGCAGTACACAACCCTAACACTTGTGTATTGCTCAACTGTGTTAGTTTTGAAAACTCAGTTTTAATATGAGCAAGTGCAACTGATTTTTTATTATTTAAAATAGTCAGCTTATTAATCTCAACGGTGGCTATATCAATTTTAGCTGAGTTTTTTGAGTTAATATCAGAAAGTTTTTCAAACTCACCTCTGTTGTTTTCAATTTTGGCCGACTCTTGGCTGAGTTTGTCATAGTCATTTTTCAGCTACATTTTCTCATTTTTCAGTTGTGTATTCTCAACTGTCACAGTCAGGTCTGCAGTTTTTAAAGTTTCAAGATCTTTTAACAACTGATTTAAAGATTTTTTATAAATATCATCAGACATGTCTGAGCTATCATATTCTGAAGTTTGTGGTTTAGATATTACTTCTTCATTAGATAGGTTGGCCATTAGACAGCTATAATTATCATCATCATTAGAGAAGAATCCACTGCTTGATTCCACAATCTCTTGTATCTGATCTTCTCCGATCAGAGCTTTCCTCTTGTCTTATTTTCTGCCCATGTCCTTCTTTCCTTCATCCTTCTTAAGGTCAGGGCTGTCAAATCAGATGTGTCCTGTCTTATGACAGTCGAAGCATTCCACTTTCCAGTTCCCAACTTTTTGATTTCTACTGGGATTCTCCATGTAGTTCTTCTTATACATTGAGTAATTCTTCCAGAAATTACTGAATCTTTGCATTATAAATGTCATTTCTTCCTCAAAGTTTAGAGTATTTGGAGGATTGACTTCAGCTAGGTTCTTTGCAGGGGACTCGACTGTAAAGGCAATTCCTTTTTCTGCTAGCTCAGTGGATGAAGAGCAGGGCAGCTCGAACTCAAAGGCCTTAAGGTCTGAGAATAGCTCTTGGATATTTATTTTGTTAAGATCTTTCGATTCCCTCATGAATACGTCATTCATGCTCCATTCTGGGGTGAGAGACCTCAGAACTTTTACCAAGAGAGTTGATTTCATTTATGATTTCAGCAAATCTGGTGTCCACTTAATCTATGGTCTCTCCATTCTTCATTTTAAAATTGTCAAACTTTTGAGTAGCTATTGACAATTTATTTTCCTTGATCAGTTCAGTTCCTTCACACATTACAGCTAATGTGTCCCATATCTCCTTGGTGTTTTTGTAGTTTTTAATCTTCACCATCGTAGCTTTATCAAGGGTTTGATTCAAAATATCTCTAGCCCGGTTGTCAAGGTTGACCAGCTTTCTTTCTTCGGGGGTCAGCTCTGTTCTTTTCTTGGGAATCTGCTTAGGTTTTCAGGCTGCAATTTCTTCATTTGTATTGTCCATCATAAAGGTGAAAGGTCCATCTTCTATTATACACCACATGTCGTCATTCATGAATGATAAATGTGCCTGCATTTTTATCTTCCAAAGATCATATTCATCAACAGAGAAAACAGGTAATCTAGAGTGCATGTGTTGCATGTGTTCCATTATAATGAGAGATTTAAAATATATACTCAAGTATGGATCTGGTTCGGTAAAATTGAACCAACCTCTCTGATATCCCTTATAGGTCACAAGTACGTCAGGTACAAGTCTAGAGAAGGGGTGAATAGACTTGTAAAATCTTTTTGCTAAATAACTATTTGAAAAAACACAGCCATAATATATTGCAGCTAAGATATCTCGACTGATATTAATGCAATTAAGGTGTATCAGCTGTAAAATAGTTTTGTGAAAGACAGCTGAATTTTAATGCAACAGTTAATATGAATGAAACATATAAGTATGATGTTGAAAACAGTAATCACATAGCACTTATAGTGGTTTTAGAGGTGGGGTTGTAACACCCCAAACTAGGCGGATATTACAGTGCCGTGAATCCCCGACTGGGACCCACCAGGCAAATGAAAATGAATGAATTACATAAGATAAATGTAGTACCGAACTACATTACAACAATAATTACTCCGATGAGGAGTTTAGTTACAACACACCAGGACAATACCGAATACTAGTGTATTTTATATGAAGATAAAATACACCACTCTGAATAATTAAACATCTCAAACGGAAGTTGCAGCGGAAATACACTTGACGGAAATAACTGACATGACTGAAATGACTGAAATAAACGGAAAGACTGGGGCCCCCTACTAGTATCACTGGGACTCCTCGACGTCAGCGTGTTCTCCCCGTGCCTTTGCCTTGCCAAGACCTGAAATACAAAATCCCCAAACGGGGTCAGTTACACAGAACAACAATCCTCAAGGGTTGAAAATACACAATTATGATTAACTGAAGTTATGAAATATTCTTAGTTATGAATTACGCTGAAGAGGAGTATCATAGTACGCCCGTAATGTTCTGTGTAAGTGTACAACACCCGTCCGTGTACCTAATTAGTCTCACGGTGTAACGCTTTCCCGTGTGCACGGTCTAATGTATCGGTGAACCCAATACAATAACCATCGTGTGCCCGACTAAAAATTCCACACAGCCACACCCGGCCACGCAATATGAACCCAGAAGGTCATATGAACGAGAATGACCGTAATGAATATCAATGAATAAATAATAATCTGACAAAGTCAAGAATGACTCACCGAAATGAGGGTAATAATGAAATGAATGATAGCTCAACGAAAGGATTGGAACCGTCGTTCCTTATGACTGAAGTGATTAATTGACAATAACAAGTTTTAATATGATTAATACAATGATGAATGAGTTATGATTATGAATGATCAACAACAAAAGGTATGAATATCCTTTTAACCGAGTAAGAATTAACTTACACAATACCGATGATAATGTCCTTCCACGAGCAACGTCCTAAATGAAATGTCGGTCGCTCGAACAACCTTGAACAATAATAGTTACCAACAACCGTTCAATACATGAATCAAATACGATCATAACCGACCCAAACGTCGATACAACAATATCCGAACTCGTAGATGAACTCTAACGAAAACATTGAGATACCCGTTGGTTAAAACCGAACCCGAATTATCGAACCAACTCCAACATGATTGATTCAAACCAGCAAAACATTATCAATGACATCAATAATCTCATAGAAGTCCACAATTTAAGTTTATAATAACGACAATCGGAAATCCCCAAAATAACCGAAGTCAACCCCAAGGGTTCTTAGAATAATTCCGAAAATAACCGTTTAAATCCGTAGGAATATATTTATCTAAGTTAGATAATCCATAACTAACATATTCCAATGATAATCCAAGCTTACGAAGAAATCGGAAGGAGAACCCAAAATCCGAAATTCTAGATCCAAGAGATTAATACCTTTGATTCGATGAGATGAAGATGATGAAATGATGATTAATCCGAAAGATGAGCTTGAAGATGATGATTGATGATTACACCTCGAAGAATCCTCTCTGGATCGCTCGAAATCGCCCAAAACTATCGAAGGAATGAAATGAGATGAGTAAATGACGAAGTCTGACTAATCGTCGATTTATAGTCGGTCTGTGTTAGCGTGCGCTAGCCTTGTGCGTAGCGTGCGCTAACGAGTAATTTGGGTAGTCCAGTACCTTTGTCCGAACACGGTAGCGCGCGCTACGTACCTTCTTGTAGCGTGCGCTACGGCCATATTACTAGCGTGCGCTAAGATCCATTATTAGCGTGCGCTAACGAAATATTGATGCCCAGTACTGGAGTCCAGAAAACTGTCTGCCCTTTGATCTGACCTCGATAGCGTGCGCTACAACCATAGTTTAGCGTGCGCTAATATATCGGTTGCGTACGCTAACAACACATAGCGTGCGCTATGAAATAATCGATGCGATCCGGTAGCCCCGGACTCAACCTTTGATCCGTCCCTAGCGCGCTACTCCACACATATAGCGTGCGCTACTACAACCCGTTAGCGCGCTACTTACCACTCGTAGCGTGCGCTACAAATAATCTCACTGCAGTCAGTACCTTACGGATCGGCCCAGACAACCTTAGCGTGCGCTAAAGCTGAGTGGTAGCGTGCGCTACCTATACCCAATTAGCGTACGCTAAAAGGAGTATGTAGCGTGCGCTACTCCTCACGCACAGCTCGCAACGAAATGACAATGATGATAAACGCGGCACGAGACTCCAATCCGATTAGTGATGAATGACGATTGATACACGATACAATTACTCTGAATGATGAATACCATGACTGAATCTGAGTGACAATTGATTAATAATGAGTGAAAATTACTGAGTATCAATTACTGAATGACAAATACTGAATGATAATTACTGAATTACAACCGGGTATTACATACACCCCCCCTTAAAAGAGTTTCGTCCCCGAAACTAAGGGTAAACAACTCGGGATATGAACTATCCCTCACGATCTGCAAACAATAAAGTCCAAAAAGTTCTCGGGACCAAATCAATTGCACGCCCAAGTCCCCAAGTCTTGACGTCTCGGATCACAGTGAACGATCTCCCGAATATCACGAAGTCTCGGTACGACACCAAAAGGAATGCATCAAACGATCTCAAAATCTCAAGGTTCTCAAATACGATCATTATAAGATAGATCAAAAATAAATGATCCACAACCACGACACATTATTACGGATTGAGTTATATAGTCATCTGAAAGACAAGGCTATATATCAAATGTACCCAACATCGATATCCTCCAAATCATCGATCTCCTCGATCCCAACGATTCAACGAAGACCCAAATCTGAACTCACTGCTTAAAATGACCCCGAAAGGTTACCAAAACAAGAGTGACTAAGATGAATGATAAATGATTAGAAATCCGACAAGGATCAAGAATAACTCGCCGAGGTGAACTAATAACGAAATGAGTGATAACTCAAATGAAATTATTGGAATCATTATTCCCCGAGAAGTGAATGATTGGTTGATAAATATAAGTCTTAACGTGATTGATATATGATGAATGACCTATGCGAACAATTGAACGACGATGAAATGAATGATTATCCTATTACCGAGCAAGAATTAACTTGCTCAACACCGGTGATGAATGTCCTGTTGTATCACTGTTTAAGCAAACAACAGTCGAACTCGTCGTCTGAGATGAAGATGCTCTCCCAGCATGAATACGACCAGAAACGATCTCTTGGACGTCGGAGTCCGATGTTCCTCTGAACTCTTTCCATACCGACGCAGGAAAGTCACGTGATAATTACAGATCTCGTATGAAGATTGCATTATGATTACGAGACGGAATGATAACGATGAGCATACATGCTCTAACAAAATGGATGCATTAATAATGCAATAAAACGATCGTCGACATGACGCCGTAATATGAGAAGATCGCATGAAAAATCAAGTGAGGTGACAAGCCTATCTGATGAAATTCCTGAAATGATTACCTTGAACAAGTTCACAAGATTGAAAAAATTTGCTTCACAAGATCAACAACTGAACCGTGAGATGGACTGGATGGTTAATAAATTAATCGAACAATGAGATTGACTCCGTGATGAATGAATTAATTGAACAATGAGATTAACTGAGTGATGAATGAATTAATTGAACAATGAGGTTAACTGAGTGATGAATGAATTGACTGAACAATGAGATTGACTGAGTGATGAATGAACTAATTGAACAATGAGGTTAACTGAGTGATGAATGAATTGACTGAACAATGAGATTGACTGAGTGATGAATGAACTAATTGAACAATGAGGTTAACTGAGTGATGAATGAATTGACTGAACAATTTTTTTTTTTTTTTTTTAGAAAATCCTTCCACAAACCGCCGATAATAGCCGGCTAATCCGAGGAAGCTTCGGATTTGCTTAACATTCTTCGGAGGTGACCAATCTTGGATAGCCTTCGTCTTCTGAGGATCAACACGCACTCCATCTGATGAAATTACAGGTCCGAGATAAGTCTCCTCGGACATCCAGCAGTCTCATTTGGAAATCTTCCCATAAAGTTGCTCTCGTCTTAACACGTCGGAAACCTGATGAAAATGAACCTCGTGTTCCCCCCGGTCACGAGAATAATCAAAATGTCATCGATGAAGACAACAACAAACTGATCCAAAAGTCGATGAAAACCTGATTCATTAACTCCATGAATACCGCAGGTGCAATAATCAACCCAACCGGCATAACCGCAAACTCATAATGACCATAGCGTGTTCGAAAAACCGTCCTCGTGATATCCGACTCTCGAATCCGCAACTGATGATATCCAGATCTTAAGTCGATCTTGGAAAATACTGAAGCTCCCTGAAGTTGATCCAAAAGATCGTCGATACGGGGTAGAGGATACTAATCTTGATCCTCACCCTGTTCAACTCCTGATAATAATACACACACGAACGAACCATGCCTCTCTTTGACAGATAATATTGGTGCTCCCCACGGGGACACACTCGGTCGGAGATAACCTTCTCGAACTATTCCTCAAGTTGAATCTTCAACTCCTGCATTTGGTCGGGGCCATCCGATACGGTGTCTTCGATAATGGGGACGTACCGGCTCCAACTCACTCCTGAATTCCACTACTCTATGAGAAAGCAACCAGATAACTCGTCTGGAATACATCGTCAAACGATGACAATGATACCACGAATGATTGAACATTTCGATTGCCCGAGAATGGTCAATCGATAAAAAGTGATACAATGAATGATTGAACATCTCGATTGCCTTAGAAGTGCCAATCGATGAAAATGATACAATGAATGATTGAATAACTCGATTGCCTTAGAATGGCCAATCGATGAAAATGATACAATGAATGATTGAATAACTCGATTGCCTTAGAAAGGCCAATCGATGAAAATGATACAATGAATGATTGAATAGCTCGATTGCCTTAGAAAGGCCAATCGATGAAAATGATACAATGAATGATTGAATAGCTCGATTGCCTTAGAAAGGCCAATCGATGAAAATGATACAATGAATGATTGAACAACTTGCTTGCGGAATTTCTCTGCTTCCATCATATTAGTAATCCTTCTGGGACAACGGGGATTACCTCCCTGAAGTACCCATTAGACGACCAACGACGAAAATGATAGTGACCATGCGCTTTCGAACATTGAGAACGGCATCATGACAATCCATCTAATTAACACTCAATATTACATCCTCCTTAGATAAATTCACCACGATTAGGTCCACTAACCAATTGCGGTCATTAAGCTTACCTTGGTATGATTTCCGAAAATCTTCTATCGTCAGGTACACCGATGGTATGAGGTCCACACGCAATAGGACTATCTAAATTAAGTTTATTCAATCATGACTTGAAAATGAACGAATGTGGTGCACCAGTATCAAAAGGTACACACGGGTTGAAATAAAATTACGAGTATACCTGAAATCATTCGGGCCACCGGATCGTCGATCCTCCTCATCACATGAATCTGGGATTTGCCGGCCCCCGAACCGGACGCTCCCGTCTGATAAATACGAGCTCCAACTCTATTTGCTTCCATTGTCTTAAACGACGTTGACAAAGCAGTCTGATTCTGAAACGCTGGTTGCTTCGGGGCCTGAGATGCCACCGGAGCCGACTTGGAGTTCTTTAGGCAAAAACGGGCCTTATGCCCAAAATTTCCACAATTATGACATGTGATAGACGGCGTCGTACACCTAGTACTGAAATGGCCCGGCACCCCACAGTTGAAACAGATGATGGCCGAACTGGCTGCTCGGGACTGAGATCCCGCAGGACTAGGTGTCGTAGGAGGACGCTCAGAAACGGTAGGACCCGCACGAGGTTTCTTGAAGGTTGACTGACCGCCTTCGGATTGATTACGCTTCGTTGATTTCTTGCTGACGAATGAAGGTTGTTGTTCAGCACTTTCCTTAGCAGCTGGCTCATACGGGAGGGTTCTCTCGATTAATCCAGCCAGAGTGGCGCAATGATGATTGAGCAATTGCACATGGGTCATCATGGCCTGCATAAAAGTGAGTGGATCAACCCGAACATCTTCTGATCGAGCCGAGTCCTGGGCACGATTTCCCGACAGCGAGTGATTATTTCCCGGGTTTCGGCCCGCACCGCGGCCTCTCCCCATACTGAAGTAGGAAGGTCGCATAATGATTATATTTCTCGCATGAGTATCACATTATGATTATATTATAAAATGATGAAAATGAGCATACACGCTCAAATACAGCGATTACATGAATGATTAATTGACGTGACATGATTATCTGATGAAATTATCAAATGATTATCTTGAACAATTTAACAAGATTGAAGATATGATCTTCAAGATCAACAACTGAGTAATGAAATGAATTGAGTGATTAATGAGTTAACATTATCGACTTGATCACAATTGAAATTGATGAATGAGGATTGTTAACTAATGAATTATGAATGAATGATTATTGCCAGAAATTATACCATGGCATCAGAAATCTTACAGTTCTTGGTGTGATTGGCTCGGCATTTGCACAGGTCACACGTGACGCGAAAGTCCAATGATACTAGTCCGATGACGATGATTTCAAATGAGACATGACTTGGAGGGTAGTATTCAAAACCACGCTCCGATACCAACTCTGTAACACCCCAAACTAGGCGGATATTACAGTGCCGTGAATCCCCGACTGGGACCCACCAGGCAAATGAAAATGAATGAATTACATAAGATAAATGTAGTACCGAACTACATTACAACAATAATTACTCCGATGAGGAGTTTAGTTACAACACACCAGGACAATACCGAATACTAGTGTATTTTATATGAAGATAAAATACACCACTCTGAATAATTAAACATCTCAAACGGAAGTTGCAGCGGAAATACACTTGACGGAAATAACTGACATGACTGAAATGACTGAAATAAACGGAAAGACTGGGGCCCCCTACTAGTATCACTGGGACTCCTCGACGTCAGCGTGTTCTCCCCGTGCCTTTGCCTTGCCAAGACCTGAAATACAAAATCCCCAAACGGGGTCAGTTACAAAGAACAACAATCCTCAAGGGTTGAAAATACACAATTATGATTAACTGAAGTTATGAAATATTCTTAGTTATAAATTACGCTGAAGAGGAGTATCATAGTACGCCCGTAATGTTCTGTGTAAGTGTACAACACCCGTCCGTGTACCTAATTAGTCTCACGGTGTAACGCTTTCCCGTGTGCACGGTCTAATGTATCGGTGAACCCAATACAATAACCATCGTGTGCCCGACTAAAAATTCCACACAGCCACACCCGGCCACGCAATATGAACCCAGAAGGTCATATGAACGAGAATGACCGTAATGAATATCAATGAATAAATAATAATCTGACAAAGTCAAGAATGACTCACCGAAATGAGGGTAATAATGAAATGAATGATAGCTCAACGAAAGGATTGGAACCGTCGTTCCTTATGACTGAAGTGATTAATTGACAATAACAAGTTTTAATATGATTAATACAATGATGAATGAGTTATGATTATGAATGATCAACAACAAAAGGTATGAATATCCTTTTAACCGAGTAAGAATTAACTTACACAATACCGATGATAATGTCCTTCCACGAGCAACGTCCTAAATGAAATGTCGGTCGCTCGAACAACCTTGAACAATAATAGTTACCAACAACCGTTCAATACATGAATCAAATACGATCATAACCGACCCAAACGTCGATACAACAATATCCGAACTCGTAGATGAACTCTAACGAAAACATTGAGATACCCGTTGGTTAAAACCGAACCCGAATTATCGAACCAACTCCAACATGATTGATTCAAACCAGCAAAACATTATCAATGACATCAATAATCTCATAGAAGTCCACAATTCAAGTTTATAATAACGACAATCGGAAATCCCCAAAATAACCGAAGTCAACCCCAAGGGTTCTTAGAATAATTCCGAAAATAACCGTTTAAATCCGTAGGAATATATTTATCTAAGTTAGATAATCCATAACTAACATATTCCAATGATAATCCAAGCTTACACGAAGAAATCGGAAGGAGAACCCAAAAATCCGAAATTCTAGATCCAAGAGATTAATACCTTTGATTCGATGAGATGAAGATGATGAAATGATGATTAATCCGAAAGATGAGCTTGAAGATGATGATTGATGATTACACCTCGAAGAATCCTCTCTGGATCGCTCGAAATCGCCCAAAACTATCGAAGGAATGAAATGAGATGAGTAAATGACGAAGTCTGACTAAGCTGTCAATTTATAGTCATCGAGGTTAGCGTCGCTAGCCTTGTGCGTAGCGTGCGCTAACGAGTAATTTGGGTAGTCGGTACCCCTTTGTCAGAACACGGTAGCGCGCGCTCGTACCTTCTTGTAGCGTGCGCTACGGCCGTATTACTAGCGTGCGCTAAGATCCATTATTAGCGTGCGCTAACGAAATATTGATGCCCGATCGGAGTCCAGAAGCATGCGCCCTTTGATCGACCTCGATAGCGTGCGCTACAACCATAGTTTAGCGTGCGCTAATATATCGGTTGCGTCGCTAACAACAACACATAGCGTGCGCTATGAAATAATCGATGCGATCCGGTAGCCCCGGACTCAACGATCCGTCCCTAGCGCGCTACTCCACACATATAGCGTGCGCTACTACAACCCGTTAGCGCGCGCTACTTACCACTCGTAGCGTGCGCTACAAATAATCTCACTGCAGTCCGGTACCTTACGGATGCGGACAACCTTAGCGTGTGCTAAAGCTGAGTGGTAGCGTGCGCTACCTATACCCAATTAGCGTACGCTAAAAGGAGTATGTAGCGTGCGCTACTCCTCACGCACAGCTCGCAATGAAATGACAATGATGATAAACGCGGCACGAGACTCCAATCCGATTAGTGATGAATGACGATTGATACACGATACAATTACTCTGAATGATGAATACCATGACTGAATCTGAGTGACAATTGATTAATAATGAGTGAAAATTACTGAGTATCAATTACTGAATGACAAATACTGAATGATAATTACTGAATTACAACCGGGTATTACAGGGGTAATCCTCTACTAGTTCACTTCTCTCCCAACCAGTTGGAGATAAATTCACTATAACTTTCAACCAGTGAAATCTTGTTACAATGAATTTAGTTACAACAACTTTCAACCAGTGAAAATCCGTGACCGTTGTAACTCCTTCCCTTGGTTGCCTAACACCTCTTGATCGAAAACCCTTGGATGCCTCAACAACTTGCAAGTTGCCTATCACCTTCGAATCAAGACCCGTGGATGACTTACAACCTCTTACTCTCAAGAACCTCGTTCAAGAAAGTACTCCGTACTCAAACTTTAGGACAAAAGTGTTTGTTTTCTCCAACTTCTTAAGAGATTCTCTGTATTTGATACTCTATGATCTTGCTCTTCACGATGCTATAGATGTATATTGCTTTCGTTTGCTTTGATTGTTTGTAGGTGTAGTTCGCATCGTACTTTTGCTCAAGCGTTCTTCAGATACTTATTGTATAATTCTTAAGCTCTTCATAGTCGTTGCATCTTGGAACAAATCTGTTCGTTGGAGAGTGGACTCATTGTTTAGCTTTTCTTATCTTTGCACGACTTTATCTCTTTCTTTAAATCCAACTGTATGAAGACGTAGGATTGCTATGCCGTTTTTCTTTGATTACTATATTTCGAAAGTCTTCAGGGCGCGAATCTCGATGAATATTCTATTCCTTAAATTCCGGGAATGAATTACTTTGTCTCCTTGGCTTTAATTTCGTCTACATGTGATTTGCCATATTTGTTGACTTTTCAACGTTTGCTGATGTGGGCATAACTGTTGTCCAAAAGCTCGACTGATAATACTTCTTGGCTGCTTTTCTGCCTTGGTCAAACCCAGATGATGTATCGGTCAATCCCAGCTGATATTTTGTCTTGGTAAAAGTCAGCTGATATTTCGTCTGTTCCATACTTGGTAAGAATCCTGTCTTGAAAAAACTCAGCTGTACTTTTGACTTAGTCAAACCCGACTGATATTTGTTTTGACCGAAAACCGGACCGATGTTTCATCTATTCAAACTCAGCTAATATTTCTTTGACCAAAACCCGACTGATATGTTATCTAGTCAAACTCAGCTGATACTTTTGTTTGATCAAACCCGACTGATGTTTTATATGGTCAAACTTAGCTGATATTTTTATTTGACCAAGCCCGACTGATCAACATGACCAATGCCTATTCTTTTAAAGGCCTATAGAAGATACTCATTTGGTTCTTCTTTATAATTCCGAGTACATAAAACCAAACCCGACAGTTTCCGCCAAATCAAAAATTGAGTTTGCAATTGATGTTATGCCAGAGACCACCCCTATTTCCAGAGCCCCATACAGAATGGCACCAACAGAATTGAAAGAATTAAAAATTCAGCTACAAGAATGATTTGATAAGGGATTCATCCATCCTAGTTGTTCACCTTTGGGGACCGCCTGTCTTTTTTGTGAAAAAGAAAGATGGCACATGGCGATTATGCATTGACTACAGAGAACTGAACAAAGTGACCATCAAGAACAAATATTCTCTTCCAATTATAGATGATTTATTTAATCAGTTGCAAGGAGCATCAGTAAGATTTATTTACATTCTGGATATCATAAACTGAAGGTCAAAGAAGAAGATATCCAAAAGATAGCGAACGCGATATGGTAACTAGGAATTTTTAGTGATTCCTTTTGGTTTGACAAATGCTCCTGCATCACTTATGGATCTAATGAACCGGGTATTCAAGGAGTTCCTTGATAAATTTGTGGTGGTGTTTATCGATGGTATCCTTATCTATTCACATGATATATATGAGCATAAAGAACACCTCAGAATTGTGCTTCAAATTCTCAAAGAAAAATAATTGTATGCTAAATTAAAGAAATGTGAATCTGGATAGAATAAGTGGTATTTCTAGGGCATGTGGTATCCAAGGATGACATTTCAGTTGATCCAAACAAGTCGGTGAGTAACTAGCCAACACTAACGAATGTATCAGAGGTTCGAAGTTTCTTAGGACTAGCCGGTTACTCCGACGGTTTGTACAAGGATTCTCAAAGATTGCAAACACATTGACAATGTTAACAAGGAAGAATGTGAAGTTTGTTTGGATTGATGCTTGTGAGAAGAGTTTCCATGAATTTAAGCGTAGATTAACTACAACTCTTGTACTTGCCACTCCTATAGGAACAAGTAGGTTTGTAGTTTACACTGATGTTTCTAAAAATGGTTTGGGTGTTGTATTGATGCAACATGGGAAGGTAATAGCCTATGCCTCCAGGCAATTAAAAGAGTCTGAAAAGAATTATCCAACACAAGATCTAGAACTTGTTGTTGTTGTCTTTGCACTAAAAATTTGGAGGCATTACCTATACGGTGAAAAGTGCAAAATCTATGCAGATCACAAAAGTATAAAATACTTATTTGTAATACCCGAGATTTCTGATATGTATTTGAACCTTGTGATATTGTAATTATTGCATTTTGATCTGAGTATTATTCCCCGTATTTCATGATCCGGTGTTGTTGAGCGCATGATTTCATGAATGTGTTCTAAATGGTGATTTTGCACATGTAGCGCACGCTATCGACTTAGCGTAGCGTACGCTAAATTGGGTTCGTAGCGCACGCTATGTATGAACCTTAGCGCACGCTATACGTAGTCAGCATGATTAAGATAGGGTGGTAGGTGAGATCGGCTGCGAATCTCAGTCGGATCATGTCGGGATGAACCTGGACGGCTTTCGGGAAAAGCGAGTCAGCCTTGATGGCGCACGCTACTGATATGAGGATAGTGCACGCTAAATGCTGAGTACAGTGAAGTCAGTAAGCTTCGTATGGCCGTTAGCGCACGCTATGGATAGGGACTAGCGCGCGCTAATAACCATTTCCTATATATAAGACAACACCCTTTTTCTTTTTTTTTTTTCAGTTTTCATCATTTCCCAAACCCGAATTCTGAGACATAGAGAGTCACTCTCTCCATCCTAAACCCTTCATATCATCATCCTAGCTCGAGTTGAAGATTGTAGATCATTGGAGATTGGTGTTCAAGCTCTCGGTGTGGGATTTCTTCAAGTTCCTCCTTGTTCTTCACTACATTGAGGTAGGTGATTCTTCACCAATATTAAGTAATGTTCTGAAGGACGTTTTGATCATGATTTGGGATTATCTAGTCAGTTAAATTCGTAAGTAGTCGAACATCATGTGTTAAGAAGGATATTTTCGATGTTTCGGTACTTATTCATCGTATAATCCATTGAACCTTTTTAGTGTATGGACTCCTAAGCATATTCATGTATCTTCAAAACCGATTATGACTAGTATATGGAGATTACCAAGTTCTTATGTCTTTACATAAAGGAATCATACGTTTTGGGACATGGAATGGATTGAACTTAGGATATTTTCTTGAAGATCAAGATGAATTATGGTGTTGTAATGATGATACGTATCCTTGTGTCTCGTAGTCATTTAATCCGTAAAGATCTTTCACAAACCGTATGAGCATGATATGCATGGAGATGGCATGTATTAACACTGAAGATTTCATGAGTTTCGTCACCATTAGATCAAGTTTCTGCCCAGTAGTAAACTGCCATGCACGGTTAGCGCACGCTAAGATATGTATATTAATGTGCGCTATCGGGAATGAGTAACGTACGCTACGTTTGGTACGTAACGTACGTTATGTCATCAGGCGAGTCAGTCGGCTGATCAGAGAGGACTGTCGGTACATAAGTTAGCGTATGCTAACGGGCAGGCTTAGCGCGCGTTATGTAGAGTACATAGCGTATGCTAAGTAGTTCAGACAGATTGCATTTTTAGAGCTTTCGGCCGTAGACAGGGTTGTTAGACATTCGTACGACATAAGATAAATTCTATATTATTTCTTTTGTTAAGGTTCGAGCTTGCTACGTTGATCGAAGGAGACGGCCTTCGAGTGTGTTGAGATCGTTGGAGTGATTTGTTCTTGCCATCTTTGAGGCAAGTATCGTATTTTAAGCTTATTGATATTGCATTATTGATCATGTGTACGATTTATTCGTGTTGTTGAACATGTGATTATATTCTTTGAGTTGTCATGATATTTATGTTGATGAACGTGTTGATTTGCATATGTGTATGCATAATTATAATGGTTGCGTTGAAAATGATCCGAGGGGATCATGAGGATCTATGTTGAGGGCGCTGGATCGAATGTCCACCATGCGTTGGTCCGATGGGATCATCATGGGGATCTATGCTGAGGGCGCTGGATCGTTGGACGGGTTTTCCACCATGCGTTGGTCCGACGGGATCATCATGGGGATCTATACCGAGGGCGCTGGATCGTTGGATTACCCTGTATTGTGTTGATGGAATTGTGAGGATTCACATCGTTGGATTCCGATGACGGAAGTCCGTTTTGTATGTTTTATGATGCATCGATGATTTATTTTATTACGATACTTGTACTAGCATTGTTTTGCTAACCCCTTCGGGGGTGGACATTTGTTTTGATGTTCAGGTAGCCGTGGAGCAGAAGGCGACCACGATGCAGGCATGACGATGAAGTGGCTCAGTGATGTGGATTATGTTGTCTTATTTTCCGGTTATTTCAGTACTCGAGTACGTTTATGTTGTTGTTGTCTTGGGAACATTTTGTAATAATGAACTTATTTGAATTGTCGAACGGGTTTGAATTTCCTTTCATTAATGACACTTTTGTATTATTTCTGTTGTCTTCAAATTAGCCTTGTAAATTCTTATATAAAGGATTTACGGCGCTGTAATTATTCCGAATATCTCGGGGTGTTACAGAATATGGTATCGGAGCTAAGATTCATGGATATCTTGGCAGTCGGGTTAGTTGGGTCTGTTTACGTTATTTGATTATTGGTCGTTTATAACATCACCGCTGAGCCAGCATCATCGTGAGGACTGTGGTTGTAAGTCTCCTAATCTTAAATATTACCGTTTTATTTAATTCCTATTTTGTGAATATTGACGGACTTTCTTTTAGAAAAGTTTGCCCTGGATATTGAGTATTTATGTTTGCAGTATATTGAGGGGTGGTCGTGGACGCGGACGTGGTCGTGGACGCGGACGTGGAAATGCGAGACAGGAGGATTTGGCGTCTACCCCAGAATTATCTGCCAGTCGAACCGATTCCCATTCGGGAGGGCAGCGGGGATCAGCTAATAATAATGCAGATCCTAACGTGCCGGGAGTGCTTCAACAGGTGGTTTCTCAGATAAACCAGTTTGCTCAGGTTGTTGATCGCATGCAGACGGCGATGGGACAGCAGCATAACGAGGATAATCGGGGAGACAAATGGCTTACTGAGGTGATCAAATTGCACCCTCCGAAATTTGATGGTTCTGCTGAGACGCTATCTTGGGATCATTGGCTGAAGGAGTTAGAGAAGATCTTTGCAGGGATTAACTGTCCCAACGACAGAAAGGTTCCGCTCGCCCAGTATCTTCTGACGGGGGAGGCTTTCGACTGGTGGGAGGCCATTCGACCTGAGGAGCATAATGCTGACTGGACGGAGTTCAAATTAATGATGGAAGTGCAATATTGTCCTTGCCCAGTTAGAGAGGCCCGAGTCCGGGAGTTTTTCTCCCCACAGAATTTAGAGGCATCTGTGACAGACGTGATTAAGACTTTTAATCACCAGCTGACTTATGTGCGCCACTTGGTCAGAACCGAGGCGAAGAGGATTTTCCATTTCGACATGCGGATGAAGCCGGAAATTCAGCAGTATATGTTCGGATTTGAATGTACCACCTTGCGACAGTATCAGGACAAAGCACTGGCCTATGATATGAAAGAGGCGGCAGTAGAAAAGTCAACGGAAGCAAAGAAGCAGAAAGTGTCTGGCAACTTCACGGAGAATAAGAGTAGTGGGCCCCGCAGGGGCTGTCCTCATTTCATTCATCCAGGAAGCCTCCGCATCCTTCTCGAGGTGGAAAGAAGTTCCGGGCAGCACCAACCGTTTCAGACGCAGGGAAGAAATGTTATAACTGTGGCAAAGCGGGGCATGTTCGACGTGGATTGCTTTTCTTGTGACTGTTTCGAGTGTGGAAAGGAAGGACATCGCGCAACATTTTGTGGAAATGCGACTCGATCTTTTGGTACTCACACTCCTGCACCGGTTCCGAAGGACACTAGCGTAAACAAGACGCAACAAAGTGGTTTCCAGCAGCAGAATGTTGGGAAAAGAGAAGCATCCAGCGCTGGGTCCGTTCCTCCGCGTATTTACGAGATGAAGAAGTCAGACGATCAGACCACGGCTGTTGCATCAGGTACGATTCAGATCCTTTTGCAACCAGTTAGTGTCTTATTCGATTCAGGAGCTACGCATTCTTTCATATCTTTGAACTGTGTTAATCGTTTGAAAATCTCGTGCTTGTATGATTGTGAACCTTATGTTGTGGGATTACCGAGCGGAGAGAAACTTGTGGGAACCCTAGAAACTAGAGATTTTCCAGTGACTATAGGAGGGAGAGATTGGCTATCAAATCTTATTATGGTCGACATCCTCGGTGACGATTTAATTCTCGGAGATGATTGGCTCAATCGTTGTGGAGCTATTCTGAATTACCGAAAGAGGGTCATTTCTATCATTGCTGATGACGGATCTGAACACTTATTCAGAGGGTGGAGACCGGGAATCTCAGGAAAATTGATCAAAGCGATGAAAGCAGCGAGATTGCTAAAGCAGGGTTGTTACGGATTTTCGTGTTATGCCATGAAGAAGGAAGAAGGAGTAGAGCTCTCATCTATTCCAGTTGTGAATGAATTTTCAGATGTATTCCCTGACGAACTACCTGGGTTACCTCCGCAGAGAGAAGTGGAGTTCACTATCGAATTAGAGCCTGGAGCCGCTCCTATTTCCAGAGCACCATACTGCATGGCGCTAACCGAGATATATGAACTAAAGAAGCAACTGGAAGAATTATTGCAGAAGGGTTACATTCAACCTAGCGTTTCTCCTTGGGGAGCACCCGTTCTCTTTGTCCGAAAGAAAGATGGATCCCTCCGATTATGTATTGATTACAGGGAGCTAAACAAGGTGACGATCAAGAACAAGTATCCTATACCTTGGATCGACGACTTGTTTGATCAACTGCAAGGGGCAAGGGTATTTTCGAAGATTGATTTGCGATCAGGATATCATCAGTTGAGAATTAAGGAAATGGATATACCGAAATCTGCTTTCAGATCCCGGTACGGGCACTATGAATTCCTGGTGATGCCATTCGGACTTACCAATGCTCCTACGGTATTTATGCAATTGATGAATCGGGTATTCTTAGTATACTTGGATAAATTTGTGGTAGTCTTCATCGATGACATCTTGATATATTCGAAGGATACAGAGGAGCATGCAGAGCATTTGCGTATCGTTTTGAGCACTTTGAGAAAGGAACATCTCTATGCAAAACTTTCCAAATGTGAATTCTGGCTCAAAGAGGTGACCTTCCTTGGGCATGTGATATCAGCTGACGGAGTTCAGGTGGACCCGAAGAAAGTCGAGGCAATCTTGGAATGGGGATCTCCTAATAATGTGAAAGAAGTCCGGAGTTTCTTGGGACTTGCCGGATATTATCGCCGTTTTGTAGAGGGATTTTCCAAAATTGCTGGTCCGCTCACTCAGCTGTTACAAAAAACTCAAAAGTTCACGTGGGATGAGAAATGCCAGGCTGGTTTTGATGAACTTAAGAAGAGACTGACGACAGCACCTATATTAGCATTACCAGATGGAGCTGATGGATTCATGGTATACAACGACGCTTCAAATCAGGGTCTGGAATGTGTGTTGATGCAAAAGGATAAGGTGATTGCCTATGCTTCTCGGCAGTTGAAACCATATGAAGTAAATTACCCGACTCATGATCTGGAATTAGCAGCTGTGGTCTTTGCCTTGAAAAGTTGGCGACATTATTTATACGGCACTCATTGTCAGATCTTTACAGATCATAAAAGCCTCAAGTACATTTTCAGTCAGAAAGAATTAAACATGAGGCAGAGAAGGTGGCTGGAATTGATCAAGGATTACGACTTGGAAATTCTCTATCATCCGGGTAAAGGAAACGTAGTAGCCGATGCATTGATCCGTAAACCTGTTTCTCTTCGAGTGTTGGAAGCACTTACGTCCCAAACCACCATTCAACGAGAACTGATCCGCGAAGGGATTGAAGTATGGTCACCAGCAATCCAAGGGCAACTATATGTGATGGAACTGACTTCGTCACTAGTCGAGGAAATCAAATCCAAGCAGTTGAACGATTCTCTGATTCTTCGGTTATGTGACGAAGTAAAGAAAGGAAAGTCCCCAGGATTCGTGATATAAGAGGATGTAGTTCTGAGATTTCAGAGTCGACTTTGCGATCCCGATGATGATGATTTGAGGCGGACAATTCTGAAGGAAGCTCACAGCGCGCCCTATTCTATTCACCCGGGCAGTAGTAAGATGTATGAGGATATAAAACAAAATTTCTGGTGGGGAAATATGAAGAAAGACGTAGCAGAGTACGTTTCGAAGTGTTTGACTTGTCAGCAGGTTAAGATTGAACATCAACGACCTGCCGGAATGTTAAAGCCGCTTCCGATCCCTGAGTGGAAGTGGGAGGATATCTCGATGGATTTCATCACCAATATGCCAAGGACCAAGATGGGAATGAACATGATTTGGGTTATAGTCGATCGACTAACCAAGTCGGCTCATTTCCTAGGAATTAAGGACACATGGGGACCCGAGAAATTAGCACGAGTATTTATTGCAGAGATAGTCAAATTGCATGGGACGCAGAAGACCATTATTTCAGATCGAGATGGTCGCTTCGTGTCGCACTTCTGGAAGGCAGTTCACAGGGCTTTGGGGACCGAGCTAAACTTTAGCATGGCTTATCATCCCCAAACGGACGGTCAGTCCGAAAGGACTATACAAATAGTAGAAGACATGCTTAAAGGTTGTGCTTTGGATTGGTCAACTGATTGGGAAGTTCACTTGCCATTGATTGAATTCACCTACAACAATAGTTGGCATGCTTCTATTAAGATGGCACCATTTGAAGCTTTGTACGGGAGAAGATGCCGATCACCCCTGTGCTGGGATAATTCTTCGGACTTGATTGGGACAGAACCGGAATTGATAGTTCAGACTCAAGAGAAGATAGCTTTGATTCGGGAAAGACTGTTGACTGCCCAGAGTCGACAGAAGTCTTATGCAGATATACGTCGTCGCCCTCTAGAGTTCGACATTGGGGACCACGTACTATTGAAGGTGTCTCCTACACAAGGAATTTTCCGTTTTGGGAGGAAAGGTAAGCTAAGTCCAAGATATATCGGACCATTTGAGATCCTCGAGAGAGTTGGGGATTTAGCATACAGGTTGGCCTTACCGCCATCGCTGAGTCACGTTCACAATGTGTTTCACGTATCCCAATTGCAGAAGTATGTACCGGATCCCAGTCATATCATTGAGTTCGATGAGATCGAGATAGCTATTGACGGCACCTTCGAGGAGAGACCAATCAAGATACTTGAGAGTCGGATAAAACAATTGAGGAATAAACCAATACCCTTAGTTAAAGTACAATGGTCACGGCACGGAGTTGAATAGGCCACTTGGGAAACGGAGGACAAAATGAAGACTAGGTATCCAGAGTTGTTTTCATCTTAAGTTTCGGGACGAAACTTCTTTTTAGGGATAAAGGATGTAATACCCGAGATTTCTGATATGTATTTAAACCTTGTGATATTGTAATTGTTGCATTTTGATCTGAGTATTATTCCCCGTATTTCATGATCCGGTGTCGTTGAGCGCATGATTTCATGAATGTGTTCTAAATAGTGATTTTGCACATGTAGCGCACGCTATCGGCTTAGCGTAGCATACGCTAAATTGGGTTCGTAGCGCATGCTATGTATGAACCTTAGCGCACGCTATATGTAGTCAGCATGATTAAGACAGGGTGGTAGGTGAGATCGGCTGCGAATCTCGGTCGGATCATGTCGGGATGAACCTGGACGCCTTTTGGGAAAAGCCAAGTCAACGCAGTAGCGCACGCTACTGATATGTGGATAGTGCACGCTAAATGCTGAGTACAGTGAAGTTAGTAAGCTTCGTATGGCCGTTAGCGCACGCTATGGATAGGGACTAGCAAGCGCTAATAACCATTTCCTATATATAGGACAACACCCTTTTTCTTTTTTTTTTTTTCAGTTTTCATCATTTCCCAGACCCGAATTCTGAGACATAGAGAGTCACTCTCTCCATCCTAAACCCTTCATATCATCATCCTAGCTCGAGTTGAAGATTTTAGATCATTGGAGATTGGTGTTCAAGCTCTCGGTGTGGGATTTCTTCAAGTTCCTCCTTGTTCTTCACTACTTTGAGGTAGGTGATTCTTCACCAATATTAAGTAATGTTCTGAAGGACGTTTTGGTCATGATTTGGGATTATCTAGTCAGTTAAATTCGTAAGTAGTCGAACATCATGTGTTAGAAGGATATTTTCGATGTTTCGGTACTTATTCATCGTATAATCCATTGAACCTTTTTAGTGTATGGACTCCTAAGCATATTCATGTATCTTCAAAACTGATTATGACCAGTATATGGAGATTACCAAGTTCTTATGTCTTTACATAAAGGAATCATACATTTTGGGACATGGAATGGATTGAACTTAGGATATTTTCTTGAAGATCAAGATGAATTATGGTGTTGTAATGATGATCGTATCCTTGTGTCTCGTAGTCATTTAATCTGTAAAGATCTTTCACAAACCGTATGAGCATGATATGCACGGAGATGGCATGTATTAACACTGAAGATTTCATGAGTTTCATCACCATTAGATCAAGTTTCTGCCCAGTAGTAAACTGCCATGCACGGTTAGCGCACGCTAAATATGTATATTAACGTGCGCTATCGGGAATGAGTAACGTACGCTACGTTTGGTACGTAACATACGTTATGTCATCAGGCGAGTCAGTCGGCTGATCAGAGAGGACTGTCGGTACATAAGTTAGCGTATGCTAGACTTCGTCGTTTACGTACGCTAACGGGCAGGCTTAGCGCACGTTACGTAGAGTACGTAGCGTACGCTAAGTAGTTCAAGCAGATTGCATTTTTAGAGCTTTCGGCCGTAGACCGGGTTGTTAGACATTCGTACGACATAAGATAAATTCTATATTATTTCTTTTGTTAAGGTTCGAGCTTGCTACGGTGATCGAAGGAGACAGCCTTCGAGTGTGTTGAGATCGTTGAAGTGATTTGTTCTTGCCATCTTTGAGGCAAGTATCGTATTTTAAGCTTATTGATATTGCATTATTGATCATGTGTACGATTTATTCGTGTTGTTGAACATGTGATTATATTCTTTGAGTTGTCATGATATTTACGTTGATGAACGTGTTGATTTGCATATGTGTATGCATAATTATAATGGTTGCGTTGAAAATGATCCGAGGGGATCATGAGGATCTATGTTGAGGGCGCTGGATCGAATGTCCACCATGCATTGGTCCGACGGGATCATCATGGGGATCTATGCTGAGGGCGCTGGATCGTTGGACGGGTTTTCCACCATGCGTTGGTCCGATGGGATCATCATGGGGATCTATACCGAGGGCGCTGGATCATTGGATTACCCTGTATTCTGTTGATGGAATCGTGAGGATTCACATCGTTGGATTCCGATCACGGAAGTCCGTTTTGTATGTTTTATGATGCATCGATGATTTATTGTATTACGATACTTGTACTAGCATTGTTTTGCTAACTCCTTCGGGGGTGGACATTTGTTTTGATGTTCAGGTAGCCGTGGAACGGGGAAGCAGCCACAGTACCGACATGACGATGAAGTGGCTCAGTGATGTGGATTATGTTGTCTTATTTTCCGGTTATTTCAGTACTCGAGTACGTTTATGTTGTTGGTGTCTTGGGAACATTTTGTAATAATGAACTTATTTGAATTGTCGAACGGGTTTGAATTTCCTTTCATTAATGACACTTTTGTATTATTTCTGTTGTCTTCAAATTAGCCTTGTAAATTCTTATATAAAGGATTTACGGCGCTGTAATTATTCCGAATATCTCGGGGTGTTACATTATTCACACAGAAAGAGTTGAAATGCAACAATGGAGATGGTTAGAATTGGTGAAAGACGATGAATGTGTGATCTATCATCCATATCAGGCAAATTTGGTTACAGATGCACTAAGTAGAAAGTATTTGTCTTCCTTTCTTATCATGCAGAAGCCACTATTATTAGACTTGTAAAAATTAGAATTAGAAATTATGCCAAAAGTAAGGTGTGTTCGTTGTCAGCACTTATATTGAAACTTGCACTTTAAGATATAATCAAAGAAACCCAGAAGGTTGATCAGTATATAGACAGATTGAGGGAAAAAGTAGATGTAGGCAAAGTACCAAACTTCTCAGTCTCTAATGATAAAACATCACGATATAAAGGGAGACTATGCGTGCCGGCCGATGCAACCATTATAGGGGACATTTTGATGGAAGCTCATTCCAGTCCTTATTCAATACATCCAGGTAGCCCAAAATGTATAAAGACTTGCAGCAACATCATTGGTAGCCTAACATGAAGAAGGATATTGCAAAATTCGTGGCAGAATGTCTAATTTGCCAACAGATCAAAACTAAACATCAATGACCAGTAGGATTGTTGAAGCCTTTACTAATTCCGGAATAGAAATGGAAACAAATTACAATGGATTTTGTGCTTGGGCTACCATGAACTCAAAGTGGATATAATTTAATATGGGTGATTGTCGATAGATTGACCAAGTCTACTCATTTCCTTCCAGGGAAATCCACATATAATATGGATCGATACGCTCTGGAATATATTAAAAAGATAGTCTGAATACACCGGGTGCTAGTATCAATAGTATCTGACAGGGACCCTAAATTCACATTTGCATTTTGAAAGAGTTTACATAATGTAATGGGTACGAAGCTTGCATTCAGCACATCATTTCATCTACAAAGTGATGGATAGTTCGAAAGGGTTATTTATATACTCGTAGCTATGTTGAGATCATGCATACTGGATTTCGAGGGCAGTTGGGACACAAAGCTTCCATTGGTAAAGTTCACCTACAATAATAGTTACCAATCTACAATTGGGATGGCACCTTATGAAGCATTTTATGGGAGAAAATGAAGATCTCCCATACATTGCGATGAAGTTGGAGAAAGAAGTCTACTGGTGTTGGGATTCGCATACAAAAACGAAGGGCGCAGCGGAAGCGGAAAACACAAGTGCAATACGAATCCCTTTAGAGGATCTATTCAAGCTTCGTATATACGAATATAAAACGAACAAAGAGGAAGATATGAAATCATACCCTTGTAGTCCGTTGATCAAATTATTGTGAAGATTGCGATCTCCACCATAAAACCGATTCATCAAGCTTTTGGTGATCTCTGCCAAGAATCCGATTCGTCAAGCTCTTGATGATCTCCGAGCCCCGAAAGCACGGTGCCTCTACTTATCACGCATCGGAAGTCGACCGGAATAACTCCCACCTTGTTATACTCCAAGGATACGGCTAGAACAATGTGGTTGAAGCTATTGAAATTAATTGATACACTCCTTGTGTACTTATTAATTTTCTCTCTTGATTTTCGTAAGCACTCAAAGTGTATTTGAAAATTCTTCTCTCACAATCTTCTCCAATAAGGTGATGAAGTGAAGAAGAAAGATGAAGAAGACAAAAGAAAACTCTCTCCCCACAATCCTTGAATGAGTTCGCCGTGATATACCATGATGAGAGGTGAGTTTTTATTGTTTTTGTTCAACTCCTTTTTCTTAGTCAATGATATCCCCATCTTCATTTTTCATATAAAAATGAAACAAATCTTTCCATTGACTTCTTTTATTTTCCACCATGTTAGGTGGAATCAAAGACTAATTTAAAGACAAAAGGGAGGGGCAACCACTAGAAGGAATTAGAAGAGTCCGGGTCGTTTTGGACTATCGTGTTTCCAAATAGATAAACTCCATTCCGTTCCGATGTATTTATATCAATTAATTAATCCAATTAATTAATTATATCAAATACAAAATAATATAATTAATTTCTCCAATAAATAATTATATTTATGAATTAAACTAATCACCCAGTAATTTATTTAATTCATCAGGCCGTAAATTAATTTTTCAATAAATTAATTTAGACATCCAATGTCCCAATATTAATTAGACATGCAATGTCCAATAAATTAGATATCCAATATCTAATATTACTAAAGAGAGAACAAGCTCGATTTATTCCATCGTCAATCCTATTGCGCGACTCGGTAGGTCCATCCCAGTTAGCAATGGGAGGAACCAAAGAGTAATAGCACCACCTAGCCAGCCTGCGGCCTACACTGTAACCTAACTGAGAATGAATGATGGAGATCATTACAAAACTTTTCTGTCGTGAACACCAGTATACGTATAAACCCTTCTTTCAAATGTCCCGATCAAGTTATAGGGTCACGGTCAGTCAAACCCTATATGTACTTGATGATATGCATGAGTTAATGCAAATCTAGATCATCAAGCTCTTGTGTATCTAATACAACTACCTCCAATGCTTTGGCCAAAGACTTATGATCTCATCTGCCAATAATTGCATATGACATATACCCGTTCACTAACAGGAGAAAGAATTCTATCTTGGTATTTAGTAGAACCTGCTACTTGCACGTCGAGGTTGACCCCCACCTTCCGGTTTTCTGGGTCGAACTACTCTAATGAAAATCTTAACGTCACAAGCACATCCCTAGTAAATCCTCAAGTCCAAGGTTCACGAATGCCTATCACAACCTTTCGATTCCATCATTGACTGTCTCAGAGTGAAATCTGTGTGACGAATCGAGGGTGAGTCGGTTCGAGTATACTAATATCATTACCATTAGTGATCGACATGCACTCTCTAAGTCAAAGAACACATCATACAAGTCTTCGCATAAACTTAACGCCCAATCAGGTTTCATCGAATTGCGAACGATTAAGTATCTGAGCCATAAACTTTTCCAGTGCCGATCCCCTTATCCAATATGGAGTGGAGTCTTTTGCTCCCAAATACACGGACTAGTTTCTATATATATATTTACGAGTCAGGAATGCCAGTGACTACCAGTAAATAAAGAAACATACAATTACCTTCTGATAATGATTTACATAATAACAAGTACAATGCCCTCACTCTAACATCCTCCGGGTAGCATTCGAGGGCATACTCCTAACAATCTCTCACTTGCACTCAATGCCACACACTATGGTATCTAATACCCATGTACTCCAGATGACGCTCCAAGCTCATCTGAGAAAGTGGCTTTCAGTGGATCAGTGACGTTGTCTACTGAGTCTACTCTATGCAGCACAATGTATCCTTTGCGAACAAATTCTCTCACGAGATGATACTTTCTCTCAATGTGTTTTGTGCTGTTGTGAGACCTCGGCTCCTAGGCCTGTTCTACCGCTCCATTATTATCGTATAAAAACGAAAATAGGCAGCGCAGCACATGGTGTCACTTGAAGTTCACCCTGTTAGTTTTTAATCCAAAACCCTTCCTTTGGAGGCCTCCGAGGTACTCAGCCTAACAGGTGGAATCAGCAGTCGCGCTATGCTTGGCACTATGCCAAGACACTGCTCCTCCATTATGAGTAAAATGTAGCCAGAAGTAGACACAAAGTCGTCTTTCTATCCTTAGAAGTCTGAATCAGTGAAGCCCGTCATATTCAGTTCTCCACCGCCATACATAAGAACTGGATCTCTAGTCCTTTTAAAGTACTTGACAACATTCTTTTTGGCGGTCCAATGTTCCCTACCTTGGTTTGCCTAAAACCTACTTACCACGCTCCCAGAATGCGTAATGTCGGGTCTCAACAGAACAAGGCTACCCACGGCCGAAGCATATGGTATATTACTCATTTCTTTTCGTTGTTCCTCACTATGAGGACACATCTTTAAGGTTAGTTTTATTCCATGTCGCATCGGTAGGAACCCTCTTTTAGAATCATCCATCTTAAATCGCTTTAAGATCTTATATATATTGAGGACTTGGGAAACACCTATCATTATCTTCGCTCTATCCCAGTAGAGTCGAATCCCAAAAATATAGGTTTCTTCTCACAAGTCTTTAATGGAGAACCTACTTGAAAGCCAAACTTTTACCGAACTGAGCATTTCCACATTGTTTCCTGTTAGTAGAATGTCATCTACATATAGTACTAAGAATGTTATCTTACTCTTACTAACCCTCTTGTATACACAAGGTTCCTCTTCATTTTACACTAAGTCAAACTCTTTGACTGCCTCATCAAAATGAAGGTCCCAACTATGTGAAGCCTACTACAGTCCATTTCACGGAGTCTACATCCACCATTGCTAGGTAATAGGTCGTAGGGTCATTCTCTTGACTATCACCTGGAACCTCATGGAGACCCAGCTCCTCCAGGTACATAAAGACATACCTCTCAGGTATTTGAGACACCTTACTAGACCTACGAGGTGGTTGTACTTATGTTTCAGAAGGTTCGGTTCCATCTTCTTGTACAGGTATCTCCTGGGGAGTTTCATTATATTCTTCCAAAGAAATACTTCTACCTGATCCACCTTCTTGAATGAACTCATCTTCCAGAAAGTGTGCTTGCAAAGCAACAATGAGCTTTCGATCTTCGGGCATGTAGAACAGATAACCCATTGTCCCAGATGGGAATCCAATAAAAATGTCCCTTTATGGACCTAGCTTCCAATTTCTCCGCCTTAGTCTTCTTGACATAGGCGGGACATCCCCAAATCCTAATATGATTAAGACTTGGTTTCCTGCCCTCCCACATCTCATGCAGAGTTTTAAGAACGGACTTGGAAGGACATCTGTTCAAGATATAAGCGGCAGTCAGGAGTGCATAACCCTATAGGTAAATCGGTAAGTCGATGTAGCTAAGCATGTAACGAACCATGTCCAACAAGGTTCGGTTCCTTCTTTCCGACACACCATTTAACTGAGGAGTTCCCGAAGGTGTAAGTTGTGACACTATTCCATGCTCCTTTAGGAACTCGTCAAACTCAGTGCTCATATACTTTCCACCTCGGTCCAACCGAAGTGCTTTGATATGATTTACCAGTTTGTTTTTCGACTAGGGCCTTAAATTCCTGGAATTTCTCAAAGGCCTTGGATTTATGTTTCATTAAGTATACATAACCATACCTAGTATGATCATCCGTAAACGTAATGAAATACTAATATCCATTACGTGCTGCTTCTAAAGCACCACATACGTTAGTATGGACTAATCCAAGTTTATCAGCGGCTCTTTCAAAAGTCCCTATGAAGGGACACTTAGTTATTTTGCCTTTAAGGCAAGATTCACAAGTTGGAAAAGGATCCGATCCCAATGGACCCAGAAGTCCATCTCTTCCATCTTGTAAACCGTGGTCTAATCAATATGACCAAGTCTAAGATGCCATTTCAAAACTTGATTAGTTTCATCCCTACCACGCTTCCTAGTCATAGTATTCACAATGACTTTGTTGTTTAGGTTTAGATGATACAATCCATTTAACAATATGGCAGTGCCCACTAGTTTATTTCAAAAATAAATTTTGCAGGAACCATTACCAATGAAAAAGGAAAAGCCTTTCCTATCCATGACCAGAATGGATATAATATTTTTATGCCCCTTGGGAAACACTTGTACATCATTTAAAGTTAAAACAAATTCGGATTCCAAATCCAAAAGAAGTGATCCTATATCGGTTGCTGCGACACTATGCCCGCTTCCGACAGTAATCTTCACTTCCCTAGTTTCACTCTTTCTACTTTGTTCCAGATCCTGATTCATGGTACAAATATGAGAACTAGCACCTGAATCCAGTATCCCAGAAGTAGAAAATATGGTAGCAGAACAATTAGTTTCCAAAACTAAAAGTTCCATACCTGAAGCTCCATGAAGGATCGAACAGTCTCTTGCCCAGTGGCCCAGCTCACCGCATTTGAGACATTTGTCCGTCTTCACCTTCTTGCTCTTGGGAACCATTTGGGGCCTTGCCCTTACCCTTAAAGTCCTTGTTTTGTGGGCCCATCTGCTTCTTGGTCTTTTTCTTCTTGAACCTCCGAGATCTAGAAGAAATCACAAGGGAAGACTCCTTCACCCGCGGAATCTTCATATGAGACTGAGTGGTTACAAATTTGTTCATCAACCCTGCTAAATTGGAAGCAATCTCATTGCAGTTGAAGTTCAGAACAAACTGTGAGAAGGAATCAGGAAGAGATTGCAGGATAAGGTCCCCGAATTTCTCACCTTCCTTCAACCTGGCACCGAAAAGCTCTTTAGATATCTCATATCTAGCAGTTTGACTGTGCTCATGATAAAGCTCGATTAAGTGAGATAAAATCTACCTAGCAGAAGTCATTTTCTCATGAGCTCGCTGAAGCTCACTAGACATAGAGGCCATCACATAGCCACGAATTCTAATGTCATCCTTAACCCACTTTTCGTGGTTTTCAACTTCTTCCTGATTGGCTCTGGAGGATATATTAGGAGCATGTGTACTCGATTGGGGTAAGGATTGGGCCAGACACCTCTGCTTGGCGGAATTTTCATACAACAATAGCTCACATGCAAGCATAGGCATGGCACCCTTCGAGGCCTTGTACGGTAGGAGGTGCAAGTCTTCTCTGTGTTGGGATGATGCGTCTGATGTCGTCGCCACCGAGTTGGATCTGATCCAGGAATCTATTAAGTAGATTTCCATCATTCGAAAACACATGTTGGCAGCTCAGAGCCGCCAAAAAACATTTGCTACGGACCGCCAGCGAGCGTTGGAATTCATGGTCGAGGACCACGTTTGGGTCAAGGTATCGCCGATGAGGGGTGTTCGACGCTTCGGCCAGAAAGGCAAATTGAGCCCGAGATTTATTGGCCCGTTAGAAATACTGGACCGAGTTGGTAAACTCGCTTATCGACTGGCGCTGCCACCTTCATTAGACGGAGTGCATAATGTCTTCCACGTCTCCTAGCTGAGGAAGTACATGTACGACCCAAGCCACAAGATTAATTTCGAAGAGATAGAGATTTCTAATGATGCTACCTTTAGAGAAGTCCCAACCGCAATTTTGGATCGACGCATAAAGACACTAAGGAATAAGGCCATACCTCTTCTAAAAGTTTAACGGTCGCACCATGGCATAGAAGAAGCGACTTGGGAGACCGAGTCGAGCATGAGGGAGAATCATCCTGAGTTATTTTATTAGTTTCGGGATGAAACTATTTTTAAGGGGGGTGGTATGTAATACCACCAGTATTACATGCTGTTTCACGTTGAGCGATCATTTATATTTCATATATTTAATAAGTAAATGTACTACGTCACGATAAACGTATTTTGAATGATATGTTTGTACTGTATTATCATGAATAAAGCTTGTCCGCACCTGTTATTCTTGTAATGTGACTGTATGATGGTTGATGATTTGTTGGTGACATACCTTGATGTAGTTGGGCAATTATCGGTGTGAATATGACGGTGGCCAACGTCTTGTTCCCCGAGAGATTACTCGACGAGATTGAGAGGGAGTCGCGTTATAAGGAATCAATGTGATAATAATGTAGTGAACAAACTGAACCTTATGTACGTTATAAGCTATGTATTACGTACGCTAAGTGTGTGGCATTACGTATGCTAAAGATAATACCTTACGTACGTAACACAGTCTTCGGTCTTCGGATAGGGAATCTTCATTGGATGGTGCATTGTCAGACCAACTTTCGGCGCGATAGCGACAGGCAAGTCAACGGGTGTTACGTACGTTGGCCGACTTTCATTACGTACGTGACGATGTGTGTGATTTAGTCCAGTTAGTTCTGAGTTTTCCTTATGTACGTTAAGCTTTCCACGATACCGTATGTAACATGGCTTATGTACGTAAAGCTTCAGGCCTAACGTACGTAAAGCCATTCCGAATTTATAAAAGGACACCCTCCCTTTCATTTCTTCCGACCCAAAACTCAACCCTTGCTCTTACATACTATCCTCCACCTTCCCTAAGTCGATTTTAGCTTCCCTAATCAAGTGTTATCCTGTTGGAGTGAAGTTGATCAAGCTCTGGAGGAGGTTTTGAAGGTGCTACCCTCTCATTCTTCGTCGTCCTTCGTCGTTCTTCATCCTCTTTTGTCAATTAAGGTAAGTTTATCGAATCTTGAACCTGTAGGGTTTAATATAATAATCATTATCGAGCTCCTCAAGGGGACATCATCAACCCGAACGAGTCGGGACACGATTTCTAGTAATAATAATAACTGTCATATAAATAATATTATTGCCCAAGATACGAGGCTTATTGAGTCGATCATTTTGACTCTCACCCATGGTAAATCAAAGCAATAAGTATTATAAATACACAATTAAATATTATATACTTAGAATTAAGAAATAATAATTATCTGAGATTTACGCTCTTCTTACAGTCAGTACAGAAGACACTATCTCACCTCGATCCAGTAACGTATGCAAATACGCTAATGTATGCTAATAGTCAAGACCAACTAATCTCAAGCACACACTACAACCTTTTATATAATTTGTCTAATAATTATATAGGTTGTGAACTATTATATTATTTTATAAGGTACCGATAATGTGATCTTACGTGTGACACCAACACACCACATTATCTATAGTATAAAATAATTAGACATTTCATTTGTATAACCATAACGTGAATAAATATGCAAATCATGTGATTAAATGTAATTAATATTCTCATAGGTAGTTATAAGGAAATTAGGTAATATAAGCATAAAGTATGATTTGCAGTATACAATCAGGAAGAAGTTGAAAACCACGAAAAGTAGGTTAAGGATGAGATTAGAATTCGTGGCTATGTGATGGCCTCTTTGTCTAGTGAGTGTAATGCCCCAAATTAAGCCGGACGCCACAGTGCCATGAATCCCGTGTGGGACCCACAAGGCTAGTTTTAAGAAAGTTTTTTTTTTAAAAAAATTTATTCAACAAGTAGTTTGCGGAAATGTTCAAATGAAAGCGTTCGTACAACTAAAATACAAAAGGTATTAATGTCCGTTCATACGGTTATTACACAACGTGGATTATTCGAATTTAGTTTGAGAAATTAACAAGTCTTCTCCCCAACACTGCTCAAGCCTGACCGGAACCTTTGGGAATGTCCTGCACATATTCAACAAATTTGCCTGACACGACGTATCATGTCAGTTAACCCCGGTCAGACAAATCGAACAAATTTCAATGATAGAATTAGATAATTTCAAAAAACAAGATTATCACCGAATATTCAACGTCATTTCTTTTATTAGCACATAAACTCCCAAGGTCGCAACCAAGGGTCACGGAAGTATCTACACAGGAATACTCCGGACGTGGGTACCATTCACGTTTTATCCCTCAACACAGTTCCGCAAGATATATCAACATATAAACTCCCAAGACCACAGCCAAGGGTCACGGAAGTATCTACACAGGAATACTCCGGACAAGATAATTCGAACGAGCACCGTTCTACAAATAGTAACACATACAATATTCTGAAATTACAAGACGTAAAGTCCGAGCAAGATTCACTTGCCTCAAATCCGACGAGAGTTACTCCCTTGATAACACAACGGCTCGAACGACCACACCCGAAAGCTCAACCTATTACATGTTCGTCGATTAACATCTTATGGTAACAATGATGATTAATGACAATTTTCCCTCGTCCCGCTAGGATTCTAAACTTGGTTGTTCATGTCGCCTAAATCGAAATTATCTATTTATGACCATAATGCATATTACTAAATTCCTCGGTTTGCCATTTTACAATTTACCATCTCGTTGATTAATGTTCTAATACAACATTCCTACGTCGCGATTATGACTCACGGCCACCGTAATTACATTACTAATTTTAGTTTAAATTTCTAGAATGGAATGATTAGGCACTAATTCTCCGAAATCCTAACATGTTTGAATATCTATCCGAATTGATAGTCGTTAGTTAGTTCATCAAGGAGTTATTAACATCTTTACGATATGGTAATAGGATTATAATTGAAATCTTCAACAAGATGATTCTAAGGTGTTGGTGATTAACAATTCGGTTATGAGTTCCCATCCAACTACGAGTACTACCATCATTTATTCCAATTACTAGCAAGATAGGCATCAATTAACAATTGTGATAGTTTTCACCGTTCCGATCATTATCGAAAGTTTTAAACTGCCCAAGGCATCCGAAATTTAGTATGACTCGTATAACAACACTACCAAATAGATCTCCCTGTTTTTTAATTTCTTTACTTTCTTATCAAGAATATGTACCAGCTTCTCTTCATAAGACAAATCAGGGGATAATTCCAATGAACACATGTGAGGGGTTTGAAATGTACTACTTTAACATGGGCACATGAAAGATATTGTGCACACCTAATAATGAAGGGGGCGGGGTAGGTTACTTTATAAGGTCTATCACCAAATCTCCCAAGAACTTCAAACGGACCAACATATCTCGGGCTAAGTTTTCCTTTCTCGCCAAATCTCATAATGCTTTTCATTGGAGATACCTTCAAGAACACATGATCCCTAGATCCAAATTCTAAATCTCTTCATCGAATATATGCATAATTCTTCTATCTAATTTGTGCAATCTTCATTCATTCCCTTATCTTCTGTACTGTCATAGCAGTTTCTTGTATCGATTCTGGACCCAGTTGTTAGGAGAATGCCCTCTAATGCCACTCAGGGGATGATAAAGTGAGGGCATTGTACTTGTTATTATGTAAATCATTATCAGAAGGCAATTGTATGTTTCTTTATTTACTGGTAGTCACTGGCATTCCTGACTCGTAAATATATATAGAAACTCGTCCGTGTATTTGAGAGCAAAATATTCCACTCCTTATTGGATAAGGGTATCGACATTGGAAAGGTTTATGTCTCAAATACTTAATCGTTCACAAGTCGATGAAACCTGACTGGGCGTTAAGTTTATGCGAAGACTTGTATGACGTATTCTTTGACTTGGAGAGTGCCTGTAGATCACTAATGGTTAGTAGGAGCACACGTTATAGGTATTCTAATGAGATTAGTATACTCAAACCGTCTCACCCTCGATTTGTCACACGAATTTCACTTCAGGACAGTCAATGACGGAATCGAAAAGTTGTGATAGGAATTCGTGAACCTTGGACTTGAGGATTTAGTAGGGATGTGCTTGTGACGTTAATATTTTCATTAGAGTAGTTCGACCCAGAAAACCAGAAGGTGGGGGTGAACCTCGACGTGCATCTTGACGGGCAAGTAGTAGGTTTGACTAAACACCAAGATAGGATTCTTTCTCATGTTAGTAAATGGGTATATGTCCTATGCAGTTATTGGCAAATGAGATCATAAGTCTTTGGCCAAAGTATTGGAGCTAGTTGTATTAGATACATAAGAGCTCGATTATCTAGATTTGCATTAACTCATGCATAACATCAAGTACAGATAGGGTTTGACTGACCGTGACCCTATAACTTGATTGGGACATCTGAAAGAAGGGTTTATACGTATACTGGTATTCACGACAGAAAGGTTTTAGAATGATCCCCATTATTCATTCTCAGTTAGGTTACAGTGTAGGCCACCAGGCTGGCTAGGTGGTGCTATTACTCTTTGGTTCCTCCCATTGCTAACTAAGACGGATCTACCGAGTCGTGCAATAGGATTGACAACGGAATAAATCGAGCTTGTTCTCTCTTTAATAATATTAGATATTGGATATCAAATTTATTGGACATTGGATGTCTAATTAATGTTGGGACATTGGATGTCTAAATTAATTTATTGGATAAAATAATTTACGGCCTGATGAATTAAATAAATTATTGGGTGATTAGTTTAATTCATAAATATGATTGTTTTTTGGAAAATTAATTATATTATTTTGTATTTGATATAATTAATTAGTTAGGTTAATTAATATAAATACATCGGAATGGAACAGAGTTTATCTGTTTGGACACACGACAGTCCAAAACGAACCAGACTCTTCTAGTTCCTTCTAGTGGCCACCCCTCCCTTTTGTCTTTCAATTAGTCTTTGATTCCACCTAACATGGTCGAAAATAAAAGAAATCAATGAAAAGATTTGATTCATTTTTATATGAAAAATGAAGATGGGGATATCATTGACTAAGAAAAATGAGTTGAAGAAAAAGAATAAAAACTCACCTCTCATCATGGTATGTCACGGCCAACTCATTCAAGGGATGTGGGGAGAGAGTTTTCTTTTGTCTTCTTCATCTTTCTTCTTCACTTCATCACCTTCTTAGAGAAGATTGAGAGAGAAGAATTTTCAAAAACACTTTGAGTGCTTAAGAAAATCAAGAGAGAAAATTATTAAGTACACTTGGAGTGTATCAATATATTTCAATAGCTTCAACCACTTTGTTATAGTCGTATCCTTGGAGGATAACAAGGTGGGAGCTATTGCAGTCGACTTCCGTCATGTGGAAAGTATAGGCAACGTGCTTTCGGGGCTCGGAGATCATCAAAAGCATGACGAATCGGATTCGTGGCAGAGATCACTAAAAGCTTGACGAATCGGATTTGTGGTGGAGATCACCAAAAGCTTGGAGAATCGGTTTTGTGGTGGAGATCTTAATCTTCACAACCATTTGATCAACGAATGACAAGGGTATGATATCTCGTATCTTCCTCTTTGTTCGTTTTATATTCGTATATACGTAACTTGAATCGATACTCTTGAGGGATTCGTTTTGCACTTGTGTTTCCGCTTTCGCTGCGCCCTTTATTTTTGTATGCAAATCCCAATAGTGGTATCAGAGCCTAGTCTAGCGATCGTATATACGATATATAGCATTTGTAATGCTTGATTGGATGGTTAATGATTTGGAATCATTTTTGTTATTATCGTGGTATATGTTTGTTCATTCGTTGTAGTTATATTTTTCGTCAATCTATATCTAAATATAAATCTTTATTTTATTGGAAATATGATTTATATTGAAGATATGAAAGTCGAAAAATATTGATATTGAATATCCGGTCGAAAATCAAGCCCCGAATTATCGTTGGACCGCCCTGGAATGGACCGAAAGGGGTTGTCGTGTGGTTTGGCACTGATGGACCACGATATGGGCCGTGGATCATGATCTGGACTCTTGGGATCGTGATCCGTCCCTGCTTATGGCCAGCCGTGCAGCCTGGACACAAGGGACCACGGTCCAGGTTGTTCGGATCGCGGTCCAGGCCTGTTTCGGGCTCGTTTTCTTCGTGTATTGCAGAAAGTTAATCTCCCATTTTTAAATTAGATTTAATATGATTAAAATGATATATAGTATTTCATGTTATGAGGGAAATTTGATTAATTTGAATACTCATGATTGACCGAATTATTTTGAACGATTTCACATTATCGATTGTGTGAATTGATTGGATCAATTCTATTTGATGATTATTTCTATATATTGGTTGGATCAATATATTTGATATATAATTCATTTATTTAGTATTTATTGGATGGATGCTTGTGAATGGGGATGTAGTTCATGGACCTAGTTTTAAATTGTTCGATTTTATTCGATTGGGTTTTAAAGGCCATTTTGAGCCTATTTATTTTACTAGGAAAATTTGTATAGGATGCAATTTTTTCAATGTAAAATTTATATGTAATGACGAAGACCAGAGGAAGATCCGTTCGAGAAGACGAAGATTCAAGACTGAAGACATGTAATTAGATTACGATGTTTTTGTTCTAGGAACGATCCATGAACTACATGTTGGTAGCAACTAGGTTGTGAATGTTTTATTCATATGGTATGAATGCAACAAACGCGCTTAAATGAATTAATGTGCAAAGTGTAACATTAATCGCGAAAATTCTCCCACGGCAAAATATTAAGTTTAAAAGGTTCAAGGTTTTCCTTTCCTCCATCGAGCTTTCGGGAAATTGAAATCCAAACCGGATGTGCCATGCTTCCGAGTTATCGGGATAGTCGTTCTGGGATGATTGTTAAAATTCTAAGAGTGCATTGGATGCCTTCGGTTGGAGCAAATTTTATACCTAGAAACCTGTTAGGTTGCCGGATAAGATTCTATTCTATTGCGAAACTTATCAGTGTCGATGGTATAAACTTAACTTGTTCACGAACTATAGGAACCGTATAGGTTGAGGGGAGTGAACAAGGAGAAAAATAAATACGCGTTTATTTGGGTTCATCCGGACCCGAATCGGAGCTGATATGGCCGGAATTGGATTTTCGGATAATTCTCATAGGGTAGTACACGAGTTATGGTGGAAAATCGAGGTGGCCTATTTTTGGGTATCTTTTCATAATTTGTCCCTATGGATTTATAAGATTAAAAACGTGTTTATTTGAGGTCATCCGGAGCCGAATCGGAGCTGATATGGCTAGAACTCAGTTTTCGGATAATTATCATAGAGGGTAGTACACGGGTTGTGGAGGAAAATTGAGGCGGCCCATTTTTGGATATTTTTACATAATTTGTCTTTATGGATTTATAAAATTGAATACGCATTTATTTGGAATCATCGGGACCTGAATCGGAGCTGATACAGCTGGAACTCGGTTTTCGGATAATTTTCATAGGGGGTAGTACACAAGTTATGGAGGAAAATCGAGGTGGCCCATTTTTGGATATTTTTTTATAATTTCTCCTTATGGATTTATAAAATTAAATCCGCGTTTATTTGGGGTCATTTGAAGCCAAATCGAAGCTGATACGGCTAGAACTCGATTGTTAGATAATTCTCATATTGGGTAGTACACAAGTTATAGAGAAAAATTTAGGCGGTCCGTTTTTGGATATTTTTTCATAATTTGTCCTTGTGGATTTATAAAATTGAATACGCATTTATTTGGGTTCATCCGGAACCGAATCAGAGCTGATATGGCCGGAACTGGGTTTTCGGATGATTCTCATAGGGTAGTACACAAGTTATGGTGGAAAATTGAGGTGGCCTATTTTTGGATATTTTTTCGTAATTTGTCCCTATGCATTTATAAGATTGAATACGTGTTTATTTGAGGTCATCCAGAGCCGAATCGGAGCTGATACGGTTGGAACTCAGTTTTCGGATAATTCTCATAGAGGGTAGTACACGGGTTATGGAGGAAAATTAAGGCGGCCCATTTTTTGGATATCTTTTCATAATTTGTCCTTATAGATTTATAAAATTGAATACGCGTTTATTTGGGTTCATCCGGACCTGAATCGGAGCTGATACAGCTGGAACTTGGTTTTCGAATAATTCTCATACGGGGTAATACACGAGTTATGGAGGAAAATCGAGGTGGCCCATTTTTGGATATTTTTCATAATTTGTCCCTATGGATTTATAAAATTAAATCCGTGTTTATTTGGGGTCATGTGAAGCCAAATCGAAGCTGATACGGCTACAACTCGATTTTTAGATAATTCTCACATTGAGTAGTACACAGGTTATGGAGGAAAATTTTGGCGGCCCGTTTTTTGGATATTTTTTCATAATTTATCCTTATGGATTTATAAAATTGAATATGCGTTTATTTGGGTTCATCCGGACCCGAATTGGAGCTGATATGGACGGAACTGGGTTTTCGGATAATTCTCACAGGGTAGTACATGAGTTATGGAGGAAAATCGAGGTGGCCCATTTTTGGGTATTTTTTTATAATTTGTACCTATGGATATATAAGATCGAATACGTGTTTATGTGAGGTCATCCGGAGCCGAATCGGAGCTGATATGGTTGGAACTCAGTTTTCAGATAATTCTCATAGAGGGTAGTACACGGGTTATGGAGGAAAATTAAGGCGGCCCATTTTTGGATATTTTTTCATAATTTGTCCCTATGGATTTGTAAAATTGAATACGCATTTATTTTGGGTTCATCCGGACCTGAATCGGAGTTGATACGGCTGAACTTGGTTTTCGGATAATTCTCATAGGGGGTAGTACACGAGTTATGGAGGAAAATCGAAGCGGCCCATTTTTGGATATTTTTTTATAATTTGTCCCTATGGATTTATAAAATCGAATACGCATTTCTTTGAGGTAATTCGGAGCCGAACTGGAGCTGATATGGCTGGAACTCGGTTTTCGGCACAGGTTATGGAGGAAAATCGAGGCGGCCCTTTTATTTATATTTTTTCATAATTTGTCCCTATGGATTTATAAAATTGAATACGCGTTTATTTGAGGTCAGCCGGAGCCGAATTAGAGCTGATATGGCTGGAACTCGGTTTTTAAAAATTCTCATAGAGGGTAGTACACGAGTTATGGAGAAAAATTGAGACGACCAGTTTTGGGATTTTTTTCATAATTTGTCCCTATGGGTTTATAAAATTGAATACGCGTTTATTTCGTTCATCCGGACCTGAATAGGAGCTGATATAGATGGAACTCGATTTTCGAATAATTCTCATAGGGGGTATTACACGAGTTATGGAGGATAATCGAGGTGGCTCATTTTTGGATATTTTTTCATAATTTGTGCTTATGGATTTATAAAATTAAATTCGCGTTTATTTGGGGCCATTTGTAGCCAAATCGAAGCTGATACGGCTAGAACCCGATTTTTAGATAATTCTCATATTGGGTAGTACACAGGTTATGGAGGAAAAATTAGGCGGCCCGTTTTTTGGATATATTTTCATAATTTATCCTTGTGGATTTATAAAATTGAATACGCATTTATTTGGGTTCATCCGGACCCGAATCGGAGCTAATATGGCCGGAACTGGGTTTTCGGATAATTCTCATAGGGTAGTACACAGTTATGGTGGAAAATCGAGGTGGCCTATTTTTGGGTATTTTTCGTAATTTGTCCCTTTGCATTTATAAGATTGAATACGTGTTCATTTGAGGTCATCCGGAGCCGAATCGGAGCTGATATGGTTGGAACTCAGTTTTCGAATAATTCTCATAGAGGGTATCACACGGGTTATGGAGGAAAAATAAGGCGGCCCATTTTTTGGATATCTTTTCATAATTTGTCCCTATAGATTTATAAAATTGAATACGCATTTATTTGGGTTCATCCGGACCTGAATCGGAGCTGATACAGCTGGAACTTGGTTTTCGGATAATTCTCATAGGGGGTAGTTGTAGCGACCACTTTTCTAAAATATAACTCTTCTAATTTTAAGAAGAGTAAATAAAAATTTTGCAGCGGAAATACATTTTTAAGAAAAATAAATTTAATAATCGCAAGTAATAATCCCAAGTCACCATTAAATAAAAACATAATTTGACTTTAAAATAAAACAAATGGAACAATTGTTCATAAAGCGTAGCTTGAGAAAAATAATAGTAAATAAATAAATAACAACTCATGAAGCTTGATCATCCCACACTCCAACGCATGCCACATCGAGCTCCTCAACCTGAAAGGGGGTAAAATAGTGGGGTGAGCTTCCAACTCGCTCAGTGTGGAGAGTACGCAATATGTCTACGTTAATTACTAAATATATTAGCAAGTATAAACAACATGACTGATAAATTCTGAAGCCCGTCGGCTAGCCCGAAGGCTTTATGCACAATTAAGTGCTTCTGACTGATTTGCACATTTAAGTGCTTCTGACTGGTTGCACATTTATGTGCTTCTGACTGGTTGCACATTTAAGTGCTTCTGACTGATTTCACGTGCACATACGAGACAATATATAAAGCAATTAAAATAAACAAAAGCATAATAAATCCCCACACCTGGATAAAATGCAGTTTTGAACTTGAATGTGATGAAGATGCTTGACTCGACAATTCTAGGCCCGTAAATTCTTGTTATTATCTACAATTAATAATAACAGAAAATTATTATTATTATTATATGACTCAGAATTAAATTATGAGTGAATAATAATATCAATTGAAAAGGTCAACATGTTAAAAGTTGGGCCAAAAGGGACTGATTTTTAAAATATTGAATCTGTCTGGGGGGGGGAATTTGAAAGGATTGGAAAATCCATGGACTGAAATTAAATACACTGGAAAGTTGATTTAGGGTCAATTCAAGAAGTCTCGAATTCTAGGGGCTCAATTAAAATACCCTAAAATAACTGGGTATAAAACCCCATTCACAGCAGGTTGTCGCCCCTATTCTCTGCTCTCCCCCGATTCTCCCTTCGCTACCTCGCAGAAAAATACACAACGACAAGGAACCCTCATCTATGTCCAGGCTTCAGATTACACATGAAAATCGAGAATTCGGCCTGGGCTCGGCACTATCGCGGTGGTCAGGTCCGATGACGGAGAAAATTTGTTTTGGGGATTGGTTGGGTGAGTCCTGATGGTGCGGAGCGGCGGCGCGAAAGGGCAAAGAACCCGGTTTGCGATGGGGTAGTCAAAATTTTCGGGTCGGGAAGATGAATTCGGGATGGAACGTGGGTTTTGATTTGGGTCGGGAGGATTCGGTGTTCGTGAAGTTTTATGGTGGAGTTTACTACATTCGAATGGTGACCTTCTGTTCCAATCTGAGTAATTGGATTTTGGGTTTTGAGGCGGAAGTGAGATTCCATCTTGATTGAGATTGATTCAGTCCAGAAGGTATTTATTGAGAAGGAGATGTGAAGAGTTTTGACAGAAATATGAAAAGGAGATATAAGGGATTACCTTTGTTGAAGGATGGAGAATTGTGCAGTAGATCGTAGCAGGTCACGGACGGTGAGATATGAGCTCCTTGAGTATAGTGGCTTCTTCCTTTCTTGTATTGTAAATTGTTTCTGCCGTGATGAATTTATTTTTTTGTAAAGAAGTTGTAAAGAATTTCTGCAGTAGGATTTTGTATATTTATAGGTATAGATTTTTAAGTGTTTCTGTTGAATTAGAATTTTGTATGTTGATAAACATTGAGGAGTGTGGAGAAACTGGAAAGAACGATGGGAAGAGGAGTTCTTAATTATGATTAATTAAGTTTAATCATAGTTAGTTAAATTAAAACACATGATTAAATATAATTGATATAATAATAATAGTAGTATAATAATACGTATAAAAATAATAATTTCGGTAATAATGATAATAATATTGGAATATGATAATGATAATAATAATAGTAATAATAATAATAAATAATATTATTATTTATCTTGTAAAATTCTTTAGGTAAAGATTAATATTGTTTAAAATTTGACGCGGGCCTAGAAATGACGAGATAAAATGATGAATTTAAAATGAGAAATGAAACGAACGGATCACGTGACTTGTCATGTATAAGAATGGCATAAATGAAATTTGCATGATCATGAGAATGAAATGAATTAAATGATGAAATTATTCGGGCATTAATTTAATAAAACTGAACATGTTTTCTATAATCCACAATAAATGTATATGCGAAATCGGGGCGTTACAACCTACCCCCCTTTAACAAATTTTTGTCCTCGAAAATTAAGTTACGTACCTTGAAAAATGAATGTTGGATACTTAGAACGGATCTCCTCTTCACGTTCCCAAGTTGCCTCATTTGGTCCATGACGACTCCATTGAACTTTCACCAATTTAACCTCTTTATTCCGTAACTGATGTACCTTACTCTCCAAAACAGCTGTAGGCACCTCCTCATAAGTCAGGTTCTTGGCTACATGTAACTCTTTGAAATTGCATATGTGACCCGGATCATGTATGTACTTTCTCAGCATGGAGACGTGAAAGACATTGTGCACTCCTGATAACTCCAACGGCAGTGCCAAACGATAAGCAAGGTCACCAACACGATCCAAAATCTCAAAAGGTCCGATATAACGAGGCTGTAGCTTTCCCATTTTACCGAATCGTATCACTCCTTTCATAGGCGCTACCTTCAAGAACACTTTCTCTCCAATCTCAAATTGGATATCTTTCCTTCGTTTATCAGCATAAGCCTTCTGCCGATCCTGGGCAGTCTTAATTCTACTTCTGATTTCGGCTATCTTCTCTACAGTCTGCTCGATCAATTCTGGACCCAAAATCTTTCCTTCTCCAACCTCACTCCAATAAAGAGGCGACCGACATTTCCTTCCGTAGAGAGCCTCATATGGGGCCATTTGTATAGTTGCTTGGTAACTATTGTTATAAGCGAACTCTACTAACGGCAAAATATTCTCCCAATTCTCACCAATATCAAGAACACACGCCCTCAACAAATCTTCAAGTGTCTTGATAGTTCGTTCAGATTGACCATCGGTTTTCGGATGATATGCAGTACTGAAATTTAACTTAGTGCCCAATGCACTCTGAAGACTCTTCCAAAATTTCGATGTAAATCGCGGATCTCTATCCGAGACGATCAACACTGGAACACCATGTAACCTCACAATCTCCCGAATATAAATCTTGGCATATTGTTCCATACTATAAGTCATCCTCACAGGTAGAAAGTGAGATGACTTCGTCAAGCGATCTACTATCACCCAGATAGCATCGTTCTTCCTCACTGTTCGTGGTAGACCAACCACGAAATCCATTGTGATATGCTCCCATTTCCATTCTGGGATTTCCAACGGTTGGAGTAAACCTCCTGGTCGTTGGTGTTCTGCCTTCACCTGCTGACATATCATACACCTCTCCACAAATACACCAATGTCCCGTTTCATTCCTCTCCACCAAAAGAACTTCTTCAGGTCGTGGTACATCTTTGTACCCCCCGGGTGAGCGGAGTATGGTGCACTGTGAGCTTCTTCAAGAATTTGCTTCCTAAGGGATGGATCCTTAGGAACACATAACCTCCCATCATAAGTCAAAACATCGTCTGCAGCAACGACAAAGTTCTCAATACTCCCATGTTGTGCCCGATCTTTCATCTTGCACAAGAACTTATCACGTGGTTGAGCCTCCTTAATCTTATCCCTCAAGTTTGGTTGCAAGACCAAAGATGATAGAATTGCCTTCGAACCCTTTGAAGACTCAACTACCTCAATCCTCAACTCGGAGAACTCCTTTATCAAACTCTCCTGATCGGTCAAGCAAACTAACTCACCTCTAGTCTTTCGACTCAAGGCATCAGCTACCACATTAGCCTTACCGGGATGATAATGGATGGTACAATCATAGTCCTTCACCAATTCTAACCATCTCCTTTGTCTCATGTTAAGATCCTTCTGTGTGAAAAGATACTTCAAACTTTTATGGTCTGTGTATATCTCACACTTCCCTCCGTAGAGATAGTGGCACCAAATCTTCAGCGCATGAACTACAGCAGCCAACTCCATATCATGCGTTGGATAGTTCAACTCATGTGGTTTAAGCTGTCTCGATGCATAGGCTACTACTTTACCATGTTGCATTAAAACACAACCCAACCCCTGCTTTGAGGCATCACTATAAATAACAAAGTCTTCCGTCGGATCAGGAATCGTTAATACTGGTGCCGAGGTTAGTCTCCTTTTCAACTCTTGAAAACTTTCCTCGCACCTCTCACTCCATTCAAACCTCACGCCCTTCCTTGTTAATTGAGTCATAGGAGTGGCGATTTTAGAAAATCCTTCGATAAATCTTCTATAATAGCCAGCTAGGCCTAGAAAGCTACGAACTTCGCTCGCATTCTTGGGTACTCCTCAACTACTCACTGCTACAACCTTATCGGGATCTACCTCAATTCCTTTTGAGGTCACCACATGTCCAAGGAATCCAACTCTGTTTAACCAAAACTCACATTTCTTGAACTTGGCATGCAACTTCTCCTTGCGAAGCGTCTCCAATGTAACTCTCAAATGCTCTTGGTGTTGTTCCTTGTCCTTAGAATACACCAATATGTCATCTATGAAGACGATCACGAACTTATCTAAGTAAGGTTGGAACACCCTGTTCATCAAATCCATAAAGACTGCTGGTGCATTACTCAAACCAAATGGCATCACTACAAATTCAAAATGTCCATAACGGGTCCTGAAAGCCGTCTTGGGAATGTCACACTCCCTAATCTTCAATTGGTGGTATCCCGGCCGCAAATCGATCTTCGAAAAGGTTCCGGCTCCCCTCAACTGATCGAATAGATCCTCGATTCTCGGCAACGGGTATTTATTCTTCACCGTGAGTCGATTCAACTCTCGGTAATCTATACACATCCAAAGTGACCCATCCTTCTTTCTTACAAACAGCACTGGTGCACCCCATGGTGACACACTAGGACGAACAAATCCGAGCTCCAACAGCTCTTGAATTTGGACCTTCAATTCTTGAAGTTCCCTCGGAGCCATCCTATATGGCGCTTTGGATGTTGGGGTCGCCCCAGGGACTAAATCAACACTAAACTCCACTTGTCGGTCGGGTGGGACTCCCGGAAAATCTTCTGGAAACACATCCAAAAACTCCCGTACTATAGGTACGTCTGTGGGGGACACCTCATTAGTACGAGTGTCGACTAAACTCACCAAGTAACCCTGACATTCTTCCTTCCTTAAACTTCTCAGTGCCTTCATGGCAGTGATTACTCTGGGTACTGTCCTACTCTTAGTACCATAAAAAGTGATCGACTCACCGTCCGAACACTTCAATGTTACCATCTTCTCACGACACCTTATATCGGCATCATGTCTATCGAGCCAGTCCATACCAAGGATCACGTCAAAATCCATCGAGTTAATTAAATACATGCTAGCGTCAAATTCTCTACCTCCTATGTCAATATTCTCGTCAATCATTGTATTAGTGATGATCGTATTTCCTGACGGTAAGCTAACCTCCAGAGACTCAACAGTTCTAACTCTTCTATGACCAATAGCATGATAAAACTTTACAGACATAAAAGTATGTGTGGCACCAGTGTCAAATAAAGCAAAAGCAGGCACATTAGATATCATAAGCATACCTGACACCGTGCCGGGATTCTCATCTGTGTCCTTTTGTGTCAAAGAATAAATACGAGCCTTTCCTCCAGAACCTTGACCTTTGGCCCTTTGGAGATGACAGTTCGAAGATGCATGCCCTGGCTCCTTGCATTTGTAGCAGACACCCTTTCCATACAAACACTCTCCGCCATGATTCTTACCACACTTCGAACACTCTGGCTTACTGGTTTGAGGCTTAGGTCCCGACCTTTGATCAACCTTTGCTTGCTTATTAGAAACCACAGCCTTATTTTGGTTCCCATTCCAATGCCTCTTACCGGTATTAGGCTTAGTTGACTGTTGTTGATCCAGATTATGGCTAGCCTCAACCTCTTGAGCTCGAAACACTGTCTCGGTATATGGTAACACCCCATGACCAGCTACGATGTGACGAATACTCGGGCGTAAACCACTCCGAAACTTAAGGGGCCTCTTCCGGTCTGTATCCACCATGTGCTCCACAAAGAAGCTTATTTGGTTGAATTTCCTCTCATATTCTTCAACCGTCATCCCTCCTTGTTCGAGATTCCAAAACTCTCTCTCCATCTTCTCTCGGTAATGCTGTGGGTAGTACTGTTCCATCACTATTTCCTTGAATCGATCCCAAGTCAATGCAGCACGCTCGGCCGCCGGCCTCAAATGCCAATAGCTTATCCACCAGCGTCCAGCATCCTCCACCATTTGGTATTGGCCGCAAAGAATTCTTTGCGCATCAGTACACCCAATGAGCTCAAAGGTGCGCTCGAGCGACATGAACCATTCATCAACGAAAGCTGGTCCTTCTCGACCGTTGAATGTTGGTGGGGTGAAACGTCGGAACTGTTGCACCACTTGTGCCTGAGTAGGAGCTGGCACATTATTGTTGTGGTTATCCTGATCACCTCCGTCACCACCACCAAAGTTGGCATTCTGACCACCGATATTATCTGCACCTCGGTTAGTTGGGCGTCCACGTCCACGAGTTGCCATTATCCTAAGGCACACCACACGCAACGATCCTTCAGTACTTACCCAACGAGAGGGAGAAATAAGATGGGGAGTTACATTGCATCTATAGGTTGAGAACCAAAGACTTCTAGCAATGATGATTTATGAATTTATAAGAAAACAATTTCATGCCCAAATACTTTATCATAGAATTCTTATGCACAAAATAGACTGGAAATGCATCTGTAATACATAAATCATGGTTGATCTGGGAAACTGCATTTATCGCATAATGAATAATCATAACTTAATGTACCTTGGAGTCGACGTGGAGCGGCAGAGGTGGATGATCATAATTGCTAAAAATATTTGACTACTTGTGAAAATGAAATTTCAGTTTATAAAAAGAAATTATTTTAACGAGTCTACAGAACCGTAGACCCGCTCTGATACCACTTATGTAGCGACCACTTTTCTAAAATATAACTCTTCTAATTTTAAGAAGAGTAAATAAAAATTTTGCAGCGGAAATACATTTTTAAGAAAAATAAATTTAATAATCGCAAGTAATAATCCCAAGTCACCATTAAATAAAAACATAATTTGACTTTAAAATAAAACAAATGGAACAATTGTTCATAAAGCGTAGCTTGAGAAAAATAATAGTAAATAAATAAATAACAACTCATGAAGCTTGATCATCCCACACTCCAACGCATGCCACATCGAGCTCCTCAACCTGAAAGGGGGTAAAATAGTGGGGTGAGCTTCCAACTCGCTCAGTGTGGAGAGTACTCAATATGTCTACGTTAATTACTAAATATATTAGCAAGTATAAACAACATGACTGATAAATTCTGAAGCCCGTCGGCTAGCCCGAAGGCTTTATGCACAATTAAGTGCTTCTGACTGATTTGCACATTTAAGTGCTTCTGACTGGTTGCACATTTAAGTGCTTCTGACTGGTTGCACATTTAAGTGCTTCTGACTGATTACACATTTAAGTGCTTCTAACTGATTTCACGTGCACATACGAGACAATATATAAAGCAATTAAAATAAACAAAAGCGTAATAAATCCCCACACCTGGATAAAATGCAGTTTTGAACTTGAATGTGATGAAGATGCTTGACTCGACAATTCTAGGCCCGTAAATTCTTGTTATTATCTACAATTAATAATAACAGAAAATTATTATTATTATATGACTCAGAATTAAATTATGAGTGAATAATAATATCAATTGAAAAGGTCAACATGTTAAAAGCTGGGCCGAAAGGGACTGATTTTTAAAATATTGAATCTGTCTGGGGGGAATTTGAAAGGATTGGAAAATCCATGGACCGAAATTAAATACACTGGAAAGTTGATTTGGGGTCAATTCAAGAAGTCTCGAATTCTAGGGGCTCAATTAAAATACCCTAAAATAACTGGGTATAAAACCCTATTCACAGCAGGTTGTCGCCCCTATTCTCTGCTCTCCCCCGATTCTCCCTTCGCTACCTCGCAGAAAAATACACAACGACAAGGAACCCTCATCTATGTCCAGGCTTCAGATTACACATGAAAATCGAGAATTCGGCCTGGGCTCGGCACTATCGCAGTGGTCGGATCCGATGACGGAGAAAATTTGTTTTGGGGATTGGTTGGGTGAGTCCTGATGGTGCGGAGCGGCGGCGCAGCAGCGGACAACCCGGTTTGCGATGGGGTGGTCAAAATTTTCGAGTCAGGAAGATGAATTCGGGATGGAACGTGGGTTTTTGATTTCGGTCGGGAGGATTCAGTGTTCGTGAAGTTTTATGGTGGAGTTTGCGGCTGTTCGGATGGTGACCTTCTGTTCCAATCTGAGTAATTGGATTTTGGGTTTTGAGGCGGAAGTGAGATTCCATCTTGATTGAGATTGATTCAGTCCAGAAGGTATTTATTGAGGAGGAGATGTGAAGAGTTTTGACAGAAATATGAAAAGGAGGTATAAGGGATTACCTCTGTTGAAGGATGGAGAATTGTGCAGTAGATCGTAGCAGGTCACGGACGGTGAGATATGAGCTCCTTGAGTATAGTGGCTTCTTCCTTTCTTGTATTGTAAATTGTTTCTGCCGTGATGAATTTATTTTTTTTGTAAAGAAGTTGTAAAGAATTTCTGCAGTAGGATTTTGTATAATTATAGGTATAGATTTTTAAGTGTTTCTGTTGAATTAGAATTTTGTATGTTGATAAACATTGAGGAGTCTGGATAAACTGGAAAGAACGATGGGAAGAGGAGTTCTTAATTATGATTAATTAAGTTTAATCATAGTTAGTTAAATTAAAACACATGATTAAATATAATTGATATAATAATAATAGTAGTATAATAATACGTATAAAAATAATAATTTCGGTAATAATGATAATAATATTGGAATATGATAATGATAATAATAATAGTAATAATAATAATAAATAATATTATTATTTATCTTGTAAAATTCTTTAGGTAAAGATTAATATTGTTTAAAATTTGACTCGAGCCTAGAAATGACGAGATAAAATGATGAATTTAAAATGAGAATTGAAACGAACGGATCACGTGACTTGTCATGTATAAGAATGACATAAATGAAATTGGCATGATCATGAGAATGAAATGAATTAAATGATAAAATTATTCGGGCATTAATTTAATAAAACTGAACATGTTGTCTATAATCCACAATAAATGTATATGCGAAATCGGGGTGTTACAGTAGTACACGAGTTATGGAGGAAAATCGAGGTGGCCCATTTTTGGATATTTTTCATAATTTGTCCCTATGGATTTATGAAATTAAATCCGCGTTTATTTGGGGTCATGTGAAGCCAAATCGAAGCTGATACGAGTACAACTCGATTTTTAGATAATTCTCACATTGAGTAGTACACATGTTATGGAAGGAAATTTTGGCGGCCCGTTTTTTGGATATTTTTTCATAATTTATCCTTATGGATTTATAAAATTGAATATGCGTTTATTTGGGTTCATCGGGACCTGAATCGGAGCTGATACAGCTGGAACTCGGTTTTCGGATAATTTTCATAGGGGGTAGTACACAAGTTATGGAGGAAAATCGAAGAGGCCCATTTTTGGATATTTTTTTATAATTTGTCCCTATGGATTTATAATATTGAATACGCGTTTATTTGAGGTAATTCGGAGCCGAACTGGAGCTGATACGGCTGGAACTCGATTTTCGGATAATTCTCAAAGGCACAGGTTATGGAGGAAAATCGAGGCGGTCCTTTTATATATATTTTTTCATAATTTGTCCCTATGGATTTATAAAATTGAATACGCGTTTATTTGAGGTCAGTCGGAGCCGAATTAGAGCTGATATGGCTGGAACTCGGTTTTAAAAAATTCTCATAGAGGGTAGTACACGAGTTATGGAGAAAAATTGAGACGACCAGTTTTGGGATTTTTTTTTCATAATTTGTCCCTATGGGTTTATAAAATTGAATACGCGTTTATTTCGTTCATCCGGACCTGAATAGGAGCTGATATAGATGGAACTCGGTTTTCGAATAATTCTCATAGTGGGTATTACACGAGTTATGGAGGATAATCGAGGTGGCTCATTTTTGGATATTTTTTCATAATTTGTCCCTATGGATTTATAAAATTAAATTCGCGTTTATTTGGGGTCATTTGTAGCCAAATCGAAGCTGATACGGCTAGAACCCGATTTTTAGATAATTCTCATATTGGGTAGTACACAGGTTATGGAGGAAAATTTAGGCGGCCCGTTTTTTGGATATATTTTCATAATTTATCCTTGTGGATTTATAAAATTGAATACGCATTTATTTGGGTTCATCCGGACCCGAATCGGAGCTGATATGGCCGGAACTGGGTTTTCGGATAATTCTCATAGGGTAGTACACAGTTATGGTGGAAAATCGAGGTGGCCTATTTTTGGGTATTTTCGTAATTTGTCCCTTTGCATTTATAAGATTGAATACGTGTTCATTTGAGGTCATCCGGAGCCGAATCGGAGCTGATATGGTTGGAACTCAGTTTTCGGATAATTCTCATAGAGGGTAGCACACGGGTTATGGAGGAAAAATAAGGCGGCCCATTTTTTGGATATCTTTTCATAATTTGTCCCTATGGATTTATAAAATTGAATACGCGTTTATTTGGGTTCATCCGGACCCGAATCGGAGGTGATACAGCTGGAACTTGGTTTTCGGATAATTCTCATAGGGGGTAGTACACGAGTTATGGAGGAAAATCGAGGTGGCCATTTTTGGATATTTTTCATAATTTGTCCCTATGGATTTATAAAATTAAATCCGCGTTTATTTGGGGTCATGTGAAGCCAAATCGAAGCTGATACGACTACAACTCGATTTTTAGATAATTCTCACATTGAGTAGTACACAGGTTATGGAGGGAAATTTTGGCGGCCCGTTTTTTGGATATTTTTTTCATAATTTATCCTTATGGATTTATAAATTGAATATGCGTTTATTTGGTTTCATCCGGACCCGAATCGGAGCTGATATGGCCGGAACTGGGTTTTCGGATAATTCTCACACGGTAGTACACAAGTTATGGAGGAAAATCGAGGTGGCCCATTTTTGGGTATTTTTTATAATTTGACCCTATGGATTTATAAGATCGAATACGTGTTTATGTGAGGTCATCCGGAGTCGAATCAGAGCTGATATGGTTGGAACTCAGATTTCGGATAATTCTCATAGAGGGTAGTACACGGGTTATGGAGGAAAATTAAAACGGCCCATTTTTGGATATTTTTTTCATAATTTGTCCCTATTTATTTATAAAATTGAATACGCATTTATTTGGGTTCATCCGGTCCTGAATCGGAGCTGATACGGCTGAACTTGGTTTTCGGATAATTCTCATAGGGGGTAGTACACGAGTTATGGAGGAAAATCGAAGCGGCCCATTTTTGGATATTTTTTTATAATTTGTCCCTATGGATTTATAA